>JAXDDW010000007.1:12542500-12722500 GCA_034670385.1 Hoplostethus mediterraneus
AACCTTGGCGAGGGCCAGAGCAGCGGCGCAGCGCTAACAACACTTGAGCGTGAGCCGCCGGTGGAAAAAAGGTCTCGGGTGCATGGACACGCTCAGCCCTGCGACGGCAGCCATGCTCAGGAAACCTGCCCCCCCCCCCCCCCCCCCCCCCCCCCCACACACACACACACACACACCCCCCCCCCCCACAGCCCGGTGCCAGATCCTGCAGGCCCCTGTCACCACTGTCAGCTCCATCACTATTAACGTGACGGGGGAGGACGAAAAAGAAAACATATTGTTTCAGAGGTTGTAGATCGTTTCAGTCAATCACTCCCTGATCTTCTTTACCTTCTTTAAGTTGAATTGATCTACTAGAAATACCCACAAGCCCTTGCAACTTCCAGTCCCCCCCCCCACTGTTGCAGACATGAAATCCCACTTTCCCTACAACATCAGCGGCCGGTTGCACCAGTTAAACTTTCGATTTGTTTGAACATAAATTCTGTAATAATAATAAAGTCTTGAGTTGACACATTATGACTATTTTAATGGTTGCACCAACTTAGACACAAGTTCCAGCTTAAACTCCACCCCCACTGCCCCCTATCCCAGAGATAACTTTACAAGTTGGCACATTTATCAATAAAGGTTTTATATGAAAACACATTATCTAGTAAACCAATTACCAAATGACCGTCTGCGTCATTGGCAAACACATTTGAAACTCAAAAACCGTACGGGTGTCGAGTACGAGTTTGTCTCCAATCATGCACATGGCGCTGACATATCTGACTTTTCTTTCTTCGTAGCTTCCCTGACCAAAACCATACTGGACTGATTGTGTAGGTGGATGGGGGTGGGAGGTGGTGGGCGGGGGGTTGTGGGGTAGAGAATATGCTCCAATTCTACAGTGGAAGTCCCATATCTAATTTCAGAAGCCCCCTGACTGATTTTGTCTTGCAGCTGGCAGTGACTTTACCATATTGGCCTGATTATCCATTCACTACGGTCGTGAGCAGGAAGTACCTGGACCAGTGTGGTACGGATCCCGTTGCCCTACGCCATCACCTTGTGAGGCCAGAGGAAGGGAAAGGGCCTGAACCGTTAGTGTGGGACTGTTGTCGTAGCTCAACGCTTCGTAAACACTCCGGCTTGTAAAATGAAGGATGGATCAGGGGTGGTAGAAGCGACCCTCCATCGCCACGGTAACAGGATTAGCTTCCAGGCACAGCTCTGTTGTACTTGGCTCAAGAGTGAGCGATGGGCTAAATGGATGTGAACGTAAATACAGTGTGGTGGAACAAGGTGTTGCAGGAGCATCTCTCAAGTGCCGAGCGCCAGATAAAGAGACCGCGGCTCTTGCTAATACAACTCGAGGAAGGAATGGAAAAGGTCTTGAGGCGGCGGTACACTTACAACAAAGTCACATTTGCCCTGAAATAGAAACACAGTCGAACGCTCGCATTTTTTGTGTATTTACACTCCAGGCCAGTGGGGGGCGCGTGAGGGTTAAAGAGGTAACTCTAAGGCCAACTGTACAACACCGACGATGGCTGTGTTGACTGAGGCGGGCTGAGGGAACAGGAGGATTCTGGCGTCGTCTGATCGATGATAAAGGTGCAGATATCCTCTAACAAGCTCAGCGAGCCTCCAGACCGTTCCTCTTGAACGAGTCGACCACGAGATGTCATGAGGTCAACTTCATGAGCACAGCCCTTCATCACCGTCTGACAATGACCTGGAAAAGGAAAAGAGAAAAAAGGGGAAAAAGAAGAAAAATGTTTTTCCAACACAACCAATCCTGTGATATTTTAGACGGTTGTTCACTAGGGGGCTGGTGTGTGAAGAAATCGACTAATTCCGCCAGCAAGCTGATCCCCGCTGCAGAGTCGGAAGCCAACGTGGTGCTTCAGTTTTTCCTGAAACGTGTCCGTCTGTCCGTATGAACCCGCCGAAATGTGTTTCCAAAGGAAATATCAGGGATGTGGCAGGAGGTCAACTAGATGACCAGAGTTCAGCCCCCGTGTCAACTAGTATCCGCCCTGCTGAAGTGCCCTTGAGCAAGACACTGAATGCCTACCAGCTGCAGGAGTCTGCCGTTCTGTAGCTGAACCTGGAGGCGGGCGAAGCGGGAAAAAAACGATTTCCTGCAGGGATCACAAACGCATCACATTATGAAATGTTGGCCGCTGTACTCGTTGACAATAGAAATAATACTTAGCTTGACATAGATAACCTACATAGCCTTACGCTCTACCTACACACACACTGGTTGTCAATCATGTCAACGTCTGGTGATGTTTTTTAGAGTCAGCAACTTACTGACAAGATCAATATACATACATATGAGTATATACATTAGATATATTAGATCAATATATTAGATCAATATAATACATGTATTTGGGTATATATGTGGATTCATATCAGCGCCTGTCCTGATGGTGTCCGTCTACTGCTTCATGTCTTCTCCCATGTGTCACCGTGTCCCGTAGCAACCCCCTGACAGAAGCTTGATGTTTTTCTTGTGTACTCGGTGTTCTCTGTATTGAGTGTGTTTCTCACGGTTTTAGAGAAAGTTCCCTCTTGTGACCAGGAGAGGCAGAGCGCTCTGGACGAGGCCCGGCAGAACCCCCGCGAGGCCATCTTCATCCCCGACTGCGGGCCCGGGGGCCTCTACAAGCCGGTCCAGTGCCACCAGTCCACAGGCTACTGCTGGTGTGTTCTGGTGGACACGGGACGGCCCATTCCTGGAACCTCCACCAGGTAATGTCTTGTACGGGAACCAGGGCTTGACATTGCACTCCTTGCTAGTGGTTGCTTGTAATGTTGGTGATCTAGGAACTTTATTCTACTGTTACTCATTGGCATCATTAGAGCATCAGCTAAATGCTAAAACGTATAAATGTACGTTTTGGTACATTTCAGTGTCATTTTGATAAAAAGCAAATGAAAAAGCATTATTATTATTACAGCATTTTACATAGCGGTCAGTGTTGGAGTACTACAGTACTTATTTCTTTGTGGTAAGTAGTAACTTAACACATTTTTAAAAAACTTTTTACATATTTTTTACTTTTACTTTTCATAAGGTAAACAACTAGTTACTTTTAAACAACTAGTTACTTTTTAAGTAACTGGGTGAAATAACTTTCCTCAACGCTGGTTGACTCCACATTTTGTCATTTTATCATTAAAGTCTGTCAGTTCTGTACAAACTACTTCGGCTGCTGTGACATTCAATTTGCTTGTGAAATTCAGAATCCGCGAGCGGCTGCGGCCTCACTTGGCAAGAGAAATGGTTTCAAGGCCTGATGGGAATATTGGTTAGCTGGCCATAAACACTCAACGTTTGCTATGACGTTTCTTTTCACTGCAGTTGCTACTGTTTATGTTGCTTTCGGGGAAATGGTGGAGGCGGAATGAGTTTTTGTGGGTGCTGCCTGTCAGAGGGCTGGACATGAGGCAACGGAGGGGCGGTTGGATAAATGATGCCCATCGTTCATGTTTTGATGTTTCCCAGGTTGTTTAAAGAAGCTTTCATGGTTTGTTTTTATACCATGAATATTACAACTTGAATCACAACACACTGGACCAAGACAAAGAGATTGGATGTCTGAAGGATTGTAAACATCCACGGGTCAATAGATGAAGTGTTTTTGTTCCTGATGAGGCTCCATTCTTCTTACTCCACAGGAGAGTTAACGATTTACAGGATGTGCTATAGGCGCTTTTTTTCCTGCCAGAAAAAAAAAGAAATCCTTGCTAAATGAGTCGGTCTTAGCGCTGCACGGAGATAGTTTCATTTCAAAGTGATTACTCACCTTTTGAAAAACGTGACACCAAAATTATTGATAGCAGAAACCATGCTACTTTTTAAAGGGCAGCAGCTAACTGAAGCTCTCGGTTGACTCATACAGATTGAATCATCTCAGGGATATTGATTGATGAACTCCAAAACTGATATATTGCGTTTTGGCGTAGACCTCGTGTCACTCATCCCCTCTGCTTTCCCCTGGACAGCAGTGTGCAGAGTCATGCATCAGCCATCCCATCTTGGAACAGTGGCACTGCCGACTGAAAAAAGAAACTCAAACAGACAAATACAAATGGGACACACATGCTCCATTTTCCATTCTTTTCAAGCAGCGTTGATACAATAGCCAGGACAAAACTAGTCATGCCACGCACAATGCTGAACAGTTCTCATGGATCTGAATCAAACCTTTAGTCAAGTCGGGTTTATTTATCGAGTGCTAAACACAAAAAATGGTTAATCACAAAGAGATTTACAGAGCAGCAAAGAAAATATGTAGAGGCAAGAGAGACCAGAGTGTTGTGTGTGTGTGTGTGTGTGTGTGTGTGTGCATGCTATGAAGTGACTGGGCAACGTGCATGTGATTATTATTAACACAGTGTAGTATGGGTACTGTGTGGATTCTCGTGCACCAATCAGAAGCTCTGCAGCCTGGAACGACAACAGGAAAATCTTTTGTGTTGTTTTAGTGATTTTATTTTTCAATTCCAGGCAAAGTTTGATTTGTTTCTACAGCTGATCAACTGTATCAGCATGGACTTGCTTTGAAGTGTCAGTTTTTCCACACATTTCCACTGGTTTTATTTTTTCCATGCGTCTCCTGAGTTTCCTAGTCCTCATTCCCTCATTCCTTGTCCCTCCTGTCCTGTCTCCTCTGTGTAACAGGTACCAGACACCGGAGTGTGATGGGGCTGCTCGCTCTCGCGTCTCCGACACCGAAGATCCCTTCCAAGGCCGAGACCTGACAGGTCAGACAGCGACTCCAAACTTTCCAATCTTCAGCTTTATTGTCATTGCACCTTACAAGTGCACCGTTAAACACAGAGGTTTTTCTTGGAGCACACAGCACCTTCAAACCAACGGAAGAATGGAAATCAGTGCTAGCATAGATGATGCAGTTCAAAAACAGTAAAACAAAACAGTAATTCAAGATTAACAATAGTGGTAAAAGTGACTAATGCAAGTTGAAGTTTTGCAGTATTACAGGTTATCCAGAGAATTAATAACCAACAACCCACATTGACCTGTAAGGTCAAACAGATTCACGTTGCGTTCACATGCCGATGGGAAGGTCCGACATCCGGGACTTCCAAGTGGGCTGCTAAACATCGTTACCTGGAAGACAAACCATAAACAAACATGGAGGCTGCAGCTTAACAAGCTCATTTAATGAACTTCATTTAAACATGATGGTTAGTCTGTCTAACTACAAACGTATAATAAAGGTGCATGTGATCATGTGAAGTTTCCAAGGATGAAATGTGTTTCTCCAACACATCTGATAGCACGTGAATGCAGTCGACTACTAGCCAAGACCTACTCTCATGACAACAGTCTTCTATTTCTCACGCCTCAGTTTAAGTTTCTGCACACTACCAACACTCTCAGAAAAAAGGGTTCACAATTGTACCCTTTGTCACTGGGGCTGTACCCTGTGCAGAAACTTAAACTGATAGAAAATTTGATAGAAAGGGTACAGCCCCAGTGACAAAGGGTACAATTGTGAACCCTTTTTTCTGAGAGTGAATAATTGTCCTTGTAATATAAAGTTGCGAAGACTTCAAATTCAATCATGAGCCTATCGGTATTCTTTTAAGATTAAACTAACTTTTAAGCATGATATCAACACCATTAATATTTAGTAGTAGTATTTATGCAGTGTGTAAGTAAACCTGCCGTAGAGCTACGACCATTTCCAGGTGAGATTTTATAAACAACGTTGTGATTTTCTGCGTCCACCGCCGGGTAAGAGCAAATATGACCCTAGAGATGAGCTCCCATGTCTGTTTGCCATCTCTTAAGACATGGAAAGGATGTTGACTTCCACTGCTTCAGTACAATTCTCATTGCCTCCATCCTGCCAAGTAACCTGGTATATGGTGTTAATGCTCTTTAAGAACTGACCAAACCACACTCTGTGGTGTTGGATTCCCTTGGAGGAAAGATCAGAGACTCTCCTCTCCACCCGAGGTCACAACCTGAGCTCATATTCCTCTGCCCTTGTTACTGCTCACTTATTTTTGTTGCCCCTCTGTTTCCCCATCATTTAAAGTTGCATTGTAACTCTTATTTAATTCCCCATCTGGTGAGTTTACAGAGTCAAGCATGGCTCCTGACTGTGCAGCAGATGTGTGGTATGTTTTATGGAAGGTGTGAGTGTTGCGGGGTGCAGTGGGGAGGCTGCGGGGGGCCGCTGGGGGTGTTGGAGACCGCGGGGTGGCTGAATGGAGATATTTTTATGTACTGTAGTGGGATGTTCTGAACCGCCACAACAAAGCGCAATATTTCACCACAGTCACATCAAGGCAGGAGGAGAAAAGAAGGCTTCAGAGGGCAGTCTATTAAGAGGAGGCCTGCAGGTCCAACCTCACTGTCCCCCCAGCGCCACAATACAACCTCTGTCAGGAGAAAGGGAAGCAGACTAGCTTCAACTTTCATCTACATTATTAGCAGTTTATCTTTTTTTACCAGGGAAATATGATCCTGATATTTGTGTTGAGTCACATTTATGTTTTGTTCGACCACTGTACGATGCCCCTCATTTAGGGGCCACAGGGTCACCGGCCCCCCCTGGTTTTCCCTAGAACCGCCACCGGCTGGGATCACTTTCAGTCAATTTTCTTTTTCTACAACTAATCTACAATTAAAGTGTTTTTTTTTTTAACAAACAAAACATTTTTATTGGCATTTTGAAATGATTTGTGTTTTTGTGTAATGATTATGATTGCTAATGCAATTTAGGGTCGATGTGACGCTCTTCTCTGTTTCAGGCTGATAGGACTTGTGTGTTGCCTAGTGCAGCTTTAATGTTTTCAAAAGAATTGACCCCCGCCGTGCTTTAGACGTGCCAGCGCCAGTGGTCCTACACCGCGCCGTGCCCTTGCCACCTTGCCACATAAGGTGCATCCAACATAAGTGGGTTGCGCTTCATAACGCCCCAATTTAACACTTGGATTAAGGTGCAGCGAGGCGGCGCTCCTCTGAGCCCGTCGTGTCGTAGGAAAGGGCTAATTGGATTCACCTGGCGGGGCGGCGGACCGCCTCCCACAGAACGCCCCGAGCCAGCAGAGAGGGAATGAAAAGAGCCCGACAGAACAGAAGACAAGGAAGCCACAAAAGCACAGGGACAGAGGGGGAGGAGGGGAACAACGGAGAAAGCTGGAGACCCAGAAAGAGAGGGAGGGCGAGAGAGGCTGAATTAAGAAAAAAAAAAAAGGACAGAATGAGAAGATTAGTTTACTATGCAGCCGTGTTTGAAGTTTCCCTTTAAGAGACACAATTAGGAGGGAAAAATTTGCACTGGCTGAGCGCGCTATTAAAACCATACATCTGGGCAATTAAAAAGAGCTACCCAAGGTGTTCAGCATCGTGTCATAAAAGTTAACAGGTCTGCACTGCCCGACAAAGCTCTTATCACCGCACACTTCTGTTCCACCTCTCCCCATGTGCCTCGGCTCTGGCCCGCTCTCTTTCCTGCAGCCTTACAAAACCAGCCCAACGATGTGTTTCACCTCCGTGGAAAATGTATTTACCAAAGATCTACCAGTAATTGGTTGATACAGGCCGCGCGCCAGGCGTTTGATACACCCGGTTTGTCATTTAGGGCAAGGTTCGCATGCCCTTTTACAGCGGAACACCCCCCCCCCCCCCCTTTCGCCTTTACATCTTTTCATACTGCTTCATTGGTGCCGCGTCTTTAGAAGCACTTCTGCTGCGCTGCGCCGTAATGACTCAAATTAGTTGTGGAAGGTAATTTTGGTGTTTTTGTGTCTTTGATTTGTGCCAGGCTGCCCCGAGGGGAAGAAAGTGGAATTCATTACAAGCTTGTTAGATGCCCTCACCACAGACATGGTGCAGGCCATAAACTCACCAGCCCCCTCTGGTGGTGGGAGGTAAGTAGTAAACTGCATTGCACGAGATTAGATCGACCGTAATGTACCTCAGCATAAACCTTGGCACTGTTTCTGTATGGAGAACTGATTCGTCATGTTATATCATGCTCCTGTGGACGTATGGTGCACATTCACAGGTATTAGAGCCTTTAAATGGCCTCATGAGTCTTCCTCTGATATGCCTCCCTTTATGCCCAGCGTCTTACTGAGGTCTGATATGTCCATCTCCTATTTTCACCCCTATGTGTTGTCTTTGCAGGTTTGTGGAGCCCGACCCCAGCCACACCTTAGAGGAGAGGGTGGTGCACTGGTACTTCGCCCAGCTGGATAACAACGGCAGCCACGACATCAACAAGAAGGAGCTCAAGCCGTTTAAACGGTACCTGAAGAAGAAAGCCAAACCCAAGAAATGCGCCCGCAAGTTCACCGACTACTGTGACCTGAACAAGGACAGGGCCATTTCCCTGCAGGAGCTGAAAGGCTGTCTGGGCGTCAGCAAGGAGGGTGAGTGAGGAAGAGGAAGTGCCGGGGGAGCCAACAGTTTGAAGCCATGTCTTGCGCTGTGCAGTTCCCAGGTGTGAATGTGTGTTAATGGATAAAGTGTGGGGGCTTGTGTGCTTGGCTGACCTATCCTGGAAAGGCTTGAAAAATGAAATGAAGAAAGAAATGCAGAGTTGAGGATTTACAGAAATACAGACGTGGTCCTTGATTGTTTTAAGATGTTTTAAACTACTGTAAACTGAAGTGTAAAAGCGGCCACACCCCCACATGTTTGGTTTGCGTGAGTATTTCATCATCGTTTCATAGTTAAAAACAAATTGTCGTTTAGGGGAAGGAGTGAAGTAACTGGGTGAAGCATGTGACAGACAGATGTGTTGGCAGTCTAAACAAGGTGCGCCGCTTCACTCAGCACTCTACTAGCTGATCCAGAGTCTGTCTGGACTGGAACCGGTCGTAACTACTCATGATGAGTTCACAGACTAGTCTTTTATAGAGATCATTAGCATTTGTCAAAGCGCCTTCCAGCACGTGTCTCTCAGGAAAGAAGAAAGGTCCAGGTATTTATAAAATGATTCTAACAGGTTTGAAAGGCCCAGTGGCTCATTTAACACACAAAACATCATGTCAACTTTCAATTCTAGAACATTTTTTACTCCACTGCAGTGAGGGAGATGGTTTTTGGTGGTTTTGGTGGTTTTTGGTGGTTTTTGCAGTCCCCAAATTGCTACAGGGGTCATGAGTCAGCATCGCTTTGTTTTTGGGATCATCAGTCTAACTGGTTGAGAACCAGTATCCTGTAGAATCAGTCAGAGACCGTCCAGTCAGGACCAGTGAACCTAGTGAACATCCATGTCCATCCTTTATTAATCCTTTATTAATCCTCAGTGTGCTTTGTTTGTCTCTTCTGCAGGTAGCTCTACGAGCAATGGCAACCAAGGGACAAGGCAAGGGACAAATTTGTTCAGTAAGGCAAACTAATCTGCTTTCACTAACCCGGCGTAGCCTGCTGTAGCCTGCTGTAGACGGCTGTAGACGGCTGTAGCCTGCTGTAGCCTGCTGTAGCCTGCTGTAGACGGCTGTAGACGGCTGTAGCCTGCTGTAGACGACTGTAGCCTGCTGTAGACGGCTGTAGCCTGCTGTAGACGGCTGTAGACGGCTGTAGCCTGCTGTAGACGACTGTAGCCTGCTGTAGACGGCTGTAGCCTGCTGTAGCCTGCTGTAGACGGCTGTAGCCTGCTGTAGATGGCTGTAGCCTGCTGTAGACGGCTGTAGACGGCTGTAGCCGGCTGTAGCCTGCTGTAGACGGCTGTAGTCTGCTGTAGACGGCTGTAGTCTGCTGTAGACGGCTGTAGCCTGCTGTAGACAGCTGTAGCCGGCTGTAGCCTGCTGTAGACGGCTGTAGACGGCTGTAGCCTGCTGTAGCCTGCTGTAGACGGCTGTACACGGCTGTAGACGGCTGTAGACGGCTGTAGCCCGCTGTAGACGGCTGTAGACTGCTGTAGACGGCTGTAGCCTGTTGTAGCCTGCTGTAGCCTGCTGTAGACGGCTGTAGACGGCTGAAGCCTGCTGTAGACGTCTGTAGACGGCTGTAGCCTGCTGTAGCCTGCTGTAGACGGCTGTGGACGGCTGTAGACGGCTGTAGCCTGCTGTAGAAGGCTGTAGCCTGCTGTAGATGGCTGTAGACGGCTGTAGCCTGCTTTAGACGGCTGTAGTCTGCTGTAGCCTGCTGTAGACGGCTGTAGCCTGCTGTAGCCTGCTGTAGACGGCTGTAGCCTGTTGTAGACGGCTGTAGACGGCTGTAGACGGCTGTAGCCTGCTGTAGACGGCTGTAGACGGCTGTAGCCTGCTGTAGCCTGCTGTAGCCTGCTGTAGACGGCTGTAGCCTGCTGTAGTCTGCTGTAGCCTGCTGTAGACGGCTGTAGCCTGCTGTAGCCTGCTGTAGACGGCTGTAGCCTGCTGTAGCCTGCTGTAGACGGCTGTAGACGGCTGTAGCCTGCTTTAGACGGCTGTAGTCTGCTGTAGACGGCTGTAGACGGCTGTAGCCTGCTGTAGCCTGCTGTAGACGGCTGTAGCCTGCTGTAGCCTGCTGTAGACGGCTGTAGCCTGTTGTAGACGGCTGTAGACGGCTGTAGACGGCTGTAGCCTGCTGTAGACGGCTGTAGACGGCTGTAGCCTGCTGTAGCCTGCTGTAGCCTGCTGCAGACGGCTGTAGCCTGCTGTAGTCTGCTGTAGCCTGCTGTAGACGGCTGTAGCCTGCTGTAGCCTGCTGTAGACGGCTGTAGACGGCTGTAGCCTGCTGTAGTCTGCTGTAGCCTGCTGTAGACGGCTGTAGCCTGCTGTAGCCTGCTGTAGCCTGCTGTAGCCTGCTGTAGACAGCTGTAGCCGGCTGTAGCCGGCTGTAGACGGCTGTAGCCTGCTGTAGACGGCTGTAGCCTGCTGTAGCCTGCTGTAGACGGCTGTAGCCTGTTTTAGACGGCTGTAGACGGCTGTAGACGGCTGTAGCCTGCTGTAGCCTGCTGTAGACGGCTGTAGACGGCTGTAGCCTGCTGTAGCCTGCTGTAGCCTGCTGTAGCCTGCTGTAGCCTGCTGTAGCCTGCTGTAGACGGCTGTAGACGGCTGTAGCCTGCTGTAGCCTGCTGTAGACAGCTGTAGCCTGTTGTAGCCTGCTGTAGACGGCTGTAGCCGGCTGTAGACGGCTGTAGACGGCTGTAGACAGCTGGAGGTGTAATCCATTATCAGTTTAGACTGAAGTAGTTACAGTTACTTGACACAGTAGGCGTCTGTTCACATGCAACGCTTTACTAAAGAAACCCTGGATGGTTTTTTACTGACCACTTGATTCAGTGTGTGTGCATGTGTGCTCATGTCTGGTGTGTGTGTGTGTGCTCATATGTGATCATATGTGTAGGAAGATGTGCAATCTGGCTGAGTTAGTGTAGTATCGCCTGTTCTACTGATGGTGGAAGGAGTAGTTGAACATGGCTGTAGTACTCCAGTCTGGTCTCGAGCTTGACTCCGGTCTCAAGACCTCATTCCGATGTCTTTGACTTGTCTCAGTCTTGTGCCTATTTTGATTTGGACTCTGTTGGATGTTGACTTGACTTTTTCCCGCCTCTCTCAACATTTTCAAAGAAATGTTTTTCTCCACCTGGTCCACCTTTGTTTATTTCCCCCGTGCACTACCAACAATTTAAGGGATTATTGTGCATTGATTTGTTGGATGTGGAAGGGTACGTTTGATCATTTGTGCTACGAATGGGGATTCAAATCAGTGAAGTAGTGGTCAAGAAACTGGCTAAACTATGAACGCCAACACCCTCCGATATAAACAGTTACATCTTCAAAAAGGCTTTATTTTCTTCTTCCCCTTTTCACTGGTGTCATCAAGAGTCGTATCAGCTCCCCTGCCCCCCCTTCAGATCACCCTAACATATACAGTGTACTGCATCTATATAACGCTGTTCTGTCGCCGTCTGATAGAAAGGTCTTGCCGCATGCTTTCCTCTTGTGGAAACAGCCAGTATCTGGTGGCAGCATGGCCCCGCCTCCTCTCCCTCGTGCTCCCGCCCCGCCCCTCTCTCGTCATTCATAATCCTACTGTAGTAGCAGTGTTGGAGATGGCAGTGCGGTACGATGTTACACCTCCCCGTGAGCAGCCTGTCCTCCCCTGTACTCCAGAAGGCTGAGGGAGTCCAGAACAGCCACGACTACAGAGCAGATTTTCCAGTGTTAAAAAGTGTTGATTTTTCAGTGACAATTATATGAAGTTTACAAGTATTGATTGGCGGGTTGTTTGTCCGCTCATAGGGCTGATATGGTTCTGGGACGGGGCTGTTCATGGGTGTGGACTGGCAGAGTGTTGCTCTCTCAGAGTTAAAGTGATGATTTCGCTGCAGAGTATTTATGTGCGAACCTCATGTCATTACTGAATTACCCCCCCAGCTTCCAAACATGATGATGAAATCAGCTGACATCACTAGTTCCCAGAATCCAATTACAATTTGTCAGTTCCTGTTTCAGTAAAGCAAAACCTGAAATTGTGAGTCAAAACCCGAATTACCACTGAATCCCGACATGTCTGAGTTTGAATCACGCAGGATTAGTTCCATCAGGGGAGCTCTGCCGTCGGCAAAACACAGTAAATCATTTCCACTGGAATTTTAACTTCAACTTTACAGGGATTAAAATCACAGATGCAATTATTACAGATCGCTGGACATCCCCAGGTGATATTAGTTCCCCTCAAATAGGACTTTTTTGTTTCTCTCTGTCTTTGAGTCTCTTTGTCTCTCTCTCCCTCCCTCCATCTTTCTCTGCTCTCCTTCGGTCCGGTGGGATTCCCCCCATTGAGCCGTTATTAGTCCCGTCGGTGCTGTTGACTCTGGCCTGCGGGCCCGCTCAGCGCCGCAGAGCGCTGAGGTCATGTGTTTACCCTGGCGCTGCCCCTCGCCGGGCCTGGAGAACGGTGGCTCGGAGCGGGCATAACGTCAGGCCTCTCGGACCCCGGGCCCGGCTGCCAGGATAAACAGCCGCGGTATTGGGGAGAGAGCTGAGAAAAGGGGGTGCTCGGCCGGGCCCCGGGGGCAGATGGGAGAGGTTTGTTTTAGCTGTAGTCACTGAATCTCTCACCTTCATGCTTAGGAGCTGGAGGTAAATGGCCTGACAGCTTTATACGGCTCCTTATGCTGCCACTCAGGCACTCGGGGGCAAGTGATGATGTTGGAGAGAGGCGGTGAGGTAAAGAGAGAAGCAGGAGTCTGCGAGAACATATGGCATCATTCTGCCTTGACTAAGATAGACGTCCATTGTGTTGGATCGCTCAGGGATGCCTAGTCCCCTCGATGGCCTGGATCCCTTTAAGCCAAGATATTTTGCCAGGCATTAAATCTTATCGCGCTCGGCCATAGTTTTGGATCGTCGCTGTGCCGTCGGAGTCAAAGTGTTGTTATATTTACAGTATATGTGCCTCTTCATAAAGGATGTAGGGAAGAGCAGAGCACATCTGTGTGAGGCTCCTCTCTTGACATGTTGGCAACGGCAAAGGAAAACATCTGAATACCTTGTGTGTGTGTGTGTGTGTGTGTGTGTGTGTGTGTGTGTGTTGAAGTGCTCAAGAGGGTGGCATCCATCCTGTGGAAACCTCATTATAGACAAGATTTGCAACAGAGGCCCGGGGACGGCCCATTTGCAGTAAACCCGTCTCGCTCTTAGCCAAGATGTCCGGTGTCCAAGCCATGGGAGATCGACAGGTCTGGCCCCGTCTGCCGCAATGAATGAAATACAAAAACCTAATGTCTGGATCCAGCGGCGGGGTTCACGATGTTCTCCTCCATAGTCTAATTCCATTTAGAAAGACATAAACACGCATTGGAATAAGGACAAAAACACACACACACACACACACACAAAATGTTCTCTCACATTTTAGCCTTCATGGACTGACGAGGTTTCACGCAGGCAGTTGCAGGATGTGCCCAATATGACACCCATCTCCCATCAGTTGAGTGTAGATGTGTTGATAACCAGGTGTGCGTCTCTTCCTGCTGTGCTGCTGTAGTCGTTACGCTTTGTGACGTGTTTCTTTTTTTCTGTTTCATATCAGACTGAGGCTTAAGCTCCGCCCCCCCCTCGTCTCCTCTCCTCTTTCCCCCTCGACTCATCTCATCTCCTCTCCTCGTCTCTCCTCATCTCTCCTCTCGTCTCCTCCTTCCTCTCAACTCATCTCATCTCCTCTCCTTTCCCCTCGTCTCTCCTCATCTCTCCTCTCGTCTCGTCTCCTCTCCTCGTCTCTCCTCATCTCTCCTCTCGTCTCGTCTCCTCTCCTCGTCTCTCCTCATCTCTCGTCTCGTCTCCTCCTTCCTCTCGACTCGTCTCATCTCCTCTCCTCTCGTCTCGTCTCTCCTCATCTCTCCTCTCGTCTCGTCTCCTCTCCTCGTCTCTCCTCATCTCTCGTCTCGTCTCCTCCTTCCTCTCGACTCGTCTCATCTCCTCTCCTTTCCCCTCGTCTCTCCTCATCTCTCCTCTCCTCCTTCCTCCTCCTCCTCCTCCTCCTCTCCTGCCCTGTTTGTCCTGGCTGTGTCCGTCATTAGGCAGGAATGAATGGAGGGCATTATGAGGCAGGCCTGGCACCGGGGCTCCAGGACCATTAGGGAGCCCAGAGCCCTGTCCTCTCCGAGCCAACAGTAATTACTCCACACCACTTGTGTTTTAATTACTGTGACATCAGCCCGACACACTGTTCTGCGTCTCTTAGCAGCAATAAAGGTCAACGGAAAGGACTGCGACGGTTAGATAAGCATCGTTTTGCTCAGCTACACTCACCTGTTACTCTACATGATGATGATGTACACTACATCACTACAGGATCGGTGGCTTACTTCATCCTTACTTCATCTGTTGGTGTCTTGGCCCTGAGACAGACTAGCGTCCTGTCCAGAAGGTGTGCTCTAGGTGCCCTATACACACAAACCCTATAGACCCTCTCCTTCCTCTCTAGGCTGTTCTGAAAGGCTAACCCGTAGTCAGCATCAGCGTCGCATCACGTCGTACAACATGCGCGACACCTCAGTTTGTGTGCACGTAACCTCTAAATACACAAGCAGAAATTGAAATACTTCATCAATATGGGCAAGTTTGCCTATTTTGTACATTGAGCCTATTGGAACCAAAAACAACCGTGCTCTTACATAGCGTTATTCCTTTTATTTAGGGTATTGGTATTTAGGGTGTTGGTATTTAGGGTGTTGGTATTTAGGGTATTTAGGGTATTGGTATTTAGGGTGTTGGTATTTAGGGTTTTAGTATTTAGGGTGTTGGTATTTAGGGTATTGGTAGTTAGGGTGTTTAGGGTATTGGTATTTAGGGTATTGGTATTTCGGGTATTGGTATTTAGGGTATTTAGGGTATTGGTATATAGGGTGTTGGTATTTAGGATGTTGGTATTTAGGGTATTGGTAGTTAGGGTGTTTAGGGTATTGGTATTTAGGGTATTTAGGGTATTGGTATTTAGGGTATTGGTAGTTAGGGATCACTCTCAGATGTTGTCTGGTTAATAGAGAAAATACACCAAAAATAATGACTTAAATGGTTTAAAAGTATTTGCAATGGGTTTTAAATAGTGTGTTATGCACAAAGGTAGAAAAAAAGAATAGACTTGAAGCGTAAAACAGACGGAGCAGGTCGGATGTGACGGAGCTGACGGAGCAGCCCCGATCAAAACGAGAGCTTCTGCTCCGAGAGACGGGCGACTGAAAAAACGCTGCTGGTGTAGACGGGGCGTAACAGTAAACCCAGGTCTGTGTATCAGCCAGGTCGCTTTCCCCCTGCCAGCCAGCATGTACAGGTATACCATGATTCCCAGGTCCTGAACCAGGCTTCTTTATTGGCCGGTCCCAGGTGAGGCGAGGCGATTCACCGCTAGACGGGATCTGCTTTCAGCTCTTTATCACAAGTGGGGCCAAGGTGTCCAGGGAGAGGCCGGGGATGCTTTGTGTTGTTAATGGCGCAGACAGTGTCCTCAGTGACTGGGAGGAGAGGAGGGAGAGGACCATTCGCTGCTCTGGAGCCTGGTAATTACCGAGGCAATTCATCAGCACGACTGTCCATCGGCCCCCGACAACAGAGACGTTTATCTGTGCTGGAGAAAAGAAGCAGCATGACTTCACCGACTTCATGAAATTCTGCGGTCCTGTCTAACAAGTAGAACATTAACACTACCCACTAACACCGTCGGGGTTAGGGGCACATGTTGTGCTATTCTACACTGACACTGAGTTGCGTCTTCTTTTACACAACCCAGCCTCTCAAAGCTTGTACATCCTTTATTTAAGAGCAACTGTCAAAGCTTTCCTGGCTGCAGGTTGAATAACTATTGCTTTGTATCAGTCAGCGATATAGAGTTGCAAAACGGACATTTATTTGTCAAAATGTTGCAGATTATTACTTTAAGCGATTACAGGTTTTACCTGGACGCACCTGGTCAGAGTACAGTAGAGCGAGGAGGTCATAACGCGCTGTTGAGGCCAAATCATTCACTCTTGTTGAGCACATGTAAGGAAAACTAAGCTCTGATTTATGAAGCCGCTGAGTCATTGTGATGTGTTGTGTACTGTGTACTGTATACCGTATACTGTATACCGTATACTGTATACCGTATACTGTGTACTGACTCCAGGCTAAATGAACCTTCCACAGTGGACATCTGTGGTGAAATCAGCTGGGCACCTGCACATCCCTGCCCCCACAGCCTACTGCTACTACCCTACACACACAAAGACACCTACAGCTGCAGACAGACAGACAGACAGACAGACAGACAGACAGACAGACAGACAGACAGACAGACACACACACACACACATTGTATGAGCTCTCGTGGGGCTCAGGAGGACCCCTCTGCTCCTCGGCCTCCTCCCTCCTCCTGCGGGGAGAAGCTCCACAACTCCCCTCTCTGACAGCCATCTGTAAGCAATCTAGACTCTTTACCATCTCCTTTCCTCCCATCTCTCTCCCCCCCCCCCCCCCCCTCCTCCCTCCCTTTCCTCTGTCTGATTGATGAGCCAGGAAAGAGTCCCATCCCTTGTACAGCACGCTGTCCCATGCAAATCCCAGCATGAATGCACCACCATGCAGCTCCAGAAACCCACTGAGTTATAGCTCTGTTGTAACATGACATCAGCACATGTGATGGTGCACATGGACTCTCTGGGTAACGTGTAACTTTGTAACGTGTTAGAGGACCTGTGGATTACTTCTGCTAACTACCAACTTCACTTTTTTAATTCTCGTAAGCCGTTATTAGTTACTTTTTCAAATTTCGTTTTTTCTTTCATTATGATTTCATTTTTGTGACGCAAAAATACTTTGTAACTTTGTAACATAACTTGTTATCTTTAAGGTAAGTAACTAGGTAAAGTAACTGAGTACTTTAGAAAGTAATTTCCTCAACACTGGTACATTTCTCTGTTTCTTCTTATTGACATTGATTCTTTCCGCTGATATCATTGACAAGCGAATCAAATCGATTTACTTTTGGTTCTGAGCTGAAGTGATTCGTGGTCTGGATGGGAATCGTGAAGCTGTGGTGATCATACTTGTAGATGTAGAGAAGGGAAGGGGAAGGCGACGGGTTTGGGTGGATGGCACTCGCAGACAGAAACCTCTCAACCGCTGAGGATGGATCGGTTTTCCACATGATCATGCAGAGAGCAGAGCCATGCCCCTTTGGCACAGATGCACGTGCACGCACATTTGTAGAAAAAGCACACATACAGTACACGGACAAACGTGCACACACACACACACACACACACACACACATTCAAATGCACATTGTGGAGGATCTTCTCTTCTCTCAAAGTTAGAAAAGCCTTTTGTATCCATCCGCTCCGTTTGCAGAGCTTCTCGTTGTATCTGACCAAGGCATGGCCCATACCCCTCTTTGTGTTAGTCCAGATAGTGTGTGTGTGTGTGTGTGTGTGTTCTGCAATAGATAGCTGGGTTGGTTGGCAGAGAAGATGCTCCCAAAACCTGAAGGTTACCGCTGATGTTTTAGATCACTGAACCATAGCTCCAGTTCTCTCTGGGAATAAGAAACAATCACCACCAAACAACAAAATGAACTCAGGAACTCCATAATTTCATATTGTAATTTATTGGACTACAGTAACCTTCAAAATGTGTGTGCACGTGAATCTCTCTGTCAGAGTGAGCTAAGGCTTGTTGAGGAAGGCCGTCGTCTTGTCACGCAACAGCGATGTGTGTGAGCGCATCTGCACACCGGATACTGACACAGACGAGTCATGGCCTTCCCCTTCTCCCCCCTCCCTCCCTCCCTCTACCCCCCCCCACCCTCCCCCCTCTTGTCTGTCTGTGTATTCCCAGTAGGTCGTCTGGTCTGAGAAGAGAAGGTTCCAGAAGCTGAGACGAGAGCAGAGGGCACAGAGGGAAGGCATCTGTACGCTTGCTGACAGGAAAGAGAAAGATGGAGCAGAAAAATTAAGAAGTTCCTGAGTTTAAAAAAAACAAAACAGAGAAACACAAGAAAACGAAGCGGCGCCAAAATATTTGCACTTTCTCCTCCCAATGTTTGACGTTTTTCCTTGTGTGTTTTGACGTTTTACTTTCTTTCTTTTTTTTTTGTTTTTTTTGGATGTGACTGAAAAAGTCTAGATAAGAATGAGAATATGTAACTGTGTGTAAGAGATGACAGACTCACCACTGGAACAGCAAGTATGTTTATGTGATCACATTTCCCCCGTGTGCTGTTGTGGTACGCTCTGTCCTCACATAACATAAGAACAGGTACTAGTGATCAACATTGTGTTAACTAATGTCTGCATTTCCCCTGTTTAATGTAGCTGCATACAGCGTAATGGCAGCCCGCTATAGATCACCCTGCAGAGTCCCAGTCAGCTGCAGAAGGTATAACCCCTTCATACACATCCCATAGAGATCCCTGCATAGAAAGAGCAATGGTAACGTAGACCAATTCAAACCAATGTCTAACGCAAACAACAACAATACAATGAAACTGTGAGTTTTAAAGCAACAGCACAGAATGAGCTGTGTGAATCCCCTCGCACTGTTCAGTATAGAAACTGTAGAAACAGTAGAAACATTTTGGCTGACGGGTGAGACGGAGAGCCTGCAATGTTTCATTAGAGACAATGTTCAATTTCTGTTCAATACATACCAGTTACTTTACTTTATTAACTTAAGTAGTAACTAGTTACGCTACACGGCTACTCTTTATTAAAAGCATTACCCACCTCAAAAACATATGGCTTGTACTGCCCAGTGTGTTGTCAAGACTATTGCTCTATACTTAGTTTAACAGAAGGTCAGCAGCCGGTGGAGTAATTCAGTCATTGGTATTGATCGGATTTATTATGGTTACTTTCTGCTATGGGGCAGTAAAGATCTGGCTTATTTCCTCTTTAACTTCAGTGTAGTGAAGCAGCCTACAGATCAGCAGGTACTATGTGCAATTCGGACAAGGCACTGGTCTGTGTTAACTCTTGACATCAGGCCTCATCGGACACGTTGGTCTTCTTGCACAAAGTATTGCCGATTAAAGTCGCATCCCGGTCACAAATATGCATTAATAGATAAACATTAATGCATTAATCACAGATACACATTGACAAGTAGAATATTCCTAATAGTACCATGGAGACAAAAACTATGTTTACATTATGCCAGATAATCTCAGTTATCCCATTTGTGTTTATCATAGTTGAGATATGGGCTCACTCCCGTTATTGTAAACAAGATTATCTGAGTCTCCCAGTAATATCAGAGTATGACTGTATGTAAACACATTCATTGTCTGTAGAACGTTTAAACATTCTTGGAGCTTCGCCACCTTATGTAAGACAATGCAATAAGTCATTACTAAAATACCCCTTAGGGGATCTTATTAATAGGAAAACGACTGAGCAGGGGGGAAACACTAGAAGAAGACCATACGCAGACGTTTTCAGAAGCAAGACTAAAGTAATAATTCCTTCCTCACATTTGGAAACGCTTCTGTTTCTAAATTGGAAAGACATTAGATGCTATCAAGGTTCAAATGTTTGTGTTTTTGTTTTGTTTTGTGTATTTCTTTGCATATCCCCGAGAGTCATCGTAGTGGCTCATGAAAGTACGGCAAGAAGGCTCCCATTGTAAATATGTATCATAATTTGTTTGTTTGTTTGTTTGTTTTACCGTATTTCATTGTGGGGCTTGGGTGTTCACTTACTTTCTAAAAGCAGTTCCATCCTCCTTCAGGCTTAGTGTAGAAAAGTATAAGTCCACTGTATCTACATCATGTCAACCATTAGGCTTCACAGCATTGAAACACTTTGACCATACTGTATGGTATCCACTCTGAACACTGTTTATTTTAGCTTTATTTGACTGTTTCTGTTAGCGATGTGTCGATCCCTGTCATCGTCACTTCATAGTCAAGTGTGTAGACCTGGTGCTTAATCCACCAGGATCACAGGTCCAATAGCATCTAGTTTGAACTGGATTGTTGTGCCAAGGCTGAGGAAAAGAAACCTGTCTCTCCTGGAGGGCTGTTTCTACCCAGGTTCGAACACTGGGTCTGTGTGTCTGTCTGCTGAAGTGCTTCCAGACCCTGCAGGGCCGCAGATCACATGCTAGATCTAAAACAACCTAACAGGCTAGTAATCACTGCTAATCAGGACGGGGGACTCGTAGCGGAGCAGGTTTACAGATGGATGTCAGTCTGACGGGGAGGCCCGGGTTGTCCGCTGCACAGCCAAGTGATGCTTGTCAAGAACCATCTCAACATGTTTTGCCCCTATTCCTTATTCACAGTGGCACAGCTGGAAAAATGAAAATGATGTTTTGGGGTGAAAATAATGGTGTGGATTATATTTGGTTCAGCAACGGAAACTTAAATGCTCTTCCACTGCAATAAACTTTATTCCCACAGTGGCCATTTTGAATTTGCATCACACTCGGGGTGGGAAACTCTACCTGGGAGATGGGAGATTGGCAGAACGCATGAAATCAATGGATGACAGAGAAAAACAAAGCAAACAGAGAGGTTAGCTATCTTACTTGGTAGTTAGCTACTAGCTACATAGACTACAGTCCGGTGTCTAGCTATAGTACCATGAAATCATCTCTTGTGGTACATATCTCTGTCCTGTGCACATGCTGGATTATGGAGATTCATTCTTTTCTAAAACATTTTGTCAGTGGGGAATCTGTGAAATGATAAACGTTTGTCCAAATCCCAACGTTTGTGCATCACGATACACAAAAACAGTCCAGCTATTTCCCACACATGGCTGGGCTGTACTTGCTCTGCTGGGTGAAGTTTCCCTCCCCGGGTGTGACATCAATTCAAAATGGCCACCGTGAGAAAAAGGTCTATAGGTCTATCACCATGCTATAATTGCACTGACATGTATGGTATGGTTATGTTACGCTAGGAAAAAAACAAAGAATACAAAAATGAATCAAACAAATGGTCCTGAAAGCGTACTGTACCATATTTCACATGGGCCCAGTTTGGATACAGTTCAGCATTTAGACCTCTGGTGCTATGGAGCTGGCGCAGCAGGAAACAAGCTCTCCATACTGCCACCTAATGGTGAAGATGGCCCACTGCTTTTAGAAACGGTCCCACTGAAACACCAAGCATCTAGTTCACACAGTACCTTGTTAGCCAGGTATGTTATAACACAAGGAGTTTACACACGTTATACCTTCAACCAAGCCAATTGACTTCCATGAATTGAAAATAAATGTTTTTAAAGAAGGATTTCCTCTTTTGTGTTATTTGTCTTTGTTTGCGCTCAATTTTACAACGATCCTCCATGTCGTCATGAGCCTGAGCTTTGTTTGAAGATTGTAACACATGAAAACTTGGACCTCACAGACAGCTAAAGGTGGCCTCTCTACTATAAAAATTAACAAGGTTAATTGCCCCTTGAGTGAATGGTTAAGCTTAGCCAGGACACGCTCTGCTGGAGCTGATGTTGATGAGTGTGTGTGTGAGATGTGGATTTGGTGATGAGACTTCAAAGGTGTGGATTTAGTCGGTGCGTGATGGGAGGTGGAAGGCTTTGGGGTGAGGCTGCCGGTGATGGCGGTGGTTCAGAAATGGTAGGAGGGGGGGTGGTAGGAGAGGAATGGTGGGAGGGAGGGAAGAGGGTTGGAGCACAGATGAAATTGGAGCCCACAGGCAGCTGCAGTACATCTGTCTTGCACTGACACATGTGGCATTTGACTTCCAGTGAGAAGTTCAAAAGAGTTTTATAATGACGCAGCTGCTTAGGGATGTGTGTGTGTGTGTGTGTGTGTGTGTGTGTGTGTGTGTGGGGGGGGGGGCAGCATACAGAGGGTCTGCACTGTTCACCATTTGTGCCTGATGCCCTCTCCGCCTGCAGCAGCACCTGCCCAGCAGCCTGAGCGCGGGGTCAGGGGTCGCCTGCCAGGAGGCCGGGGCTCGGGGTCAAAGGTCACGTTCCAGACAAGCGTATCCACACGCTGATTGAGAACTCAGCTGGAGGAGCACAGGCGCATAGCTTGCAGGTGGACGACCCCCTATCCCCTCTTTGTGCGCGTCCACGCTGCACCGTGCTAGCAGGACGCCTGACGCCTACTGCAGCGGTTTTTGTGGGTGGATTTCCATGGCATAATAAAATGCAGCGGAGAGTGGAACCGGGCATTGGGCAACCGTTTGGCAAGAGCTACCGGTAATAAAAACCCTTAAAAGTTCACTTTCACTGAATATCTAGTTGCTAATTTCAGTCATAAAAATCACTGAGGAAAAGAACAGGGATTTACTTTGGACGACACACACATCCACTTTAATGTAGGTGATTTAACATATAGAACATGAAAGGTTTTATTCCAAAATGAGATTCCACCATTCGATAAATGTTACTATTACTACTCTCTACTCTACTCTCAAGTGATTGCTGGCATGAAAGTAAAACTCGCCATATTACTGAAATCACTATCTTGCAACTTTTGATGATGAAGTAGTGATACAATTTATGTTGATCATGCATCCATGCTGTAGAAGCAGTGGAAACCAATTACCCCCAAGAGGAGTGAGTGTGAGTGTGAGTGTGTGTGTGTGTGTGTGTGTGTGTGTGTGTGTGTGTGTGTGTGGGTGGGGGGTGAGATGGGTGAGACGTAATGTGGTGTAGATTAGGGGAGGGACGTTGACTCTGTCATCCCACTGAACAAATCCGCCTAACATCATGACTTCATCCTGCAGAGTCAGTTATAACCTGTAGCTTACCAGCCCTCCATATGCCCTCCATATGCTCACACACACACACACACACACACGCACATGCTACAAAAACATGATAAGATAAGAAGAAACTTTATTGATCTCGTGGGGAAATTAGATCATTGCAGCAGAAAACAAATTCAGAATAGAAACAACTGTAGTGATATAGAACATTTATCATCGATGTCGGGTGAAAACCTTGTATCTCCAAAATGTCAACTTTTCAGTAGCTAAGAAAAGCACTCTTATTTTTAGCTTGACCACCATGTATTGTTGAGTTTCTCCAATGGGTTCTGAGAGGGTCTCAGGAGATGAAATCCTTCAATTGAAATGAAAACATGAAGGCATACAAGCACCAAATATGCTGATCACACACAAACGCACATGCACACGCAGAGACAAAAACATGCAGACACACATGCGTACACAAACATGCACACAGATGCGTAGATCACACACACACTCAAACACTCAAATCACGCCCCATCACTTCCTCTGCTGAGATCTTTGCACATTTTCCCTCTGTGACCAGGGTCTGACTGGGTTCACCACACCCTGACGCTCCTGTACCAAACCCTTACACCAATCAATTGCAAAAATTTCCAAAATTTTCTGCCTTTCGCTTTACATTTAACACAACCTTCAAACCTGAAATCTCTGGTGCTCACAGCACTGCCATTCAAAACGCTCAACACTAGCTGCTAAGCTGCGAAGGTGGCCCTCCTGTTCTGGAGATGAATGGATGGAAATATAGCAGAGAGAGGTAGAGGAGGAAGAGGAGGAGGAGGAAAAGCATCCAGGGATCCGTCCAGGTCTGGATCCATCATGCCAGGCCGTACTTCCCCCGCTGCTTCGCCAGGGGGAACGCCGCTGCCATGTGAGATCCTGTGGTCAGACAGAAACCCAAGACAGGATGCAGCCTCGTTTTATTTTTACAGTAGACAGTAGTCTTATTTTCCATTGTGTGTTTTGTATGTTGAAAAATTTGCTGAAACCTTTGCAGTATTTTGTTATTATATTTGTATGTTTGGTTTATATTTGAGTAGGTAACATTATAAGCTTGTAATCTATAAACGTCACACTGTAAGTAATAAGTGTAGATACGTATGAGATATTATCTACGTGATCTACATTTTTTTGTTTTTTTGTGTTTAAAGTTTTGGGAAAATAATGATGTACAGTTTCAGACGACATGTGTAAACAATTGAGAAAAACTGTGATGTGTGAGTGTGTCTCTATCAGAGCTCCGGTTTGGGCTGGCAGACGCTTTTGGACCGACACTCAGAGCTTACATAGGCAGACAGGATGATAGATAGGAGGGATCCAATACTGGGATCCAAGGGAGGAAAATTTGAGAAGAGGGGAGAAGAAAAGAGGAGGGAAAGGAAAGAAAAGAAAAAGTGAAAGGAAAGGAAATTAAAGGAAACGAAGGAAAGGAAAGGAAAGGAAAGGAAAGGAAAGGAAAGGGAAGGGAAGGAAAGGAAAGGAAAGGCACACACACACGCACACTTCATCCTGGCACTGTCAATTAAATCCTTGTGCTCTAAATTGTCACACCATTGTGTGATGGGCGTTGCCTTTCCAGACTGTCTTTGAAGGCACCGTTTCTCCGCCTCAATGAGCAAATCTCGACTCCCCGCAGCGTTACATGAGTTCATGTCAATACGGCGCTCTTCACAGGTATCCTAATTGTTCTCACATTGCTTTTTCCCCCAATTATATTGCAAGGAAGCTCTTCCATCAGTGCAGTCACAGAGGGAGACCAGAAGAGCTTTTATTTTCCTTTATTAGATTGTAAGGAACTTTAACACCACCGACTAGAGGAAAGAGGAGGAAAGCCTTACCTCACTGAGTACCGTTAACACAACCTACACCATGTAATTTGTTACAAGTTACCACTAATTATCTCGAGGAACGATGTGCCAACAGCGCTTTATTACGTGTCAGCAACAGCAGAATTACTCAATTGGAAACACTGCAAAGCATGCTGGGAACCCGCACATGGATGACGCACACAACGCAGAAGGTGCTGACTCCGCAATCATGACTTTGGACTCGAAAAACAGCCAGGAATGATTTTCACTGCAGTCGTGATCATGTGATGTTTTATCTGCATTGCTCAACAGAGATGTGATCAGGGTGGATCACTGAACCGCTACAGTACGTGACTAACTTGGGTTTTCAATTCTGCCTTTTCTGTACTTTCATAGTTGTGATTGTAAAGGTGACTATGGGTCAAAGTTAAAACATACATGGTGTTATTCTGGTCCCGCTAGTGTCTTCTGTTGACAGTATCAGAGGATTTAAACAAAGTTAGAGTGACCTGGGGACAGATTCAGTTTGCAATTTCAGTATAGGTTCATTTGTAGGACTGGGTGCAGACAAGCTGATCCCCAGTCAGAACTCAAGAGCAATGTCATCCAGGAGTCGCAGGATCTCTGCCGGGCAACGAGAGGCAGAGGAGGCCTACGGCTGCCATTCTGTCAGACCTGCCACAAATTCACCAGCTGGGTGTGACTTCATCACTGGACTCATGGGTCCAGTGTGTGTGTGTGTGTGTGTGTGTGAGTGTGTGGGTGATGGAGAGAAAGTGTGTGTCAGCATGTGTCTGTCTGTCTGTCTGTCTATATGCGACTGTGTGTGTGAATGTGTGTGTGTCTGTCTCTGTGTCTGTACAGTATCTGTATTTTTTGCGTGTGTGCGCGCGTGTGTGTGTGTGTGTGTGTGTGTGTGTGTGTATGTGTGTGAGATGTGGTCACTCAGGAGGATCCAGACTTACCTTAAACTCATGGATGAAGACAGGACCAGGCGCTCAGAGGAAGAGTGGTGAGGACTCAAATGCAGGAAATATAGAAAATATATAGAATCTTTTTCAACGTTTTTCAACACGCTGGGTATTTCTGGGGCTCCAGTCTGGAAAGCTGTTACCATTTGTCAACTAAGGACTTAACCACGATCCTTCAAGCATTGGAATTTCAGGTTTTGGCTAGCAATCATTTTGTAAGAGTGTAACTTTATTTCCATTGAGTATTTCTAATTTTGGAGCAAAACTCAACAAATAGTGTAGTAGTGGGTAGGCTCGTGGAGGGTAAACCTGCCTCCATTTGAATGACATTTTAACTGTATGTATGATATGTATGTATGATACTAAATAACGTCAGATTCAAGTTACATGAACATTGTATTTGTATGGGTGGTTGTTCGCCTCTCACTGACCACTGACTGGGTTTCATATTTTACCCTCCTTCCTATTCACCGGTACTTCGCTGGACAAGACGTGTGCAGACTACTTTCCTCCACAGTGCAGGTATGAAGCGAGTTTACTGCTTTCTTTGATTGTCAAATTGTGATTTCATATTTTTACAGCTTAGTGTATTGGGTTACCTGCAGCATGGACATTTATTCTGTGATTTTGATTTGAATCTTTAATCTGGGAAACGACATTGTACCCAACTGCATATTGTCTGGTATCACGCCAATGGAAAAGTCTATATTTCTTTATAACCTATAAAAACAAAAACAAACATCTATATTTGTCCATAACATACAGCAAGTCTTTGACATATTTCTATATTGTGTGTGAAATTTGTTTTCCTCAGCTCACAGCAATGTTTGACGTGTATCTTTACAAACCCATTTATTTGGCGACACCCTGAACTAGTATACATTGATTCTGGGATTGTTTGCTTTATATTTTCCAGCAGAAGGAAATTAGAAGACAATAAATGCACCTTTATCCTGAGGGAGTGATACCTCATCTCGCCCCAAACAAATGGCGTCCAAGGAGGTTTGTTTGTTTTACCCCTTTTCCTGAAAATCACACTGACACTCACATGTGGTAATTTGAACGGCGTACATCTTGCGGAGGTGTGAAAGTGCGGCGGTCCATCATGCCATCCCTGACCTCTACCAGCGGTCACGTGGGCAGAGAGGTCAGGGGTCGCATTCTGTAGCATATCCCATGAGCCTGAGGTAACTGAACGTGCTGTGAGATCAGACTTCTCGTTGTCTTTTCCTCGATGGTTTGTTGCAGAGCCATCTGACCGCCACGCTCCTAACGTCCATACTGGCAGCGGTGCTCGGCTCCCTGCAGATCGGCTACCACACCGGCAACGTCAACGCTCCGGCCAAGGTGAGTGGAACAGAAGGCGGGGGTTCGACCATTAGAGGTTCATATCCAATATCTTCAAGTTCACACCGATAAATGACGAGGATTCGATCGGTTCGGTTTAGATCATCGAGCAGTTCTTCAACACCACCTGGAGAGCCAGACACAACCAGTCGATGCCCGACCACAGCCTGACCTTCCTGTGGTCCCTCTCTGTCAGCATTAAGGACTTCGGAGCCCTGCTGGGGTCCCTGGGGGTCAAATGGCTGGCAGACTCTTATGGCAGGTAGACGCAAAACAAGCTTTACATTCTATTTTTTTTGTTTCTATTCTATTATTTTTTGTTTCTGTTCAATTGTTGTATCTATTCTATTCCTCTCCTCTCCTCTCCTCTCCTCTCCTCTCCTCTCCTCTCCTCTCCTCTCCTCTCCTCTCCTCTCCTCTCCTCTCCTCTCCTCTCCTCTCCTCTCCTCTCCTCTCCTCTCCTCTCCTCTCCTCTCCTCTCCTCTACCCTCCTCTACCCTCCTCTCCTCTCCTCTCCTCTACCCTCCTCTACCCTCCTCTCCTCTCCTAGGCGTAACTCCATCCTCATAGTGAACTCTGTGTCTGTGGTGGGCGCCTGTCTGATGTTCTCCTCCGAGGCCGCCGAGTCCTTTGAGGTTCTGATCGTGGGTCGGCTGGTGTTCGGTCTGTTCTGCGGTCTGGTCATGAGCCTCAATCCTCTCTACATACAGGAAGTGTCGCCCACCGACCTGAGAGGCGCCTTCGCCACGCTCAACCAGGTGTCGTTCGCTACCGGCATCCTGGTGGGAATGGTGAGTGATGTGAAACCATTTGGACTGAAAAAAGTTGTGTGATGTTGATATTTTGTATTAATCTATTGGAGGAAGCTTGTCTTTATGTCTGCCGTTTACAGGTTGGTGTCAGAGTTGGTGTCTAAATGTGCCTTTTTGAGTTCCCATGATGCATTTGGACTAATATCTAATGACTTTGGCTTGATAGATATTTTGCAGTAACCTATTTTTATGCCTGCTGTCTGTCTGTGGATTTGGGATCCATGGCCTAATGTGTGTCTGTGGGTCTGCGACAGGAAAACATTGAAAACCCGTGTTGTGTTGTGTTGTGTTGTGTTGTGTTGTGTTGTGTTGTGTTGTGTTGTGTTGTGTTGTGTTGTGTTGTGTTGTGTTGTGTTCTGTTCTGTTCTGTTCTAGAAATAAAGTAAAACTCTACAACAAGATGCTATGTTTCCTTGCCTGTTTATACTGCAGGTGGTTGGCCTAGAGACAGTGCTGGGTACGGAGCACTACTGGGCCTTGATGCTGTCCTTGTCCATCATCCCAGCACTGATACAGTTCCTGGTGCTGCCTCTCTGCCCCGAGAGCCCTCGCTACCTGCTCATCAACCGGGGCAAGGAGAGCGAGGCTGAGGCTGGTGGGTCCGGTTGACTCTCCGTTAATAGTGATGGGTTCTGAATAGATACAAGAAGCAGATGACTTCCAGATATCAAAACATGAAAATGCTTTTTAATGTGCTGTAATATTGTCTACACGATAAAAGTCGCTATTTTAAACCCCCCAGCACTCCTGAGACTGAGAGGTAGTCCAGACAAGGTTTTCACTGAGCTGGAGGAGATGAAGGGAGAGGCCGCCCACACCCAGACCGGCGTGACCATCCACGAGTTCTTCAAGAAGCACAGCTACAGACAGCCCATCATCATCGTCCTCATCATCAACCTGGGCAGCCAACTGTCCGGATTCAACGCGGTTCGTCTTATAATATGAATTTGTCTGGAGTAAAACTGACATCATGGTCACGCATTTTTTTTAGTTTAAAACCAAAAAGAACAAAGATGCCCAAAAAAGTAGTGTAATTATTTACAGCAACACTCACTAGGAAATACTTATTGGCTTAGCTCGCTACAATTATTTCCCTTTCCATCCTGTTTTAATACTAGAAAGGCCATTAGATCTTGGGGGGGGGGGGGGTCTAAGAGAAAGCCAACAAGTCATCAATTGAAGGGTTTAAGTAGAGTTATAACTATTTCCTCCTGTGATTTTAAAAATATAACAGCATCGTCTTGTATAGAAAGTGGGACATTTTGAAACCTGAGATATTACAAATGTAAGACTCAAAACTGAGTCTTACCACGGGGCTTTTATTGTGTTAAAACAAAGACTTTCTAAAACGTGTGGCTCGCACATTCCTGCACGGTGCTGCTCACTGTGTGATGAATATTCACTTGCAGGGCTGTGGTGTTTATTCAATGAATTCTTCAGGTTTTTTATCCTGAAGCTCAGCACTTCTGCCCGGCTCCCTCCGCTCCCCGCGGGCCAGATTGTGGGGCAGCATGTCAGGACGGTGCCTCGGATCCTGAAAACGCAGTAGGGAAGGCCCAGTAACCTACTAAGCTCAAAAGACACTACTCGTCTTTTCCAGATCATCAACTATTCCACCAAAATGTTCCAGGCCAGGTTTGACGAGGCCAAATACCTGACTCTGGGTGTCGGGGCTGTCAACGTGACCTTCACTGTGGTGGCAGTGAGTATTCATTCTACCGGTAACCTCTTACACTCCATCTCCATCATGTCTGCAATGTGCGTAGTTTGCTAAACACAAACTACAAATACTGTGAAGAAAGACAACAACTTTGCCCCGGTCTGTCGCTGAATTTAGGCCCTTTGCTACCAACAGAACAGAACCAACTCTGCCATATTCTTTTGAGTAATCATACCAAAATGAAGCGTAAAGGGGGCAGTAATCTAAAACGTTACCACTATTTCCTTATGAATGGTTTAACAGCTTGAACCACACTCCAGGATAGTGTTGCGTTCTCGTTTCAAAAGGAGAACATTATTCACAGAGGGATGAAATGCGAGCGGAGTCTTTTCTGTGTTGTTTTTTCCTCTCCAGTTCTTCCTGATGGAAAGGGCAGGAAGGAGGAGATTGCTTCTGACTGGCTTCATATCCATCGCGGTGTGCAACTTGCTGATGACCATTGTAGATTCTGTCCTGGTAAGATCATTTTATTTAACGTCTTTGTTATTTTCACTCGCACATGGAAAGTTGTGTTCCAAAATGACTCTCGCAAAATGATTGACAGGTTAAAATTAAAGGAAACTGTGGTACTTTTTGAAAAATAGTTTGTAACTTAAGTCGGTCGGTTGACCAAATGATTAAACATTTACGGACTGGATCCTCCATAAACATTAAATGATGAACTTGAGATGGCGATCGCTTTCCAAATGGATATAGTGTTTTAGAAAGGAACTGGTCATACGCACAGTAGCTGAAGGATTGGTTTTAATTACAGAAGAATGTGGGTTCCAATAACCAACCTGCAAAGTGTTATTGCCTTTGTGTCGCCTACCCGCCGTACAGCACCTGGTCCCAGAGCTGAGCTGCCTCCAGGTCCTTGTGGTTTTCTGCCTGATTTCAGCCTACGAGCTGGGCCCGGGTCCCATCTCCTGGTTCATTGCTGCCGAGCTGTTCGACCAGCCTGGCAGACCCATCGCCATGGCCTTCACCAGCATGCTCAACTGGGGAGGGAAGTTTGTACTGGCACTCCTCTTTCCTCCATTACTGGTAGGTTTATGCTGTTGGCCTGCATGCTGTATGAGTGAGCTAGACTCGAGGGAACCTTCGGGGCTGGATTTCTTATTTGCTTTTGCCAATTCCTTTGCACCTTAGAGACGTGGCTGTTAAATGCAGGCTATAAATCTGTTCAATCTGTTAAATATATATACATCTACTATAAAATACACATAAATCTGTTAAATGCTAAATATATATAAATCTGTTGCTAAATCCTTTAAAATCAAGTTGAAATAATAGAAATTAATTTAACAGCTAACCAGGGAAACATCTGTTGGTTATATTGATGCGGAGATGGAGGCCAACCTGAAACGAGGACAAAGGAACCGAACCGACATGGCGGATACAAGGTCAGACCGTGTCGCTGTTTGCACTCACTGCTCCTCTGTCTCTCCCACACAGAAAGCATGCGGCGCCTACGTCTACCTCCTCTTCATGACCGTGGCTCTGCTCGCCTTCACCTTTACCTGGATGCGCCTCCCCGAGACCAAGGGGCGCACCTTCGATGACATTGCGGAGGAGTTCAGAGGAGCCGAGGGCATTCCCTTGAACAATAAGAGCCGGCTTCAACACGTTCACCTGACCGAGCCCTCGTGACCGTACTGTTAGCACCATACTGTACATTCAGCACACACACGAGTCAAACCTCTTGGTTTGGATAAAGTACAGACTGTGTCTTACAGAGGCCAAGATGGCTTCCTTTTATTTGGTTGGCCAACAGTGCTCTGATCATCAGAATTGTTTGCTGATGATACTCTATGTTTCGAGGCATTGTGACCCTTTTGTGCTTTCATTTTGTAAAGAGATTGAACCTTCTGTACTTGACAAATCACCGGTGGCACACAGTACTCAGTTATTGTTATTGGTTGGTCAGATTCAAGTATTTACTTTGTTTGAAGTAACACAGATTCACATGGATGTATTTAATAATTGGGTTAGTTTTCTCAGAGAAGAACATCTCTCAATATCAGATGAAAATGATGGAACATTTTATCATTTTCATCTAAAATCCTTTCATTTATTTGGTTCAGCCTGAAGGGTTTTGCTCAAAAAAAAAAGTTGGCTTTTGCTACTACCACTTGCCATGTTGTCATTAGTTTGAGCAAACGTACTGTGGCTGCATCTGGGTCAGCTGTCTCACTGACTTTTCCAGTGACACATTTAAAAAACAAAAATAGGTCTAGGTCTAGATGGTCAAATAATACCTTCATCACATTAAAAACAGATTATTGGTGTGTGTAAACGTCCATACTGAGTGCCAGATGAAGCTGTTAGCCTCCTCCCTCTGAATTTGGGATTTCCAGCCACATAGACACTGTGCCTTTCCAATTCTTTATTGGTCTGTGAAATCTGACATATCTCTGAACTGTGTACATTTGTAAGATGCTTGTGAAAACCAACCACAGCTGCGTGAATAAATATTTCATCCAGTATGATGTATTGTGACTTGCAGGAACCGCAGTGGGCGAGGAGCCAGCAGAGAGCCCGACGTTGACTGAAGTGAAGTTTGGGCTTTAAAGCAGCAGGGGGCATACTTTAATAGAAATGTGAATGACTGTTCGCTCTCGTTCAGTTCACTAATCGCTCATGACGTGCAGTCTGTGCTCTGAACTTCTTCAGCGAGTTTCTAATGATCTTTTGTCATGTGGTGTTTCATGTAATTGTTTATAGTGTGTATTTTGATGTAAATGCCTTTTGTAATTCTCTTTCGCCTCAGAAACAACCACATCACACACACACCCAGTTTACTTGCCTCTGTTTTTAGTTTTCACAAAACACGTTTGATAGCAAAAAGTGAGGAATTCTTATAAAACTGAGGTTGGTAATCGCTGGGGGAACATACAAGTTTATTGAGGTCATGACTCTTAACAGTGAACTCTTAAGAACAAAAGGTAGATGATGTTTACTGTGTTGTCTATAACAAGGCTGCTAATTACTGAGTTATGAGACAAGGGGGGATTTCTCATTAACAATGGAATCTATTAAAATGAAAAAGTAGAATTAAATGCACAACTGACAGAAGGACTGGAAAAATACAAACAAAGCAAAACAAGACTTTGGTGGATTTTTACTGCTCAGTTAAACATACTTGTAAAAATATCAGTATTTCTTCTTAATCCACCTTAAGTCTGATAATTAAACCCGTTTGTAACTTTCAGCTTTGTAGTAGTAGTTATTTTGGGTTGATGCCGCTAAAACAGCAGTATTTTGCAGTATTAGGTTAGGTCCTTGTTGAACCGCGTGTGGTAGTAACCTTTTTATATCGAGAACCGGTTCCAATTTATTCCCAATTCCAAATTGTCCAATTCCTCTGAATCAATAAGTTCCTGTACTATTGATCCCCTTGATGCCAAGAGGCTGTTCAGCTGCATGGTGTTTCTTCTGACAGCTGTGCAACAGACTGTTCGGCCTTTCGGTGTGCCACTGATTGCAAACAAAGATGAATTCTGACATTAAGGCATTAAATTAAAGCTGTATGTTGTCTTTGCTAATAAGAATTGATAAGGGAGTTGATAAAGAATCAAATTGTTAAGGAGAATGTCTCTACAAATCAAATAGCTTGTGGAAGATTCATTTCATGTTTGCTGGTTTAGAGATATGTCATGTTACTTTATAACTTGTTTGATTTCATTTCATTTTAAAGTCTAAAGTTAAACATTTAAAGTTAAACATAGCATTTTATAATATATAATATATTACATATATCTAAATGTATTCCATATTTGCCAAGATACTCACAGCTGGCAGGCATCCAAACATTGCTGAGCTTGTCTTCACTTGTTGAAATGAACAACGAGTAATGGGTAATCTATTGCGTCTTTGAGTAACAAACAAAACAAAACATTAAATTCTTCCACACACGATTCACACACGAAGGGTCTACCAACTGAAGTCTGCAAAAAGGCCATGCGATATCTCAGACACCATTGGCCCATATCTGAGCTTTGAGAAATGATCTTTACACTGAGAGCCAGCATTTACAAAATAAAACTGATCGGCCCAATATAGTGCCACCTACAGGGCAAAAAGCTTATGCTTCACACACAATATCTCAGACACTGCTTGCCCGATTGTGACGAACCTTGGAGGAATACTACATTATTGATCTGAGATCTGGCAATTTGAAAATGAAACATATTGACCCAACATAGCGTCACAACTAGGCCAAAAAGGCCCTTACAGTCAAATGTGATATCGCAAGACACCACTGGCCTGATTTTGACTAAACTAGAAATACAGAAGTGCTATTCATAGAAATCCTATAGAAAAGGTACATTATTTTGTTCTATTGCCGTATACAGTCAAATAAAGTGGGGGGACAAATAATGTGGGGAGGGGAGAGAATAGCAATTTTCAAAAGTGGGGGTGACATGTCCCGCCGTCCCCAGTGGGGGTTACACCCATGAATCCATTACCTTTTGAGTCCAACACAGCCTGTCAGACACTTTGAGGAGATTCTTGACTGGATGGTAACACAAAATCAGTCTGATCTCCCAGATGTTCTCCCATGAACACACTAGCTGCAAAAGCATCAAAACAGTGCCATCTACTGTATTGAATGGTATCTGAGAGGTTGTAAAGTTCTAAAATAATATTTATTTATTTTTGCAGAGAAATGTTGAATAGATATATAGAACTTAAAACCATGAATTATTCTGGATATTGTGATTGTGCCAAATGCTTTCATGACCCAGAACCCAATGAACCCAATGTGACCAGGAGGGTGTCCCCAAGACTGTGATATCCTGGTATCAACTCAAGGGGAGGTATTAAAAATAAGGATGAAAGGAAACACAATGCTCTTCAGCTTTGCATTCCAACTAGCCATGTACAACCTCTTGATATCGACTGACATGCATTGAACTGATCCATGTTTGTAGCTTGAGAATCTTACTAGCATTAGTCTACTGTCCATAGTATGTCTGGTGCTGTCCCTTTTCGTCTTTTTTCGGTTCCTGTGTCCCATAGATCCTTTCAGGTGCTGCTGCATTCTTATGGGAGAACGTCGGCAGGTGACGGCTGAGGGTTCTATTATTGCCTTATATCTATGAGCTATGATACGCCAGCAAGTCAGCCAGTCAGAACTTTGAATGTTGTGGTATGACCACAGAAAGCAGAGCCCTCAAGTACTTCACATACTGCAAGCCAGGCACCTGAATTTCACGCCAGCAGGGGGACACAAACTCTAACAAATGAAAGAGAGTTAGAGGTTAGAGTGACTCCCCTAGACTGCAGCCTCAACATAGTGCTATCCCCGTCTCAGAGCTCCAGACTACCTTACAGTACATGTTTAAAATGATCTTCATGCTCTTCATAACCTGCATCCTGCATCTGCCATGGATTAAGGGTGAGATAAAGAATTGTATTCCCAACAGGGGACGAAAGTGAACAGCTACTGGTTTCAGTATTTAAACCCTGTTTTCTTCTTTCCACAGGTTCTTCTCAGAGCCCTGAAGTTCTCCAAAAGCCCTCATTCATCATCAAGAGTGCTGGTGAATCTGTTGTCAGTGAGATCCACTGTTCACACAGCATACCAAATTATGATCACATTCTCTGGTTCAAACAAGACAGCCACAGAGCTCTAAAGTTCCTTGGATTTCTCAACATCAACCAGATCAACATCGAGAAGGATGTCAAAGGAAAAGTCAGCTTTGAAGGAAGTGGCAAGAGTTATTCCAACCTCACCATTTCTAAACTTGATTTAAACGACAGCGCTGTGTATTTCTGTGCTGCAAGACTGCACAATGCTGCAGACTCCCCTGCACTCCCTACAAAAACCCTCCTTTGTCTCTGCGTGAACACCTGCAGCCAGCCTCTATCTGGGAACAACAGCTAACCCTTTACAGATCTTATCGTATGTTTTCACACAATTTGAACTCTTCTGAGGACATGCTTTAAGTTCCTGGTGCAAATAGGATGACCTCTAACCTTACATGTGCAGTTCACATTCCTTTTGACACTAATGCTCTCATCTACAGTTAGATTCACAATGTGGATTTTGATATAGCAGCATGTGGCATGATCACACCACCATGACACCCCTTACATCTCTGACCAACCAACCATCACACCCATCTATAGACAATCATGTTGATGTATGATTAGGGTTACAGTATGTTTTCCATTTTCCAGACTTTTATTTCATAACTTTTTCTTAACAAGTTTCTAAAATGGTCCTGTTTGAAATGGTTTCACTCACACCTTATAGTGAGCCAGTGGTTTAGTGGTAGTTGAGAAGATGGGTATAATCCTGGGAAATGACCCCGACGTGATCTGAACATGCAACCTTCTGATCAGGAGTCAGACACGCTAACATTGCACCACAAGGTCTGTGGTATGGGTCAGCAGGATATACTGTGACTCCACCCACCTCAATACTTCAGTATTTATTGTGCTGATAGGTGGGTTTACTCAGAAAAGGAGGTGGTGTAATCAGTATACCTGCATATACGCTGATGACAACATAGTGATCCGTAGCAACAATGAGATGGTGATCTTATATTCTGCAATATAACCAACCACTCAGAATATACAACATGATCATCATATTCCTCAGCATCACCTTTAACACTATTCTGGTTTCAGGTAATGTCATGTTACAATTGAAAAACTGTTTTATTTCATCCAGTCAGGCTTCTACAGTTCTTCTATTTTAGTTGCATTTGCTCCTACATTGTAAACTATGTCAACGTAACACTCTGACTGGTGATTGTATATCGTCTGTTGATGCCTTTTCCACAGGTTCCTCTCTGAGTGACCAAGTTTACCAGACTCCAGCTGACATGTACAAGAAGCCAGGAGAACCAGCCAAACTCACCTGTTCACACAGTATTCAGAACTACAATATAATCCTTTGGTACAAACGATTAAAGAATACACAATTGCAACTCTTGGGATACATGTTTGCAGACAGTGCAAATCCTGAGACTGGAATGTCTGTCAAGATGGACGGCAGTGCAAATAAAGACCAAACCAGTACATTAACAATTGAGGATCTCCACCTGAACAGCAGTGCAGTGTACTTCTGTGCTGCTAGTTTCCACAGAAAAAAATTTTCTGACAGTGGGAGGAGGCCCCCTGGGGCTTGAGGGAAAAAACCGGAGTGGGTATTTTTGTGCTTTTTTTTTTAAAAAAAGTGAACAGTGATGGAGATGCTGCACAAATACCCACTGTTGGTATCACAGTGGATTCAAGAAAAACTTCTCTTTAATGCACTGTAGGGGGACCTCTAGACCAACCATCACATTCATCTGTAGACTGTCAATCACATAACAGAACTGATATATGATTATATGATTTACTACATATTGTATACTCAACAATTGTCCAAACGCTAATCGTAAGGCCTAAAAAGCCAATTGTGACATTACTAAGGCCAATTGTGACATCACTATTGCCACTTTTGACATCACAAAAGCTAATTGTGAATCACAAACTCTAATAGTGACATCACAAAAGCTAATGGTACCACTACGAAAGCCAATTGTGACATTACTAAGGCCAATTGTGACATCACTAATGCCAATTGTGACATCACAAAAACCTAACATGGATAGCATTCAAATCACAGCGTCCAGTTCTAAAGTTGCCCAAATTACAACAGTGGAAAAAATTATGGGATAGTTCTGTTTTTTATACCTGGGTTTAATATTGCGCATCCTAAGGTTCTTGTCAAAGAGTTGAAAAGCATTTTTTAAATTGGCACTATGGTTACTGAAAATATCCATTGGAAGCATGTTAGCATTTTGTATCAATGCTAGTGGAAATGAATGGGTTCAGCGAGCCAGTATTTATCAAACCAGATACTGGGTAGTTGACCATGATGCATATCGTTTCATCCTCATCACTCATAATATTAGTTGCCATCTTCTGTATCTGATTGGCTGTTATACATAAAGTACGGCCGCGGGGTATTCATTCGTGAAAAGTGAAAAAGATATTTTCTTTGGACCTGTAAAATTTGTAACTCTGTGTAAGGCGTAAAAAGTATATGTTTTTTTACAAAAATAATACTTGAGTAAAGTTTGGTGGGACTTTGGTGTCCCACAAGGTTCTGTCCTAGGACCACTGCTATTATCTATCTATATGCTACCACTTGGTGGCATCATTCGCAAATTTGGCATTAACTTCCATTGCTACACCGATGACACCCAAATTTACATACCAGTCAAACCAACCGATAACACCCAATTCCAAAAACTAGAGGCCTGCCTATCGGAGGTCAAATGTTGGATGTCGCTAAACTTCCTACTTCTTAATGGCAACAAAACTGAGATGCTGATTGTGGGACCAGCTAGACATAGACACTTATTTGAGAATAGTACTCTCAACTTTGATAGTTGTGTAATCTCCCAGAGCCCATATGTTAAAAACCCTGGGGTAAAATTCGACCCTACCCTTTCATTCAAGATGCACATTAAGGAGACCACTAAAACATTTTATCATCTTTGCAATATTGCCAAAATTTGACCCATGCTAACAGAGGCAGGCACAGAAATTTTAGTACATGCCTTTTTATCATCCAGAACTAATGATTGTAATGTCCTTTTTTCAGGCTTATCTACTGGGCGCACTAAAAAACTTCAGCTGTTCCAGAATGCTGCTGCCAGAATCCTGACGAAAGCTAGGAAATTCGACCATATAACGCCCATCCTATCCTCATTACACTGGCTACCAATTCAGGAATTCAGGCCAGGTGTGATTTTAAGGTGCTTTTACTTACATATAAATCATTACATGGGATGGCACCGTCCTATTTATCCGATTTGATTAAACCATATAAACCGTCACGCGCCCTCAGATCACAGGATGCAGGCTACCTGGCTATCCCAACAGTCAAAAAGAAAACTGCAGGTAACAGAGCCTTTTCTTACCAGGCTCCCTATGACTGGAACAGTCTGCCTGCCTCAATCAGAGTTGTTGTGATGCTGCACCATCAGATCTGGATGTCCCACCATGATAAACTTTTATATATTGTGTATACGCTGCTTGCCCAAACTCGGCATCTATTGCATGCCCAACCGTCGTGGTAGGGGGATCCCTCTTTGAGTAGCCCCTCCCAAGGTTTCTCCCAATTTTTCCTATAAGGTTTTATGGGAGTTTTTCCTTGTCCTCTGTGAGGGTCTAAGGCTGGGCGATGTCTTGTACTAACCATTTATTGTTTTCACATGTTGGGCATTGTGAAACCCTTAGAGACTGTAACAGTGATTAAGGGCTATACAAATAAATGTGATTTGATTTGATTTGATTAAAGTACAAATCCCCTGAAATAGTACTTCATTATAGAAACGAAGGACAATTTCTCTACTTTAAACTTTAATTCCCTAATGCTATGGGACTCCTGTAACTTTCTTCTTGACTAAACCACATATGATGTCAGTAAACCACTATCCCCTCTATGTAGAGTGCATAAGATAGTGACTAGCACCTGGAAGCAACAGGACCCAACATGATCAAATATCATCAAACTCTCATTTCCACTACTAGTAAGATTATTGTGCAAAGTTCCATGGGCTCAAAAAGGAGTCATATTTTGACCAGCGACAAGTTAATAACCACAAATGTTGACAGGACTTGTGTTAACTGACAAGTAACACAAGAGTGTGTTGTCACAAACTAATGACACACCTTTTTCATGATGGATGGATGATGTGATGCTGCTATCAGCTGCTGTGTTGAATGTCCCACTATGACAGTGACCTCTTTATTTAGTATATGCAGCTCAAAATTGTCTCACCTCTCATCTTCTTCACTATTGCTCTGCTCTGTACTGCAGGTATGGTATTATACTGCTGCCATTTTTAATCTTTATCTTTATTGTGTTGTTGTTGTTATAAAGCACTTTAAACCCTAGCATGCAAAAAAATAAAATTCTTATTTGTTTGCAACAGGAAGCAGTTTAAAGATTTTAGCGAGGACAAATTCTCAGCCAACAAGACTCATGATGAAAGTGAATCTTTCACAGTGAAGAACGTGGGACCAGGAGACAATGGAGTGTATTTCTGTGTTGTCAGCTCACACACAGTGATACAGATACCTGTCCAGCTGTACAGAAACCACATCACATCCCTCAGACTAACATACTGCCTGATCTGATCAAACTACAATGAGGGATTGTAGATCTCACAGGCTCATGCTGCTAAATGAAATAAGTTATTGCAGATCTGCAGATCTACAGTCAATCAGTGTGATTCATTCATTCATTCATTCATTCATTCATTCATTCATTTATTCATTCATTCAGTCATTCATTCATTCAGTCACTCATTCTTTTTCTTTACCTGTTAATTCCTATTCAGGGTAACAAGGGGTTGGATTCCATCCCAGCATGCACAGGGGCAATCAGACGTCTGTTTGCAAACGTCACAATTTCCTGTCTCCTCCCCTCATAAATTCAACCCGCAACATTTGTTGAATCTGTCAGTCAAGGGACAGAAAAATGAAGTCATCATGATCAGAAAACTCATCGCCATCACTCTGCAGATTCTCTGGCTCTCCTGTGGGTTTCAGTTTGCAGAAGAATCAAAATGGTTTAACAAACCTTTGGTAAAAGTGTCATTTTTCACAACCATTTCTGTTTCTTTCTGTTTTTTTTCTCTTTTTCAATGCAGGCTGTTCACTGAGCAAAGAAGTTCTTCAGGTTCCTTCCTCAGTCTTGGGACGTCTTGGGACGTCAGCAACAATCAACTGCAGCCATAGCAGCTCAGCAGATTCATACAACATGATATTGTGGTACCAGCAGCTGATGGATGATTCCAACCTCAGGCTCATTGGATATACTCATTATAAAAGCCCAACCATTGAGGATCCATTCAGAAAGCATTTCAATGTGACTGGAGATGGCTCATCAATGGCTCACCTTCATATACTAAAACTGAGACAGCCAGAGGACAGCGGCACGTACTACTGTGCAGCTAGTAGACACAGTGACTCAATTACCTTCTTTCCTCTACAAAAACCCTGGCTGATTATCAACCACATGAACTTTCATGAAAGAAGCAGACACCTGCATCGAACCGTAGCCTGTAGCAATCTTCTGCAAGAGGAAATCAACATTGATATCAGCACTGGAAGCTGTTTCATCCTGTTTTAACCTACACAGCAGGATACTGTATATATCCACTGATCAACGTTGTGACGTCCACAATGCACGGCCCTCCTCTTCTCCATCCGGGCAGCTCTATTCAGTTTGCAGTTTTCATTCTGCTTTTGTTTTCATCTGGACAAGATCATGATCAGACTTCTGATACAATTAGCAGTTCTACCACTCTGTGTGACAGGTGATGTTATTCAAAACTCACTTTTCACTTTTCAAGTGAAATTCTGAATTTATTGATTGTTCGAGAGTATTTTTAAGTCATTTATTTAATTTATTTATTTGTTTTAACTTTTGAAGCACTTTGTACTTAAGTAATAACGGTTCCACGTGAAAAAAATATTATTATTTAATTATTGTTATTATATACACTGATGAGACATACTATAGTAATTCTTACATTTCTATAGTAACCTACAGGACCCCATCATTTTCTCTTCCCTACAGCTGTATGTTTGAGATCTGCCAAGGACAGTGCGGTGTATTACTGTGCTGAAAGTGATGCACGGTGCCTCACATACCCTCTGTCTTCAACAAAAACCCTCTCTGGTCCTTTGAGGAACAACGTCACAATCATTCACCTGCTTATAACCACATGAACAGCAGAGAAACTCTCTGAACATTTGATATCAGACAGCTGGCTCACCATGGAATGAGAACTGGTTTTGATGCAACACTGAAATCCTCCATTGGGGTGTAGTGTTTCTCCACACACCTTTAGAGATGTGATGTGATTAGTTTTTTGGCCATACTGTGAAAAGAAAAACATTGAAAACAATTTATCAAATCCACAGGACTGTAATGATTAAACAATATATGTCTGAAATAATTGGTGATATGAAAGTAGGAATAATTCTTTGTGTTATATAGGACTATTTTTTTCTATTGAACAAAGAGGTTAGCTTTAGTGATTCTGGTAAAGGAAAATTCATGACAGACGGCTTGAAGTCTGAGTTAAATTGGAATAAATTTTTCAAGTTTGTGGTTAAATCATCTCACAATTTGACAGTAACAGCTTATCACTACACTATCAACTGAAGTTGTTATCATATTCATTGTTTATTGTGTCAATGTTATTACATTAACAGTTGTAAGGAAGCAACAAAGTGCTGTAAAATGAATGATGCAAAATCATAAGAACTATAACTTACAATAAAAGGAAGACTTGCACTAATTGCTCCATTAAGCTCCACTCTGCAAAATTCAGATACAGTATTGGACCAACAAACCAACTGACAAAACTTCTATATCACAATGAGAGCAGTAACAACTGACCAATTAAATGTAAGTATGTAAAAATGTGATTGCTTGTGTCTTAACAGTTGTAGGGTTCATCTCAGGTCTTTGTTGTTGTGTTTTTCCTCATAAGGTGGCAGTATATCTTCACTCACACCTCATATTGACAAGGTGAAGGAGGCGGATACACTGTGACTCCACCCACCTCAATACTTCAGTGTCTATTGTGCTGATAGGTGGGTTTACTCAGAAAAGGAGGTGGTGTAATCAGTATACCTGCATATACACTCATGACAACATAGTGATCCATAGCAACAATGTTATGGTGATCGTATATTCTGCAATATAACCAACCACTCAGAATATACAACATGATCATCATATTCCTCAGCATCACCTTTAACACTATTCTGGTTTCAGGTAATGTCATGTTACAATTGAAAAACTGTTTTATTTCATCCAGTCAGGCTTCTACAGTTCTTCTATTTTAGTTGCATTTGCTCCTACATTGTAAACTATGTCACCGTAACACTCTGACTGGTGATTGTATATCGTCTGTTGATGCCTTTTCCACAGGTTCCTCTCTGAGTGACCAAGTTTACCAGACTCCAGCTGACATGTACAAGAAGCCAGGAGAACAAGCCAAACTCGACTGTTCACACAGTATTGAGAGCTACAACCGAATCCTTTGGTACAAACGATTAAAGAATACACAATTGCAACTCTTGGGATACATGCTTGCAGACAGTGCATATCCTGAGAATGGAATGTCTGTCAAGATGGACGGGAGTGCAAATAAAGACCAAACCAGTACATTAACAATTGAGGATCTCCGCCTGAACAGCAGTGCAGTGTACTTCTGTGCTGCTAGTTTCCACAGTGCTACGTATCGCTGCTCCTCAGTACAAAAACCTCACCATCACACACTTTTCCATGTCTGCATTGCAGTGCACAGCCCCTTGCACCTGCATTCATTTATTCAACCAATATCAGCCTTCCCTCTCATTCAGTCAGAGGATCACTATGATCATTCAGATTGTCAACATACTGATATATCAGTCTAACTCCAGATGTCTTCCTCCCTCAAACCGCTGTATTGAATTCAAAGTACTAGCTGTCATTGTAACTCCTCCCATTATGTAGACTGACAGTCATTGGCGTGACTCTGGTCTCTACATTCATTATCATCACAACAGAATCATGAGCAGAGCTGGTCTCATCAGGCTCTCCGCATCACTACTCTGGATTGTAGGTACTGTACATTATGATGCTGAGTATTGAAGGAAGAAAATCAACTAAAGTCACAATGTCTGGTTTAAATGCATTGAAATGATTTGATCTTGACCATGCTGTATGTATACAGAGGAGTCACTGGTGGGAACATTACATTGGTGTTTTATCCTCACAGGTCTAATTGATGGGAGTGATGTCACCCAGACCCCCATACTATGGAAGAAGAAGGGTGAATCTGCTACTATGGACTGCAGCCACACTAAGGGTGGTACTTATTTGCAGATGTACTGGTACAGACAGCTACCAGGGGAGGGAATGATGCAAATAGTGTACACGATTCCAGACACCAAACCTGAATATGGAAGTGCCTTCAGTGAGGACAAATATCCAGCCAAGAAGCCCAACGCTCAGAATGGATCTCTGACAGTGGAGGAGCTGGTGCCTGAGGACAACGGAGTGTATTTTTGTGCTGTGAGTCAACACAGTGATACAGCTGACTGAGATAGCTGCACAAATACCCACTGTTGGTATCACAGTGGATTCAAGAAAACAATCTCTTTAATGCACTGTAGGGGGACCTCTAGACCAACCATCACACTCATCTGTTGACTGTCAGTCATGTTGTGTTTGCTTGTGTCTGAACAGTTGTAGGGTTCATCTCAGGTCTTTGTTGTTATGTTTTCCCTCATAAGGTGGCAGTATACCTTCTGATATCAAGCAGGTGGTTTAGTGGTAGTTGAGTATAATCCTGCAAAATGACCTCAAGGTGATTTGAACATGCAAACTTCTGACCTGGGGTCAGATGCACTACGATTGCACCACGTGGTCTATGAGAAAAGGAAGGAGGATATACTGTGACTCCACCCACCTCAATTCTTCAGTGTTTATTGTGCTGATAGGTGGATTTACTCAGAAAAGGAGGTGGTGTAATCAGTATACCTGCATATACACTGATGACAACATAGTGATCCATAGCAACAATGAGATGGTGATCTTATATTCTGCAATATAACCAACCACTCAGAATATACAACATGATCATCATATTCCTCAGCATCACCTTTAACACTATTCTGGTTTCAGGTAATGTCATGTTACAATTGAAAAACTGTTTTATTTCATCCAGTCAGGCTTCTACAGTTCTTCTATTTTAGTTGCATTTGCTCCTACATTGTAAACTATGTCACCGTAACACTCTGACTGGTGATTGTATATCGTCTGTTGATGCCTTTTCCACAGGTTCCTCTCTGAGTGACCAAGTTTACCAGACTCCAGCTGACATGTACAAGAAGCCAGGAGAACCAGCCAAACTCGACTGTTCACACAGTATTCAGAACTACAATCAAATCCTTTGGTACAAACAAACAAAGAATAGACAAATGCAACTCTTAGGATACATGATAGGAGACAGTGCAAATCCTGAGACTGGAATGTCTGTCAAGATGGACGGCAGTGCAAATAAAGACCAAACCAGTACATTAACAATTGAGGATCTCCGCCTGAACAGCAGTGCAGTGTACTTCTGTGCTGCTAGTTTCCACAGTGCTACGTATCGCTGCTCCTCAGTACAAAAACCTCACCATCACACACTTTTCCATGTCTGCATTGCAGTGCACAGCCCCTTGCACCTGCATTCATTTATTCAACCAATATCAGCCTTCCCTTTCATTCAGCGCCAAAACACAATTATTAAATTGTAATGGGAGGTTCCTTCTCTGGAGCAACGTGGTACTCACCCCTCCACCCCCACTAGAAACACCAACCTAAACCGTTCAGTCTGTTGTGTGCTCCTCATGTTAAGAGGATCACTATGATCACTCAGATTCTCATCACATTCATAGTCTCATGTCTGTGGCTTCAAGGTATATGGACTAAAATGAAAAAGCATAATGGCATAATCAATCATATTAATTATTGTTTCAGCAATTACATTTTAATGTTCATAATAGCTTTTTGAAGTGTTTTGGGATGAAACCTTTCAGTTTTCTATTTTGTCCCACAGGTCACTGCCAGGATGTCACCCAATACCCTGAAATCAGCTGGAGTTACCCGTCCAAATCTGCAGAGATGAACTGCAGCCACAAGAAAGATGCTGGTCACAGTCAGATGTACTGGTACAGGCAGCGTCCAGGGGAGCATATGAGGCTCATCGTCTACACGGTGGTCGGTGGGCAGCCAGACTATGGGAACGCCACTCAAAACAAATACTCAGCCGTCAAAAGAGTCACAGAGAGCGGGGCTCTCACGGTGAACGACCTGCAGCTGGAGGACAGCGGTGTGTATTTCTGTGCCGTCAGCAAACACAGTGATGTAAGAGCTATGTGCAGCTGAACAAAAACTGCTTGTTGTTAATTTGGTGAGTGTATTAGATCTATGGAACCACATCTTTACTTTCCTATCTTTCCTGTAGGTGGAGTCACAGCTCAACAAAACTTCTTCAACTCAGCGGAGGTAGCCCCATTCAACAGTTCAGAAAGGGAGTCAACATGCCCAGATTGTTCTTGTTCTCTTGGCTCATTGGTAATTACTTGGTTAACCATGAAGAAAAATGCTGTGAAAAATGCTTTACTCTGCACAGTTCATTCATTGTGTCTCTTTCTAGGTGTTTCTCTGGGTGTTAACGTCTACCAGACTCCTCCAGCACTCCTCAGAAACCCTGGAGACAAAGTCCAGCTGGTCTGTACCCATGGAAAAACTGACTACACGCTGATGCAGTGGTACCAGAAACCCCCTGGAGACAGAGCTCTGAAACGCATCGGTCATGTGAATTATGGCATCATAGAACATGAGGAGTCTTATAAAGAACATTTTAATATCACTGGAGATTTGAGCGGGGAGACAGCAAAGAACATCTCTCTGTTTATAGTCAACCTAAAAGCACCTGAGCACACTGCAGTGTACTACTGTGCAGCTAGCTATGCACATTGATTGCAGATCCCCTCTGATCTTTACAAAAACTCAACACTATCCATTATCAACAGTGGTTTTGAATAAGGTCTTGAATAGGCCCCTCCCAGCCACCTGCACTTGAGGTCCCAATTTGATTTGATGCCAGCTAATGTACAGTAATGGTGTTTCAACATCACTTCCCTTTCCTCATCAAACCTCAGGCAGCTCAGTTGAGGTGCCAGTTGACTCCCCATTGTTAATGGTGACAGTGTTATCTAATGTCCCATCAACACACATCCACAAAAGACACCTAGTCAAAGTCAACGTCATATAATGTTTGGTATCTCCTCTCAGGGTTTAGAGGAACTCAATGTTGTTTGTTGATTTGTAAGCTAAAGGAAGTCAAAATGATCCGATATCTCCTTTTCTGCTGCCTGACAGGTAATAACTTGGTTGCAGTGTAAATGTATTTTCATAGTACAGTGTGGGTAGGAATTTATTGTCATATTTCATGTTCATCCATAATAATGTAAGTAAATTCTCTCTTTCCATCTCTATCTAGGTGTTTCTCTGGGTATCGAGGTCCATCAGACTCCCTCTGCACTCATCAGAAACCCTGGTGACAACGTGCAGCTGATCTGCACCCATGAAAAGACTGACTATAATATGATGCTATGGTACCAGAAATCACCTGGAGACAAGGCTCTGAAACTCATTGGGTATGGATATGTGGAGTTCAAAGATGACAACTTAGAAGAGCCGTATAAAAAACATTTCAAAATGACCGGGGATTTGAGTGGGAGTGGAGCAAAAAATGGCTCTCTTTCTATAATCAACCTAAAAGCACCTGAACACACCGCAACGTACTTCTGTGCAGCAAGTGAAGCACAGTACAACAGGTGCCTATCTGCTCTTGACAAAAACCTCCCATTCCCTAATACTAGTGTGGGTTGACAAGTAAATTATCTCCCTCCAGAAATTTAGGGGTTTGGTTTTGATGTGTTGTCCAACTTGCCACCCTTGCTTATCACGTGATGCTATTCTCTCCACATCACTTCCTCATGCCCATGCTCATTTGTCTCTAACTGATTCTTCACACTCACCAGCACATGAACAAAGCTCTCATCATAATTATGATCCCACTTTTCTGGATCAAAAGTACATAAAGTAATTCTTTTTTTTGCTCAACCAAAATCTGAGAGGAAATGACAGAAGATGGGGAGACAGGCAGACCGTTACTCCTGAAATAGAGAGACAGACAGCTCCATCCGAATGACAGACAGTGTCTCTCGACATCACTTCCTTCCCCTCCTCCAGCTCAGCAAAGCAGAGACTCCAGTTGGTTCTTCACATTCAGCAGCGCTGACAGACAACATGATCCCACCTCGTCTCCTCATATTCATCACCACTCTGTGCTGGATCAAAGGTATCATACATTCATGAGGCCAATTTTTCATCTACTTTGACTGTGATTGGAGGCTGGGAAGCTTCTTAGCTGATGTTAGAGGTGGGAGGGTTGGGTGCTCTATGGAACTAAGGGTCTTCTAGTCATGAGGGAAAAGAGATCCAAGGCACTCCATAATAGGTTAGACAGTCTGTTTTAACCTACTATGTTTGGTTGTCCGTTATGAAAAGTTAAACATTGCTCAGTTTTTAACTTTTCATCATGAATAGCCAAATAGAATAATGGCTTTTTAACCATTTAAACTTTTAACCTATTTTTCTCATGGTTTCATTCCAGTGTGTTAACCTGTGTGATAAACTATAGAAAGCGTTACCAACCACTCTTTCTGTATCTCTTTACAGGAGCGTCACTCAATGAAAATAAAGATGTCCATCAGACTCCAGCTGACCTGCTGGGGAAACTGAACGATGAAATCAAACTGACCTGCAGCCACAAAATCCCAAACTATAATGCTATTCTCTGGTATCAGCGCTCAGTGGGAGACACTTCTCTAAAGTCGATTGCCTATATGTATTACAAAACTCCAACTGTTGAAGCACCATTTATAGGCCACTTCAATGTGAGTGGAGATGGAGAGAAAGAGGCTCATCTTCACATCCTGAAACTGAGGCACCCTGAAGACAGTGGAGAATATTTTGGTGCAGCAAGCAGACACAGTAATAAAGACAGCGACTCTCTCATACAAAAACCTCCTGAAGATCCAGCACATATCAACACACCAGTATGAAACCACTGAAACCATGGGAGTCTCAACCTAAATGCACCTTCTGATTTTTGTTGGTCTGTCAGAAATTTAAAAATAAATAAAGGGTAATCAATAAATAGGGAAATAAAAACATACTATCATAAATAAATATTTTTATTCAGTCATGTCAAATTTTATTTATTCTTTTATTTATTTTTCATATTGTCAGATCTGGTATTTCATACATCTATTGCTGTTCTCTTCTCACATATATTCATCATGAGGTAAAGACCAAATGATATATCCTAAAGAATAAATCATGAATGCTGATGGACCTGCAGCAAAGCTTTGAACAGCAGAGAGCAGTGATGCCACACGGACATGGAGGGAGCTGTAAGCTCCTCCTACCTCACTACAAATGCACAACAGAATGGTTTTACACCAACCATCTGTTCCACCACCAACTGTTCTTTCCAAAGCCTTTTTATGAATTGATTCTTCCAGCCAACTTGTCCAGAGTTCTCATTCCCTCCCTGTTGTTGCTCATAGGACAAGACGCTGTATTTCTGTTTCAGTAGTTAAGACTTCAGCCATCAGAGAGACCATTGGCTCTTTGAGACCTACGTGCTCTATACAGTAGCAAAGATGTTCAAAGTCTTCCTCACTTTATTTTTTTTTCTCCACTCACTCAGAGGTAAGAATCATAATATGATACCTGTTATTCTTCATGACACTGAGGATCTTTCTGTTTACCTGTTGTCTTTCTTCATCCTCTAGAGGTTGTGTTATCATCCCTGCTCATCCAACAGTCACCTGAAAATCTTCTGAGGACGCCCGAACAAGAAGAGGCTCACCTTGAGTGTTACCATGGAGACAACAACTATCCCTACATGCTTTGGTACCAGCACAAGTCAGCAGGAGGCCGAAGGGCCATGGACCTGATTGGAACGCTTCATTATGATAAAGCAAAACTTGAGAAGAACTTTGGAGCAGGATTCAACATAACAGGCCATTCCAAGGGCAAAGCCCATCTTGTAATCTCCAACATAAACCCAACACACAGTGCAGAGTACTTCTGTGCAGCCAGTATGCACAGTGTTTCATCTGCTTTTTCTCTCCTTTCAAAAAGCTGGTGGCCTACAGTATCATACATACAGCTGCACTAAACCCTCAACTTGACTCAACGTTTCCCACCTATCTAAAAGGCAAAGATCTATTTCTCTCCACCTGGTCCACAGTGCATTCAGAAAGTATTAAGACCCCTTCAAATTTTTCTTATTTTGTTATGGTACAGCCTTTTGCTAAAATGTTTTCTTGATCATCTTTGAGATGTTTCTACACCTTGATTGGAGTCCACCTGTGGTAAATTAAATTGATTGGACATGATTTAGAAAGCCACACACTTGTCTATATAAGGTCTCACAGCTGACAATGCATATCAGAGCAAAAACCAAGCCATGAAGTCGAAGGAACTGCCTGCAGAGCTCAGAGACAGGATCGTGTCGAAGCACAGATCTGGGGCAGGTTACAAAAAAAAGTTCTGCTGTATTGAAAGTTCCCAAGAGCACAGTGGCCTCCATAATTCTTAAATGGAAGAGGTTTGGTACAACCAGGACTCTTCCGATAGAGCTGGCATTTGAGGGAGAAGGTCCTTGGTAAGAGCGGTGACCAAGAACCTGATGGTCACTCTGGCTGAGCTCCACAGATCCTGTGTGGAGATGGGAGAATGACAACCATCACTGCAACACTCCAGCGATCTGGGCTTTATGGCAGAGTGGCCAAACAGAAACCTCTCCTCAGTGAAAGACACTGGAAAGCCCGCTTGGAGTTTGCAAAAAAACATCTAAAAGACTCTCAGACTGTGTGAAACAAGATTCTCTGGTCTGATGAAACCAAAATTGAACTGTTTGGCCTCAATTCTAAGAGTCATGTCTCAATGGTCCCAATCATCATAATTGTAGAGCATGGTGGTGGCAGCATCATGCTGTGGGGGTGTTTTTCAGTGGCTGGGACTGGAGGACTGTTCAGGGTTGAGGGGAAAGCTGAACAGAGCAAAGTATAGATATATTCTTTATGAAAACCTGGTCCAGAGCACTCAGGACCTCAGACTGGGCCAAAGGTTCACCTTCCAACAGGACAATGACCCTAAGGACACAGCCAAGACAACTCAGGAGTGGCTTAGGGACAACTCTGTGAATGTCCCTGAGTGACCCAGCCAGAGCCCTGACTTGAACCCAATTGAACATCTCTGGAGAGACCCAAAAATGGCTGTCCACTGACGGTCCCCATCCATCCTGACAGAGCTTGAGAGGATCTGCAGAGAAGAATGGCAGAAAATTCCCAAATCCATGTCTGCAAAGCTTGTCGCGTCATACCCAAGAAGACTCGAGACTGTAATTGCTGCCAAAGGTGCTTCAACTAAGTCCTGAGTAAAGGGTCTGAATACTTATGTCAATGTGATGTTTCAGTTTTTATTTTTTAATAAATTTGCAAAAATGTCTAAAATCCTCATTATGGAGTATTGAGTTGAGATTGATGAGGGGGGAAAAATGAATTTAAATGCTTTTAGCAAAAGGCTGCAACATAACAAAATGTGAAAAAAGTGAAAGGGTGATGAGTGTCTGTCTCCTCCTATGATTGGTCTATTTGGAATCAGCTATTTTACATGAGCTACACGTGGATGTACTTGAAAAAATGCCCACTAGGGGTAATAATATGATGTACTACAGTCTGTTTGTGTGAAAATGACTGGAGCACTTCAGCTCACTTCTGCAGAACAATAATGATGATGAAAGATATTCCCAACCTTTCTCTTCCTATTTTACTCCTCCTCCTGGCAGGTAAAAACCTTTAAACATACACATTTGTTTGTCACCCAGTTTGGATTGATATTTTCATTTGCACTGACTTTAGTATTTCATGTTTATCTTTATTTCATTCTTCCACTCTAAATAGTATAAATCTGCCTTTTTGACTTCTTTCAAATCCCTTTTACAAGACACACTCTGGCCTGAAATGTATTAATACATTCTTTCTTGGGTTTTATCTACATTCATATCCTTTGTTGCTCTGAAACACACTTTTACTCATAAAATAATAAATTACTCTGGCAGGACTTTACTTAATGTGATGATATTTGTTCATATTATCTTCTTGGTAATAGCTCCTTATTCTGTTTTCTGTCTGATTCCTGTGTTTCAGGTGTAAGTCAGTCGGTGCTGATCACTCAGTGGCCCCAGTTTATCTCCAGTCTGCCCAGTGGCTCAGCAGAAATGAACTGCTACCAGAATAACACTGACTATCAGTATTTGTACTGGTATAGACAGCTCCAAGGAAAGGGTCCCCAATTAATGGCGTCTATAATAGCTGGAAGCAAGAGCTTTGAAGCAGGATTCAAGTCTGGTTTTGAGGCGGCGAGTTCAGAGACGAAGCAGTGGTCTCTGACAATACTGAGTGTTCAGAACAAAGACGAGGCCGTCTACCTGTGTGCTGCCAGTCTACACAGTAGTGTGGCAACGTTCAAGTCTGTGACAAAATCATATGGGGGAGGGGGCGCTGTTGTGCTCCAACACCTGTCTCACATGGCCTCCGACATCAAATGATGGAATGATGGAATGAACTCAACCACACTGTTGAGAAGATGATATCTTTGTCTTATACTGCACGTGGTGTTTTACTGATCTTAATGGAAGAAATGAAGAAAGTAAAGAAAAGTGTGAAAGAAAGCAAAACGGACAGAAACAAATAAAGAAACAAACTAACAAAAATTATATTCTCATTCACATTTATGTCTTTGTGTTTTTGTGTTGGTTACAGCATCCAGTTGAGAAAACACCCCAAGTCCCCCTCACATGCTTACCAAAAAGAGAAAAAAAAACGGCAATCATGTTGACAAGTCTGTGAAAATTGTGAACTATTAAACATCATAATGAATACCAAATACAGCAGGTGTATCAAAGAATATATCAGCCCAATAGGTGGAGACACAGCACATGGATTACAGCTTTAATCAAGAGGATGTGGTGATGAATTCAACTCCCTCCCTGATTCTCTCAGAGCAGCACTGCATCTTTCTGACAGCAGCACTTGAGAAATGTTTTCATCCACGCAGGCATTTGGAATTCTCTTGATCTTGTTTCCATGTAAGATCTCAAATTTTACTGTGATTTATTTTGAAATGAGCATTTGTTCAATATAAATGTGTTCAGTCCAGTTGTTCTGATTTGTTCAGTTAAATGTAAATACTGTCTCCTTGTCTGTTCTGCATCAACAACTTCATCTAAATGTGTTTCCTCCTCAGGTCAGGTGAGGAGTGTCAGGTTTCAGCCGTCTCATCCCCAGATAGTGGAGGAGAGGACCGAGGTCAAGATTAGCTGCAGCCATGATGATAGTAGCCTTGCAGTAATGCTCTGGTACCAGCAAAGAAAGGACAGTCAGTCTATGACCCTCATTGGGTTTGGATATGAAAGTAGCCCCCCAACTATGAGGGTCAGTTTGAAAAACAATTCAAAATTACAAGAGAAGACACACTGAGAGGAGCTCTGATCATCCGCAGTGTGAAGCCATCAGACTCGGCTGTGTATTTCTGCGCTGCCAGTACACAGTGATGTGGTTTAATACCGCTCCCTCACTAAAAACCCTCCTCTTTTTTCTGTCGTTCATGTGCATCTTGAACCAGAGGAGGAAAGAGGCGGTGTTTCTATTAACACAGATTCTCACTCGTGTCTCTCCTACAGCAAGACAAACGTGGACAATGTCTCCAGCTGGGATTGGATTTCTTCTCATGTTGCTTCCATGTAATGTTTCCTCAGAATTACTAGCTGAAATGAAGCTACCTGCAAAAATAGTGTCTTAATTAAGCTGTAGATGTCATTCAGTTATTATATGGATGTTGTTGCTTTATGGCTCGTGTATCAACCACTATTGGATTCTGTCTTTTTCCACAGATCAAGTCAAGAGTGTGACATTTCAGCCTTCTCAGCCTAAAATAGCCAATGAAACGGCCAGGGTAGAAATTAAATGCAGCCATGATGATAGCAGTCTTGATGCAATGCTCTGGTACCAGCAAAGAGAGAGCAGAGTTATGAGCTTTATGGGATATAGCTACATTGGTAGTGAACCCAATTATGAGAAGCAGTTCGAAGATGGATTTGAGATTACAAGAGAAGACACACTGACAGGAGGTCTGATCATCCGCAGTGTGAAGCCATCACACTCGGCTGTGTATTTCTGTGCTGCCAGTACACAGTGATGTGGTTTAATACCGCTCCCTCACTAAAAACCCTGTTCTGTTCTTCTGTTGCGTTCAAGATCCTGTTACCACCACACAGCGAGGCTGATGGAATTTGTTTCTGTACAGCTGAGAAATTGACGTTTACAATGTGGAGCAACAGCTTCAGTGTGATTGTCAATGTAAACACAATGGAAAGTGAACAACAAGAAAGTGAAACAAATCTCTACAACACATTCAGGTTCACAGAATCATACATTTTTATCTAAAAATGTCACAGCTCTTCTCTGTTCTGGCCCCGCAGTGGTGGCATGAACTCTCCACTGATGCCAGGACAGCAGAGTCGCTGCCCATCTTTCGCCGCAGGCTGAAAACCCACCTCTTCAAGAAACACTACCCTGACCCTTCCTCTTAGCTCTTGTTTATTTGCTTCATTTACTTGTCTCATTTGTTTAAATAAAAAGTAGGGAGCTAACTTATTACACTAGCACTGGTTCTGCTCTTAGATGCAGTCCATTGCAATATGGACTTTGGTGTGCCACAAGGCTCTGTCCTAGGACCACTACTATTCTCTATCTATATGTTACCACTCGGTGACATCATTCGCAAATTTGGCATTAACTTCCACTGTTACGCCGATGACACCCAAATTTACATACCAGTCAAACCAACTGATAAAACCCAATTTCAAAAACGAGAGGTCTGCCTATCGCAATATTCACAAGACAGGAGACAGATCAGGTGCAGTCAGTGGAAGGAGGTGGGGAAGAGGGGCGGTGTGATTCAGGAGGAAAGCAAGGCAGTCATTTGTCATTTGACCTCTAATGAGTGTCACGAGTAGAGCAATGTGTGGACGCTGAGCCTGTATAGCTGATTTCATTACACATTGTGATTATTAAGGACACAAGTTGTGTTTCCAGGATGCCTCCAGCTTTATACACACTTGGAATTCTATTGATCATACTTACACGTAAGCCTTTTTTTCTGTTGTCCTGTGCCATGTGTGTCAGTATACTGTACATTAATTCGGTTTAGAAACTGATTGTAATACTGAACCATTCTGCACTTCAATTTCAATTCAATTTAATCAACTTTTTTCACAGGAAAAGTGGAGAATTTAACTGTTCAGCAGTCTTCATCCCAAGTTGTCAAGGAAGGGACTGAGGAGGTCACGATTCATTGCAACCATGATGACAGCAGCCTCATAGTAATGCTCTGGTACCAACAGAAACAGAGCAGTCAGTCTGTGAGTCTCATTGGCTATGGAGTCGCCAGCAGCAGCCCGAACTATGAGGGTCTGTTCAAAGACAGATTCCAGCTGAGTCGAGAAAACACGCTGAGAGGAGCTCTGATCATCCGCAGTGTGAAGCCATCAGACTCGGCTGTGTATTTCTGCGCTGCAAGCACACAGTGGTGTGGTTTATTACTGCTGCTTCACTAAAAACCTGAAGACAGCTCATGCATTAAAACTAATGACAGCTGCTGTTTTGATAGGGCATTGTAAAAGTACATCCTACATCCTATTACATCTTACGTATGATGATGGTTCCTGCCTGATTCTATAAAACCTGCAATTATATTTACATTTCCAATATTATTTGTGACTAACTAATGAATTCATTTTAAGGCAGTAATGTATCCCACAGTTTCCCATAGTCATTTTCAATGGAAAGTTTTAGTTCCCATCATGATCTAAATTCTGTCTGAGACTTCAGAAAATTGGCTTTTGGTGGTAAATCAGAATCAAGTCATTCTCCAAGCATGTGGTATTACATGCATGTTATGTTTTCATTACAAATTAGATGATACAATTTAGAAAATTAGAAAATACAATTTATTCTGAAAGAATGTAAAACAAATAATAATCAAATGAAATAAAATTAAAATTAAAATAGAAATTACTTATTGATAACTTATTGAGTAATACATGATTGAGTCCCTCTCCTCAGATATACTTTTCCAAAGGAGGGAGGGAGAGACTGATCTTTGTGTTTGAAGATCTTGAATTAGACCTGGATGTGTCATGTGACCCCACAGTCTCAGTTGACAATCAATGTATGAAAATAGAGAAAGTCTCCACCTGACAACAGCAACTGCTGCAGTGGTCATGTGACCTCATGTTTCCTTGTGCTGATCAGAGTGATGTGTGGCTTGGCATCATTCATCTGGGGAAAGGCTCATCAGCAACATGCTTGTCACGGTCCTACATCTGTTACTTCTTTTACACTCAGGTGGGTTCTGCATATTACTTCATGGCTGGATGTACAAGCTAATTGGTCAAATCCCCGTTACATCTACAAATCACATGTAACATCACATGGTGTTATTTTACAGTTGTGTACATAGAGGTGGGACACTATGAAACGTTATCCTACTTGTGCTACAGGACTCACTGCTGGTCCAGTGGTTCTTCAGTCTGGAGGGCTAACGTCCCACCCAGGAGTCACAGTGACCTTGGAGTGCAGCATGGCTCCAGGGTTCAGCATGTCAAGCTACACCATGTTCTGGTACCGGCAAGCCCTCTATGGGGCTCCACTGGAGTTCCTCACAAAAGAGTACGAGGAAACTGAGGGTCGCTTCCAGTCGTCTCTCGATACGTCCAACAACAACTTCTCCCTGCAAATTACTAAGCTGCTCCTGGAAGACAGCAGCACCTACTACTGTGCTGCCTATCACAGTGATGCACACAGGCCAATGTGCCTTACAAATAGCAGGTCTGTGGGCCTGTCTGTCACAGACGGCACACAGGCAGGAAAGAGTTGTGGCTCATTTGGTTTTGATACTAAACCGTTTGGATTTAGCTGCCACAGGGTGTCTGCAAGATTCCCAAAGATTCCCAAATTTAAGACTTTTAAGAGCCTATTAAAGCTACCTGGAATTGATTTTAAGACCATTTTAAAAAACAAAATAAAGAAGCAAACAAAGCTATTTCCGATTGTCATTTAATTCAAATTAATTTAGTAGATTTGCACAGAAATGTTTTGGGTTGGTGAGTCATGCTGGCTCAGTAAGCCGTTGTGACTCAGTTTAAACACTAAGTAACTAGAGCCTCTATATTTTACAGATTTACAGTTCTGGGTGAAGAACTCGGTGTCTATAGCACTGTATATTACTATAGCACTTTGGAAATGAACTTATTAAAGTTATTAAAGTAAAGAAATGAAATTATTAAAAATAAAGAGGAGGGTGAACACCCACCAATTAGGGATAGGGACACAAAAATGCCTCTGACTCACTTCAGTGACGTTTCTGCAGCACCAGAAAGCTGATCAGTTTAGATAAGAGCACAGGTGCTGACATTTAAAACATTAACATTGTCTGTGCCATGCAGTATTATTGCCCTAATACACACCTGTCTCAATCTGCTTTTAGTGTTTTTCTTCTTCTTTTATACTATAATTGGGTGTGATCCATTCCCATTTGAAAGTTTATTTAGAAATGATAAATTTAACAGGTTATCATACACTGACCTCTAGAGGGTGCATGTGGGATTACACATCAGTTTTAAATTTTAAGAAAACATAATGCAGAGTGCTTTTTGAATGTTAATGTCAATGGAGAGCAAGTCATATGATGACAGTGTTACCTCATGTAGCAGGAATGACGTGGTACTGATGTCTAATCGGTGAAGTGTATGGACCATGTGAAATGTACATGTACAAAGCTATGTGTTATTGTATTAGCAAATAAAAATCAAATCTAATTTTTAAATGTAAGGCGAAGGAAAGGCAGTAATATGTTGTTAGGGTGCAACTTAATAGAATAGTTTCCTGTAATGTAATAAAAATAAATACATTTTTTAAAGAAATGTTTTATGAAACGTAAATGTGGTCAAGCTGGAAGAAGATATTTTGCTCAAGTACATTGGCGTCTGGTGTCTGCAGCAACTGATAACGCACTAACTCACAGACAACGTAACAACACACTATTATATTAGCCGACTATTATGACATCATAAGGGGTCTATCATATTTTTTAACTGCGTATTGTGATAATAACATTGTTTAATAATGTAATAACTCCAGTTGTTACATTCTTATGAGTTACCAAGTTCTCAGCCAATGTTATTAATCATCAGTTCAACATATGTTATACCACTCATGACATCATAAAGGCTGGGTAATGTGATACCATAACAATGTGATGTTATTATAGTTTTTATTATATCTGTGGCCCATTTCAAGGGACATTTTATAGTGTCCTTTGAATGACTCTTTGATCAATTTCAAGGGCCTACACAGTATCTATCACATGCTTTAGTGTATGTTTCTCGACGCTGTGTGTCTCCTCTGAAGTTCACTGTGATGATGATATGTGATAACTGGGTGGGATGTAGAGGTGTGACCAGGAGAGATGTCACTTCCTCTGTTTAGCTAGAAGAAAAAAAACAAAAAGCTTCCCCTTCCTTCCCTCCTGCTTGCTTCTTTTCTTAGAGCTCACAGAAATAGCAGCAGCCAGGTTGGGGCCCATTCCAACACCAGTAACCCCGGCCTGTACACCTGCTCTCAGAGACAGATAGTGAGAGATGGAAGCTGAGATACAGAGGAGCTGGGTGGGGGGAGGAAAGAAGAGAGAACCAAAGAGAATTCATGTTTTTGTGTGATGCTTTTTCACGGTGGGGACAGGGGGCCACGGTGATACATTCCTATAGAGCCGCTGTACAAAAACCTCCTCCCATTCACATGCATAGTGTAGAGCGCTACATGGTAGTTGGGACACTTGGTACAGGGGAAAACATCAATAGTATGAGACCACACAGCATGTCAGGCAACTCTGGGATTGTACAATCAATTTTAATAAGGATATTTGGCTGGAATAGAATCACAAAAATGTTCAGTTCATATTTGTTGCATTTGGATGTTTGATTCACTCCTGTTGACAAAAACACAGCAGCGTGGACATTATGAAGCCCATCTTTTATGTGTAACACTTCTTTGTCCTATGGATTATAAGACTGTCTGAGCACACTACTGAGTGATGATTATGGAAGATTTGGGGACTTTTTGGTAGAGGAGGCAGTCAGTGTGACTCTGGAAGTGTGGCCTACTTTGGGAATGGAACAAAACTCACTGTTTTAGGTAAGTCAGAGCTCTCACAATTTCACTACACAGCAACAAACATGAAATAGTGAAAATGTTTGTCTGACAATGAGGGGATAATCTGTGATCATGTGAAAGCTGAACTATTGGGCTGAACTCAGAACACTGTGAGCTATACTGATCCTGCCTACTTCGGCAATGGAACCAAGCTGACGGTTTTAGGTAAATATTTCAGTTCAATATTGATTTTTGGTAAATTTCTCATTGCCTTACAATGTCAGTATAAAAAGGTGGATTTAGAATTTAAAATGACATTGTTCTAAGATAATTGTGGTAGAGAATGACAGAGGAGATTCATGCTCAGTATTTCTGCACTGTGACAACGTCAACGAAGCATACTTTGGAAATGGAACAAAACTGACTGTTTTGGGTAAGAGAAGTAAGAGAAGTCTTATGTGGAAAGAAAAAGAGTATGATAAGCCCTGTTCATTCAAAGTGTTATTTGAATTGAAGTGGTAACCTGAGAAATGCATTTGGATCTGTATAGTTCAAGTTCTACTCGGTGCTTTTTGATGTTAAGCTTGTGCACTGTGTCAATTACGAAGCCTATTTCGGCCAGGGCACAAAACTGACTGTTCTTGGTAAGTAAGAAATAAAGTTTTCTTCTCATGAATCCACCTATAAGTGAAGTAGAATACATGTGAGCCTAACAGGTTGGTTGTTGAGGGAAACAATTTTGTCTAACATCCAACTAGTACAAACAGGCTCCAGAACAGTAGATGTTGGTTTTGGAGTTTTGAGGAAAACGATCAATCATCATTTGAACACAATCAGAAATAAAAGACAAAAGTATGAGCAGCATCTTGGGCTGATTTGAGCACTGATCAACTGCACTGTGTCGGTGGTTTGGAGGCTCACTTCGGTGGAGGAACCAGGTTAACTGTCTTAGGTGAGAAATCAAATCTAAAGTTCATGAAAAATATTGTTCAGACGTTACCTTGAAACAAACATTTGACCTCTTGTTGATTAGGTGATCCAAGGCTTGGTTGACACCTTGACTCCTACGAGGAATCTAGTGACTGCTAAAAGAAAATAAATTGAATGAATGATCTCAGTAAAATGGTCGTAATAACATATGTGGAAGATTCAAGGTTAACTCTAGAGGAGGCTGACTTGATTCCTCTAAGAACTACAGAGGATTACATTAGAAGACTTTACCCCTTAAAGTGTGAGAAAGTTAGAACAATTTTAAAGCATCAGGTGAGAGAAGCAGTCAATAAGGGTTTTTGTTCCAGTCCAAACACTCTGTGTTCATACAGCCAGGCTTACTTTGGAGCTGGAACTAAACTCACTGTTTTAGGTAAGAAAATCTACAACAAATCATCTAGCTGAGTTTGTTTCACAGTTTATTTAGCTGAGTGAAGAAGAATGGGTAATATTAAGAATATACTCCTTTAGACATTTTATGTGATAGTGAACATAATACACTCCTTTTAAACTGTGAAATGAGTTAGTTTGTCACAGTGCAGCACTAATATCAAGCGTTGTCTATATGCTCTCCTGCAATAAGACATTTGGCTCTATGCCCAGATTATTGCTCTCATAGCGAGTTCTTATCATCTCTGTAAACGTCTGTGAGTTCCCAGTCAGAGGCTTACTTTGGGAATGGAACGAAACTTACAGTCTTAGGTAAGGTAAAAACAACTTCATATAATTCAAAACTATGTAATGTTCCAGAGGTTATAATGGCAAACTAGTTGCTTTGATATCTACCAGCTTGTTTTACCTCATGCTCTTAAATGGACTAAATATTTCACCAGTCCAGTTGTGAAGATTTAGTTTGTGTTCTTCTGCAGTGCATGTGTACTTAAGTTCAGTTTCATAGTCATGTATCTCTAAAGTAGAGCAAAACGACAGCAAGTTTAGAGCTTTCAGTGCTTAAAGGTTGAAGAGTTTTTTCTGCAGCCATGTGTCAGTGTGAGCAACTACGACCCTGCTTACTTTGGCAGTGGCACCAAACTGACAGTATTAGGTAAGAAAATAACATTATACACATAAATGTTGGCCTTGTGGCTTCCTCTCAACTCCATTTCTTAAAGGTATTTGTTTTGTGCAAAGTTTCGGGCTGCAGGGTTGTAGTTGAAAGCTCCTAAGAAAGTGTAAAGTCCCTCCGATGAGTTAAATGTGGAGCATGCTTTCCCTCTGTGCTACGGGGAAAAGGCTACGTTTGGTCCAGGCACCAGACTCACTGTAATAGGTAAGACATTCATATGATGATGTGAAATTTGGCAATTGAGTGAAGATAGCAAGAGAGCATAAGTTTTTCATTATATATTACCAGGACTGATATCATTGCTGAAGGAAGCAAATTAAACAAGTAGGAAAGTATTGAATGTTTCTGCCCTTCAATCAGTGAAATGGAGTAAAAGGGACAAAACTATTTTAAATCACACACATGAAGTAAATGAGTCAATGAGAGTGAAATCATAGTAAAATAGTGATAGGAGGGATATGCGGTGATATTGTGATTGTACTTCATGTACAGGTTACAACATGATCACGGCTCACTAAAGCAATAAGTTGGTTGTTTGTTACAATGAACAAAGCAAAGTTCAGGTCTTTGCTAGAATCATGTCAGTTTTCTGCCTGTGAGTACGTGGTGTGCTCTGGCTCTTATCCTGCTTATTTTGGAGGGGGAACTAAGCTGACAGTTCTTGGTAAGATCGTTGCAATAATTTCATGAAATCGTAAAATGATCTAACAAATGAAATGATGATGTCTCTAAATGTTAGTACTGCAGTCTGTAATGTCCATGTGGTTGGTGGCATTTATGTTTAGTGTTAAAAGGTCCTTCTGCCTCAGCCTGCACCCCATGAAGGCTGCTGTTGATTCATTTCTAAATTCTGCTATTGAAAAGTCAAAATGTTGATACGTTTACAAGAATGTAAGTATTGCAGGATGGTCCACTGTAGATGTGGAGGATCTTTACCATGCAGCTTTCTTTACCATGCAGCTGCAGGGCATACTGTCACCGAACCAACAGTGAACATACTTAAACCTTCTTCAAGCGAGTGTCGAGACAAGAAAGACAAGAAAAACAAGAAGACCTTAGTGTGTGTGGCCTCTGGTTTCTACCCAGACCATGTCAGTGTGTCCTGGCAGATCGACGGGGTCACTGTCACCGATGGCGTGGCGACGGACAACGCTGCCCTGCTGGACAAGGACAATAAAACTTACAGCATCACCAGTAGGCTGAGGGTCATAGCCAGAACGTGGCACACACCCAGCAAGAACTTCACCTGCATTGTCAGCTTCTTCAATTGGACTACTACCAGTGACTACCCAGAGTCAGTTTTCGGCATTGAAAGTATGTCCACTTGAAACTCAGAAGTGACCTAAACTTTGTCTTTTTGCACCAATCTGAATACATGTAAACTTGTCTAATCCATTGTGTCTTCCTGTCAGGTCCAGGAGAAGGCATGACAAGAGGTAAATATACTATTGTGTGATCCTGAATCCCTTAATGGGTTGTGCATGGCATCAACACTGCCAGGGTTAGATGAGACAACAAACCTTAGTTTTACACTAGTGGTAGTGTACATAAGGATATAAGCATCTGCCACTTGGCAAATTTGAAGTGTTTTTTTTTTACACACATCGAAGTGCACTGGTTATTTCTGTTTGAATCATAACATTCATTTCAATGTGTCAATTTTCTGCAGAGAAATATGTGAAGATCACACAGACTGCCAAGCTTTCCTACGGTGTTTTCATCGCCAAGAGCAGCTTGTATGGAGTCTTCGTCCTGGTTTTGGTGTGGAAGCTTCAGGTGGGTTCAACATAATGAGTGTGTGTATGTGTTAATTTTGGGATTGGGAAAGCAGTAAAAGAGCTCATGACCAGATAGTAGATGAAGTGAGGAGAGGTGAAGTAGGCAGTGTCCGTATTGTTATTGGTAATCAACATAGGTTTTACTGGAAAATGAATCACTGAACCTGTTTCCTTTTCTGTCTGCTCAGGGTTCGTCTGGAAAGCAGTGAGAGCTGAGCTGTGGCTTGAAACGAGCAATGGGAAACTGATTGTGTTTGTTTCTGAAACACATTGCACTTCTGCTGCCATAGTATTGTATCTATCTTGCAGTGCATTTGAATTCAATAATATCTCATTTAATACAAATATATGTGATTGATCAATCAATGGATCAGTTCTGTTTATATCAGAGGAACTGTTCTGCCCACATCCTTGTCACAATGTTGCACACATGACTGACTTCTCAAGTTGAGCATGTGAGTAATTTGTTGTCTTTGTGTTTTCATGTATACCTTATAATACTGTCTGTTCATTTTTTACTCAATAAAGGTGTTTCAAAAGACATTGTGAGCCACACCATTTAATGTTTTAAAAGTTTGACAAAACGACAAAGTCAGAAAGACTTATGGGTTTGTGCTCATGTGTTTCTCATTTGACAGTTACAATATATTGTGCTTTAAGAAATAATTATGCCTTTGAAAAGGTTTTACGGAAATTTTGAAAAACTTATATTTAAGAGGGAAGTAGGCAGGTCAATTTATATTTTTGACAGTTTTTCTAAAATGTCACTAAGACTGACAACGATTATGCAGTTAGGATCCCACCCCCCTTCACCCCCCTCACATCTCTTCCTGCACCGAACATCACTTGTTCAAGAGTCAGTGTGAGGTATTTTTAGCAGCTTGCTTATCTGTCTTATTTCTGAAAAACCATTTATTGCCCACGTATGTTCTAAAGTTTCCAGTTGCAGCACCAGGCCTCAGCAAAGCTCCACCAGTGGGTTCATTTGAGTCATGACTAGATTTTCCACTAAACAACATTTCAAGGTGACTGAAGTTGCTCAGTTGAAATGTACTCGATAACTTCAATGTATTTGTGTGAATTCTAACAGTCTTTTTCAAGTTAATTTGAACCTATCAAAGTGGGTTGATGAGGGTCATATCTAGCTTTTATTCATATTATATATATACAGTATGAATATATATATATATATTCATATATCTGTGGGAATTAAAGCAATCTTCCTTTAAGAATTCTTTTGAGATGCTTTGCTTGTGTTGATTGAAAAACTATCAGAGGAAAAGTAAATGTACAAGTGTGAGTCTACCAGACCCCAGTGCAACAGGAAATCAATGTTCTCCTCATTGTACAGAGGAAGGTTGAACATGTCTGTGGTGAGGAAGAAACTGGGGCTTGAAACCCTGCGGGGGTGTTGAGAGCGACAGCAGAGGAGAGGATGTGGTGGCAGAGCAGGCTGCAGATCATTCTCAGTGCTGAGAAATGACGGAGGTGCAACCTTCCACATTACCACAACCCACGCCCTTGCAAAGGACACCTGCACTTCTGCAACAACCCCCAACACACACAAACAGCTGAGGTGGAATGTTCCATTTCTATGTCAACTGTAGCTACAGTGTGTGTGTGTGTGTGTGTGTGTGTGTGTGTGTGTGTGTGTGTGTGTGTGTGTTGTTTCACAGGCAACAGCTGTTTATTTTGATCTAGTGTAAAACTTTAACTTGATTGAACTATGTTGCAATCACATAAATCAACACATTGTCAGGAAGACTAAAGACAACTGCCAGCAATCAAATAATTAAAAGGACAACAACAACAAATAATAAGGCAACAACAGTAATAATGAGGTAATGACAGTAATAATGAGGATGTTTAGATTAAAGTCAACTACAAATCCTTGATAGTTTGGTAGTCTCTCTCATTTTTATGACAAGCATGTGCAGCAGTCCGTCTGTCTTTGAAGCACAACATGGATGCTTTTGTCCTAAACTGCACTCAACGATCTGATGTCCTGTGAGCTATTGAATCAACCTCAGCACTATTGCTACTTCACCTGAGTGCAGCCTTCGATGCGATAGACCATACGATACTCTTGAATCGTCTTGAAAATCAGCACTTTCTTGGTTTAGGTCTTACCTACTTGATAGATCACACCACATCCTTTATGACCTCAGAGTGTTACAATGTGGACTTAGGTGTGCCACAAGGCTCTGTCCTAGGCCCACTACTATTCTCTATCTATATTTTACCACTCAGTGACATCTTTCGCAAATTTGGCATTAACTTCCACTCTTACGCTGATGACACTCAAATTTGCATACACGTTCAACTAACCTATAACCGCCAAAAAATTAGAGGCCTGGCTATCGGAGGTGAAATGTTGGATGTCCCTAAACTTCTTACCACTTCTCCTAGTCTAAGTGCTCCTGTCCACTGATGCTGGTCATGTTTGTCTGTGTGAGTGAGAGTGTGTGTATGGGTGTGTGTGGGTGTTTCTCCTGTCTGCAGCTGGGCAGTGTTGGTGCCTGCGTGGTGCCCCAGTCCTACGATGACGCTGACTGAACTGCTGTTTGCTGTGATGCCCCACATCAGAGCTCGATGTCCCACCATAATAAACTTTTATGCATTGTGTATATGCTGCTTGCCCAAACTCGGCATCTATTGCACACCCGACTGTCCTGGTAGGGGGATCCCGCTCTGAGTAGCCCCTCCAAAGGTTTCTTCAATTTTTTCCTAAAAGGTTTTGTGGGAGTTTTTCCTTGTCCTCTGTGAGGGTCCAAGGCTGGGGGATGTACTAACCATTTATTGTTTTCACACTTTGGGCACTGTGAAGCCCTTTGAGACTGCAACAGTGATTAAGGGCTATACAAATAAAATGTGATTTGATTTGATTTGATTTGTGTATATATTTTAACCATGGGTGACTCCAGTGGGAATCAAACCCCCAACCATGCCAGTTTCAGTGCCCTTCAATAGGGGAGAACAGGGTAAGATGAGACATTCTTTATATGTTGTGCAACTACGGAAATATAACTGTATTTATTTCAAATAATAATTGCTATGTATACTTAAGGTTTATGTGAATTAATGGACATGGAAATAAAATCAGTTTTGAAAGTACAACACATTAAAAGACAACTGTCAACTCTGTGTGTGTGTGTGTCTGTCTGTCATCACCTGTTCTTGATACGTCTCATTTGCTTTAATACAGATAATGGGTTGTGGGGAGATACTGCTCCCTCTGCGTTGTAGCACGCCCCCCTGTGGTGTCAACCAGAATGACATGTTGTGCATAGGATTCACATAATTCAAGCCATCACAGGATTTATCAAAATATTATTCTTATTATCAAATAATTACAAAAAAACATACAAAGTGAAAACAAAAAGTCCCACAGAATCAGCTACAAGTACAATCATGTATCAGTGAATTGACATGACGTTTTTTAAAACAGTACAGCAGACAGGGAGTCATTTCACAGGGGATGGATGAACTAGATTTACACATGAAACTCTTTGAATGACCTCAAATAAAATTCAAGATTCTCTTGAAAACAGAGAACATGTAGGTCCATATGTAATACCCTATTTAAAAGATGGGGGGGAGAGAGAGAGAGAGAGAGAGCGAGAGAGAGAGCGAGAGAGAGAGAGAGAGAGTGTGTGTGTGTGTGTGTGTGTGTGTGTGTGTGTGTGTGTGTGTGTGTGTGAGTTTTGCTTCATCACATCCAACAGTCTTAACAACTTTATATGGTGCCTAAATTTGAAGGCAACCAGTTTATACTAATTCAGTAGCTCAGATTACTACAGCAGTGCACCAATAGACTCCCTGAACAATGTACACACTGTAGAATACGTCCTACTTCACAGATGTAACTACACCTAAAGAATCCGTCCCTTTTTAATGCATTATTCCATTTCATGACACATGGCACAACCTGGCCAGATCAGGGTATTTTGAGTCGTTTTGGCAGTTCAGTCAGTACAAAGTTCCTCCATCCTGTAGCTCCACATCTCTAGCCTAGCTGGCCAACCTTGTCGTTCCTCTGAGCATGCCTGGTACAGCTGGCACAACAGAAACTGGAGTAGTATGAGTTGGAGCAAAGTCGGGCGTAAACTATCAGCTCACAGTTGGCAAGCTCAGGCTGGTCCACACATTCTGGCGGCACATCAATACCTGCATCGCACACATCGGGGGAAAGTTGAAAGACAGACTTGGACTTTTACCACGTTTTGATAGGTTGCATTTTTCAGAGCTTTTTCATTGAAGATCAATATTATATATTGCCTGGTTCTCATAAGACAAACATCAGCTGGATGTGATAGTATCTAGGCTGAGCGAGTGAAATGAGCTGAATCAAAATGCTGGAAGAGAACTCATCATCGTTACCTTGCTGTGTGTTCTTAGTAACCTTGACTTCAGCGGTGGCGCTGACGGAGTAGATTCCAGTGTAGGCATTACAGGTATAAGTGCCCTCATCTGACGGCTGAACGTTATTCAGGATCAGACTGCCGTCAGACGACGTCTGGACATTACGCCCGTCTGGACGCACCGGCACACCGTTTCTACAGTAATAAAAGAGAAAGAGATGAACCAGCTGAGACTCTTTGGCCTTCTATACATTCTATTAATGCTGTAAATGGATACTTATAATAATTCAAATTGTTTTTTCACGGAAATTAAGAGCTTCTCTTATTGGTGACCATGACATTTTGAAATGATACACTGGGAGGGTTTCATGGGACCCTGAGGAAACGTACTGGACACATAAATAATTATGTAGAAGTTGCATTTAAATTAAAAAAAAAAAGTTAAAAGGAAAATCTTCTAAATCACTATAGATCTATTTTGGAAGAAAATTATTACCTGAAGGTCACCATTCAGTATCTTAAAGAACATCAGGGATCCTGTCTGTTAAATTTATGAAATTTGTGCTACCAATCATTTTGTAAGAAGTAGGTGTAACTTTTTTAATTGTTGGATATCTCACTTTGAAGTGAAACTCAAAAGTGTCAGGTAAAAGCTTGATAAAACTAATCAATACCTGGACCAGCCCACATTGACATTGTGCCCTGACACCACACAGGGGAGCAGGGCTGTGCTGCCTTCTGACACCTGGATGTTGTTGGGAGCTGTAGTGATCCTCAGGTCCGCTACGAACAAGAACAGGATAATCATAATCATATAAAAAGGCCTTTTGGTGAATGTTTTTATTCAAAGCCCCTTGGGTGCCTTACCAGCACACTTCTATCTTAAAGGAAAATTCCACCCTCAATTCCACCCTCAGAAACTACACTACACTAACTACACTGTTCCTGCCTCATCTACTTCTACTTCAGTTCATTTCCACAGTATGTGTAGGTGGAGAGAGCAATGATAGTGATAATAAAGGCACATTTCACACCTTTTAAACTAACAAACACTTAACAATGTATTCATGAAAAATCACCTTGGACTCTAATCTGCAGTTGTCTCTGCTCCAGCTGGTGGTGAGTGGAGGCTGTGCAGGTATAGATGCCCGAATCATCTGACTTCAACTGGCCAATGGTCAGGGTGCCATCTGAATGCTGGGTGAATCTGCAACACAGCAACCAATCAGGACCCATACTCACCCTGCCTCAAGAGTGATCTACAGGGTCATCGATTTATTTTGGACACAATAGTGCTGTATAAAAAAAACAAGATGATGCAGCAGCACATGTGTCAAGGTCGTTTGCATTGTAGAACCTCCAACTTAAAGGTTCTGTGTGTAGCATTTTAATAACAGTAAATTCTTACCACGTTAATACATTATTTTAATTACCATAAACAAACAAGACCGTTGCCGAGAAGATTAGCAGCCTATAATGGCCTCTACACTGCATTTTACATTGTGTGCCACTAGAAAATCTGCTGAATTGCTTTATGGCACAAAACAGGTAGAGGGCGCTGTTGCAACACAAAAAAAATTAATCAGTTTCTCACAATGAAACACAGCTGGAAGTGGGATTAGAATTTGAATTGGAGTGGCACAAACCCAATGTACCTGGACTCGGTGAGGGTCTGGCCATCTTTTGTCCACTGGATGCTGACAGATGGGAGGGCTGAGTGAGGGACAATCTTACAGGGTAATCTGACGGTTTGTCCTGCCTGCATTTCCAACAGAGCTGAGCTGGTCCGCACTATGCTGAACCTGTTATTACAAAAACACAATTTGAGGTGTTTGTGTGCACGTCTCTTTCATCATGCATGGTTTTACTTACGTATACTCAATGTACATTAGGAAGGCACTACTGATATTGATTCTATCCCCATTGCCCAATGCACGGATCAATGGTCTCAAGGTTTAAAAAAAAAAAAAAAATGTAATCTCATCTATATCTGGATTTGAAAGGTGAAATAAATAAATGAATAAAATAAATAATAGCTAATAATAAGTAAATAATAATAATAAATAAATAAGAAAATCTTTCGTACTTGGGGGATGGACCATCTTTGGGCAGTGGCGGTGTTGGGATGAGCTGAGGTGATCCTTCTGTGTCCACACACACACACACACACACACACACACAGATACATACACATATGTGGGTTGGACTAATTACTGTTAAAACCGGTCAGATTATGTTTTGGACCAAATCTGGCCTCTAACTGCAGTTAGAGATTGGGCATTTTAAAGTCTATGGGTTAACTTGTATAGTCGTGTAACTGGTTAAGGAATAATAATGTAGGTTTAATAAATAAATACAATTATTTAATACAGATGCACTGCATTACCTGAGACAGATAGATATATGTAGCGGTGGTCTCTCTCACGTTCACGAGTAGCCAAACACAAGAACCAACCAGAGTCTGACTTGGTGAGAGGACCGACTAACAGGGAACCGTTGGGCTGCTGGTGATGCCTGGGAAGATCATGAATGAGAAGGTAGAGAAGATTTGGGGGAAATCTGGGTTTCTGGGGTTCGACTGGGGGCAGCAGATGACCTGCACTCAAACTAGATAGCTATAGCTAGGCTAGTTTGAGCTTGGCTAGGCTAACTAGCAAACCTAGATAACTTAGATAAGTATGGCTAGATTGTATTTATTCAGTTAGAGTGCTAGGCTTCATAATATTAACTAGCTCACCCATTGCCTTTTCTTCCTTTTGTAATGTGGAGAACTGTGGTTCTTTGGCTCCGCCCATTGAGGTTTAACTCAACCAATGAGATTATTTCTGCTTCCAGAGCAGCTCTGTCCCCGAGAAATGTTTGTAGAGGTAAAACTCCAATCTGCAGGGTGATGAGGTCACTGCAGGAGGCCATTAAACCCTCACTACAGTGCATGCATGGATGTGTGTGTCTCCACTGACCTGTGAGTAGAGATAGGGCTGCCGTCTCTTCTCCACTCCACGATGACGGTGGAGGATGGTGGTGGGTTGACTCTGCACGGCAGCACAACTGTCTGACCAACTAGAGCCTCCACTGTGGAGGGGTCTGTCTTGTCAATGGTCACTCCTCCTAGGGTCAAACTGAGGGGAGAGGAAGGGGTACGAGAAAGAAAGAAAGAAAGAAAGAAGAAACAAAGAGAAGGAAAAGAACATGGAAGGGAGGAAGAGAAAGAAAGAAAGTCACTTTATGCTCTACTGTTGGCACTATTAGTGGTCACCAAAGCAAGCATAAAGATCGGCCATAACCTGGCTTCAGCAGTTTGAGGGCTGAGAGAGAACAGACAGAAAACCAGCTTCGGCACACAGAAGGCCCATGCAACATGAACAACGAAGTGACAAACAATACAACCACCCGACATGAAGCCACAAACTCAGACATCACAAATCTACAAACGTTAGAGAGCAACCATCCCAGCAACAGAAAAGCCCCAGGGTCAAAAATCTATTCAAATCTATTAGTCAATGCAATGTTACCCATCAACGTTGCCCTGTGAACTAACCGCTCTCAGTGTGAAAGTTAAACCACATCTACACAAACTGAATAACAGGTAGTCAGAATATACTGACCCTAGAAACTGAACTAACACACATAAGCTGGAGGAAGAGGGTTTAGTGACTACAGACATGAGGACGGGTGAAGCGTCACAGCGGATCCTTTATTAGTTCAGTCTGATGACATCAAAGGTGACAACACAAGACACAAAGATGGCGGTTGACACAGTGAGGTAGCAGGTAAATAAGCACGAGACTAACACAAATCTAGGCGGATCTACGAGAAGACAGTAAAGAGTCCCAGAAGCACATAGAACTGTCCATTTAGGGTCGCTGTGAGGTCAACGTCTCCTGACATTCGTCAAGGTTAAAGCAGAAAAACAAAGCATAGCCGCTTAGGAAAGCCGTGAGGGTCTGTGGAGCTAGGAGTAGCGATAGTGTAGCAGTGGTGTACTTTTCAAAGCAAGTATAGGCCTGAACAAGAGAGGATTCAGGTCATGATAAGCATCACAGGACTGATGTGTGTCTAACTAAGAGCAAGTAAGCAGAGTATGTGTATGTATTGTACAACATATATTCTGGGGGTGGGTGAATGCATACGGTTTGTCTCTGGGTTGTGTGCGTTTTAATCTCCTTCAGTACACTCTCACCCTTGTCAAGAATCAGGGCAGGGCAGAGTGGGTTGGGCGGGCCGGGCTCCTTCATAAGGGTAGGAAGGCGGTTAACCAGATTAAGAGGCCAGTGGCAGCACAGTTGGGGGGGGGGGGGGCGGGGTGTGCTTGGGCTGGGCTCCCCGGGGGTCCGCGGGGTCTTACCTCGCCGCTGGGCCGGTGTGCTGCGCAGCAGTGGCAGGGGAAGGCCGGCGGACGCGCATTTGGAGTCTACCCCTGTGGGCATGGGTGGCGGCACTCATGGACTGCCTGCCAGTGGAGGTCGAGCCACCCTGGACGGTGAAGATCCTCCCCATGTCACGTCCCCGGCCAGTTGTCGACCCTCCTGATGTGGCTCTTCCGGACCCCCCGGAGCCTCTGGCAGTAGCCCCTCTAGAAGTCGCCCCTCCAGCCGCGGCGTCTGGCCCCGGGGCCTGCTGGCTGGGCGCCGACGCCCTTTGGCACGCCCTTTGGCACTCTGCTCGGGTCATGAAGTTGTTGTTGTTGCCGTGGCAGCCTCCGTACCAGAAGTGGACGCACTTGGCGGTGATGACGTCGTACTGGTAGCGCGCCGTCCAGCCGCTGCAGGAGCCGGCGGCACGAGGCAGGGAGCAGATAGAGCGCTCAACTACAGCAAGGGAACAGAACAGACAAACGTTACCAGCATGCAATGTTTTAAACAATGCTATCACAAACCAGGTCGAAACGCTTTCCTTTATTTATCCATGGAAGATTTGCCTTGCTCAATGGCACCTTGGTAGTAGCTTTGACCTGCTGGTACAGGCATCTGAACCAATGCCCTTGCAGTCAAAAGTTCACTGAAAAGGCCACCTGAACTTTTATTATAAACAGATGAGGCTCCATGACATTTCCATGACTGCGGGTTTTGCAAGTAAATCAAAAGAAAACTGGATCGGTTCAAACTTCCGCATCATCTGAGAAAATATGGACGGGGAAAGAAATGAGGTAACACTTTCCCCTGCTTCAAGAAATATTGCTGACGTGCCTGTGAGCAAGGCGTCAGAGTGGCCAACAGACTGTGGTTGTACTGGGCAACAACAGCACAAAACTCCACAAAAAGTTTTACAAGAAAACCCAAAACCAGAAGCTAAAAAAGCCAAACGTGTCGCGTCTATCGTGTTGTTTTATCTTTATGTCTCTGTCCATAACATATTTCAATGCTGGTCCACTGCTGTTTTATGTAATTGCTGCTTCTCTGTCTCTTACTCTGGTTGGGGGGGTCGGGGCAGCCCTCGCCGTTGGCTCCCCCTGCAGGTGAGGTGCGGTCATAACAGCACCCATAGGTGGTGGTACGGCACTGTACCGCATTCACAGTGGGAAGAGAAGGAGCAACCTGATGGGGAGAGTGAGAGGGGAACAGCAGGGGAAAGAGAGTGATTGGGAGGTAAGGGAATAGGAATATCAAGAATACACACATCACCACACCAATTCCAGACTTTTATATATATATATTTTTTATAAAGGCATTTGCAAACCATTTTTATTTATTTATTTTTTGAGTTAGTCAGGTCCAGACAACTTTTTTTTGGTCTGTAATAGCAAATTTTCACCCCTGTCTCCCGTAGCCACCCTGCCCCACCCTGCTATCTGTGAGGTCAAACCAAACCAACCAACTCCATATAAGGATTTCATGTGTGTTTTCTTACAGTGGGTGTAAGGGCCGTATACTCCTGACAGCCTTCCTTGTTGTGGCCCTGGGCAGCCGTCACACCGTCCTGGCAGCAGCCATAGCTGGCACACAGGAGAGAAGGGAGCAGAGACAAACAATAAAACAGTTTGTACCGAAAGCTTGTACCAAAAATAAAATAAATTGCACAAAAATCTTATCTTCAGTCTGGTTCAGTTACTGGTAATTACTGTGTTCCTGTATAATGTGCTGGCCAGAGTGGTCACTGAGGCGTAAAGCTGATGCGCCTACTAGGACACTAACTCTAAAACAGAGCCCATATTTTCCTCCATATGCCTCCAAGAGCCACAGTATAATGAGGGGTTGGAGCTGGTTACCTGGTCTGTATGCAGGAGGGCTGGACAGGGGATGTGGCAGGGCCCTGTCGGCAACCCTGGCCCCGGGCGCCCCTGGCCATCGTGCGTCCGTCTGGGCAGCAACCATAATACGACTGGCTGCAGTGGAGGGCGGGGGCGGAGCTGTGAGGGTCGTGGACCCTGTTGGTCTGGGTCGAGTCCACCACCTCCGGCCTGCGCGCTGAGAAGAAGCCAAGCGGAGAGAGTTCACACATCGCACTCGCAGACGAGAGCCCATACGTCAAGGTACACAAAGTGAGAGGGGGAGTTGAGACGTCGCTTCACAAATGTTACAGTCTGAGCCATCGTGCTGATCTGTCCTACAGCAGAGCTAATCATCCCAGACGGAGAGACCACACAGTGTGCTGGTACCCGTCAGCTACGTGTCAGGAAGGGAGCGAGCCTACACAGGAAGCTGAAACGGAAATGAATCTGAACAGGCACAGAAGTGCCGCCACGCACAACATAACCGACTGCCAAGCTATCTGCCAAGCTATCTGATTGCGGCATGATCAAGCGGGGAACGCTGGGAAATGATATTGGAATGGGAACGCAATAACAGTTATCAGAATAAACAAACTCAAACGCGAATGGGAACAGAGCGCACACATGACCTCAAACTCCAAATTCCTGGCCACGGGGACAGCACAATGCAGGCAACGCCAGAACATGCCAGAAACACCACAGCCCAGGCCAGCACTCACGAGCACACTTCAGTGCCTCGCAAATATTTTAATCAGGTTGACAATGCCCATGGATCCCCGAAAACACGTCAATCAGGCCTGGATAATTAGTGCTGGGGCTGGATGGGGATAAGGGGAGGGGGGGGTGGCATGGCCAGGGAGTTACATCAGTGGCAGGAGTTATATCAGCAGAGGGGACTGAAGGGGAGAACGGCACTCTAGAAATGTTAATTAGGGTGCGATCACACCTACAGATCTTTTTGGTTTTTGGTCCGGATCGTAGCAGAAAAGTTTCTTTCACACAAAACCACAAGCTAACCAGGGCTTGTAAACAAAAGTCACACGGACTCACAAGTAGCTCGTTAACTGGACCAAGTTTTGGTAACCTGTCATCCCATGAGGTGAGAGATTTTGACAGCGGGGAAGTCAAAACAAATCTGATTCCAGTCCAGGTAACGTCAGCTAAGCATGATGGACCTGCTTGTGTGATTTCCCTCCTCTGGTGTTCACATTTCCCAGCATGAGGAACTGCTGGCTGTCAACATCTGTCTCCTTACACCCATAATCCCTTGCGTTTTGCGGGTCGTTTCCTGTAGTTGGTTCAGATTACGTTCTCACTCTCACCGCGCCGCATCATTCCTGCCTGGCCAAATGACCTGAACTAAAGGAGTAAACGCTCCAGAGTTCGAATGCACCACTCCAAACATGCCGGGTGTGAATGCACTCTTAGTTTTCTAGTAAATGTAAAAGATTCTAGTACCATGAATAGACAGGGGGGAATGAATGAATGATACTGAGGTGGAATACAACCTGTTGCATGGTCTGGCACAAAGGGCTGGAATCCAGTGTGTGTGTTGTCGTGTCCTCTTGGGTCCTGAATGCTGGGCACCACTGGACATAAAGCAGGAAGCAAACAAAATGAACACTCCATCGACTCCCCCCTCTTCACCCCAGACACTGGTTGTTGTCTCCGTGCCCTGCCCGACTGCATGCGCCACCGAGTCGGTCACTAAATCCAAGGCTTCCACCTGCACCCTGGACCCCATGCCCGCAGCCTTGGTCAAGGTATGTCTACCTGCCCTGTGTCCTCTCATAACAAACATTATAAACACATCCCTACATTCTGTTTCTCTACATTCGTTTGATTTAAACATGAATCCATACATGAATTCAATAAGACAAAAATAAAGTAGGTCAATATGAACTGCAGGAGAAAATAGCCTAATGTATAAACCCAACAATATGCTCACCCTGTGGGCTGCGGCAAGGCTGGGGGTTGCAGCCCTCGACTGTGGAGGGCTTGGGGTGGGCGTTGCACTCGTCCACAGCGTACAGGTTACTCGCTCTGTCTGAGCAGATCACCTGGCGTTCGCGCAAGCCAGAGCCACAGCTCTTAGTGCACTGGGGGAGAGTTGGGGGAGAGTTGGGGGAGAGATGATCAGAACTTCAACTGGCAAGTCTTAAGATTATGTTACCGCATAGTACAGTTGAGAGTGACAGCAAAGACGGGAGAGAGAAAGGGGATGACATGTGACCCAGTCATGAACCGGACCTGAACCCACAGCAATTTGCTTCACAGCCAGGGTGGTGTGTGTGTGTGTGTATAAGGGTGTGTGTGTGCGTGGTTGTGTGTGACAGGGCGGATTACTTCAGCTCATCCCAGACACAGTTCATGTGTGTGTGTGTGTGCATGCATACATGTATTTGTGTGTGTTAGTACACGCAGTACTGGAACATTCCCCAAATGTGCATATTTCTGTGTGAATGCATGCCTGTTTGTCTGTATATGTGTGTGTGTGTGTGTGTGTGTGTGTGTGCGCTGTTGCCTGTACCACTCACCAGTCCCCACTCTCCGACGTGCCAGCGGGTGTGTGTGTGTTGCGAGCAGGCGGCCATCTCACAGGTCTGGATGGAGGACGGGCGGGCCAAAGCGCTGCAGGACGTTTCCTCCAGCTTCATCCCTCCTGAACCCACACAGGTCACTTCCCGGGTCTGTTCCCCTGAGCCACAGGTCACTGAGCACTGTGGAGACCATACAACACACAATGCACCTTAATATCACAGATATACCTGATTTTATATTACAGATTACTTTTTTATAGTAATCTGTCGCGAGGGCCGAGCATCAGGCAGTACGGTAGAAGTCACACAAGCATCAACCAACTCGAGGCTAGCGCGTTCACATACCAGGAAGTAGTCCAGCGATTTGTTGAGCAATTCTCTTTTACAGCAACAATGTGCTACCAAAGCATAAAGTCAATGTAATGGTAACCCAGTGCTGAGTAAAACTAAATGTAAACCCATGCTCTTTGGATTAAATCTATCCTAAATTGTATAAAGCTGGAAAAAATTAGACATACACTCTTTAAACATTAAACAATGTGGGCTCCCTCCTTCTCTTATGTCAAGAGGCTTCATTTCCCTGTAGTACCAGAGTGATGTATGTATATTTATTTTACATATGTGTATTCTATATTATCTTTTTTATTTGTATTGCTTTTGAGTATGACCTGTAGGATTGATATTAGAGCTGGTTGACCTATAAACCATTGTATTCATTTCTTTTTTATTTTGCGTTTGCTTTTCGTCTGTTTTGTTGCGTGTTATTTTTGGTATGTTGTTAGATGTTCTTATTGGATCATTTTCAAGTGTAATTCCTTTGTAAATGTTGACTATGTGCTAAAAATCCAATAAAGTTTTAAAAAAATAAAAAATAAAAATAAATAATAATAATAATAATAATTAAATGTAATTGGAGACATTTGTGTTTTCTCCATTTTGCATCTAGTATCTTGTGCTTGCAGACAGTGAAGCACCAGTGCATCAGTCATGTAAAAGCAGGCTGTTCTATGATTGCTTCATCCATTTGTGTGTGATAATTGATGTGCTCGATTACACCTAGCTAAATGTTGCATTAAATGTTGTGTAAGTTCAAATACACAGTGTGGAGTGTGGATCTTACACCTTTAACTGATATAGCTATGCAGCATATTATTATGACCAGGTATAGTGCATATGGTATTTCTCTCATTCTCTATTAAGCATCTCAGTGTGGTAATTCACCCAGTCACCCACCTCGGTCCAACTAGTCACTTGGTACTCGGCACACTTGTGCATGTTGCAGGTCTGCAGAGAGGGAGGAGCCTGGGTGTAGGCAGCGCAAACGGCGTCCTCCACCACCCGGGGCCCCGAGGCGTCGTGGGAGACGCACTGGACACTGCGGACCTGCGAGCCTCCGCCGCAGGAAACAGAGCAGGTGTTCCATTCCCCGGTTGTCCAGCTGGGAGGGGGGGGGGGGGAGAGAAGAAGCAAAGATCAGAAATGGTATTGATGAAGTTTCATTCCAATCAGAAAAATTACATCTAGTCTGGAAAAAAAATGATTCCCACCAGCAGTAAACATCAGGTAACCATTTTTTGTTCAGGAATAGGCTTTTAGTGTTTTGGAATGAAACCTTTCAAATGAGCTGCACTCTTAAAAAGGATGCATCACTTTCAACAAAACTGTGTCTAGTTAAGGACTGTTTAAAACAACATATGTTAATAACAATACATTAGTCATTTGAATGTGTCATTAATATATATTGTATTGAAAAGCAGCACTAATGTGTTATCCTAAACTACACACATATATTAAAAACAACACATCCTTTTTAAGAGTGTAGTGTGATAGAATAATGAGCAACCCCACATCCAAGCCACCAGCCGCTTCTACACCAACCAAGCAAAGTGAAGGGCAGAAAGCTGCTTTTCTCCTCCTCATTAGTTTTGACATTAACTATGACACTAAATACTAGAAGCACTAAGTATACACATTGACTGGAAAGAGCTAAAAACAACAAATCAGCATGTTCAAATGTTTTAAATCACTGCCCCAAATATAGCATATATATGACTCAGAGATACTGTACATGTAGTGGACCATCAAATGTTTTCAGTGCAACATATCTTTAAACTAATGAGGGTGCAGTTAGCTCTACTCAGGGTTCATGGGCATCTCAGGTTTCTGAGCAGCAGCATCAAAGAAAAGGACCAGGAAATACCACAGAGTCACTGAAGCCCCAGCTATTTACTACCAGCCCACTGGTGGTGCTCCACATTCAGATGTACACAATCCCGAGCCCCTGATCCCTGGAACAACTCACATGTGCGGTAACATTGACAACACATAAGCTACATTACTGCAGGGTGTCTGCAAGTTTCAGAAAGCCAAATTTAAGACCTTATTAATAATACCTGGAATACCTAGAAAATTCTGAAACTATAAACAGTAAAATTGGTAAAGGACATGAAGTCCAGTTGTGTACAGTAAAGCAGATACAATGCATATTGTACAAATAACCCTGACCTGTATTAATCTAAAAGTGAATGTACAGAGCAAAGAAACCTCATTGCATGGTGACAAAATAACCTCTAGTCGGCATTTTTGAAAGACTTGCGGACACCCTGCCATGGACACGGACAGAGAGCTGATTCAACTGTTTGCTACAGCAACCAGGCAGCAGCCCAGCTCAGGGATCAGAAACAGGGGCCGTAGGTTGGGAGGTCGAAGGGAGGGGAGGTCTTTGATGCAACTCTAACTCTATAAGACAAACGAGGGGCATTAAAGGGTTGAAAGGAGATCTCTGAGCTGGACAGTTGCCCCACGCCTACGTGGAAGAACAGGCTTTGTGCTAAATACAGGCGCTAGCGCTAAAGTCAAACACATCTGAAGGGGGAGAGACTGTCCAACTCATATGTGCAAATTTCAAATTTCACGGACTTTCAGAATTATTTTGGACTTGGGAGCTGCTCAGTGGCCAACAGTAGGAAACGGTTGGTTCCTTGAGCAGCTCCCAGATATGAATGTAACTGAATGAAGGCATTCCTGAGGCATGCATGCTCAGGAAATCATGCCTGGGTAAGTAACGGTTTAAAAGAATTTTTGAACGACTTGTTGATTTACATCTCCCCCTGTGTTTGTGGTGACATACAACTCGGCTAAGACTCCACAGACCCTGGGTTACCTGGACAAATAGGCACTGGGTCTTTCTGAGGGCCTCCACAACTGTGGTGGATACAGGTACGCCATCCTTTCAGACAGTCATAACACACCAAGAACAGTGAAGAAACATCTACCTTTGACACGTCAGCAAATGTATTTCCACTAGTCAAAAAAGCACCAAAAACCTCTCAATTTGATGCAGCTATCCAGTGCTAGAATTCCTAAAAGCATCTAACTTCATCTCGACTACATTCACTTACAATGAAACAAAGATTTACTCTTCAGATGCTCTTGGGAAACTCAATCGGTATCTTCTCATAATTGTTTTGTGGCACGTTATCAATGACAGTTTCATCCTGGCTTACCTGCGGGTCTGTGGGCACTGGTGGGGGTTGCATGTACGGTTGTTCTGTGGCCTTGGCAGAGAGGCACAGAGATAGTCAGGATAGGCCTCGTTATCGATGGCGCAGAAGACCAACCGAGACTGGTAACCTAATGCAGGAAAAGACCAAGAACTGAGTCATTTCACTATCCAACTTTAAATAGCCGGTAAGGATTTGAAGTGTTTTTTTTACGAGACTCTGACCTGATCCGCACTCTTTGCTGCAGGCAGACCAGGATCCATAGCTCCAGTAGTAGCCCTCTCTGGAGCGTCCATTAGGCAGGTAGTACTCAAACTCCACCCCTTGGTTTGGCTCCTGGCTGATCAGCTGGGAGGACGGAAATGAAAGATCAAACTCCATTCACACAGGTTGAGATCGACCCCAAAATCCCAAAATCTGTTTGACTTTATGATATGGGGGAAGTCAGTCAGTGAAAGAATCGTGGCTCATGAGTTCAGGCTAATGTCGTACCTCGATGACAAGGGGTTCGGTGGTGGGGCCGCGGCCAATGATGGTCTCGGGGGTGTTGTCGCCCTCAGCACCTCGCTGGTAGTACAACACAGAGCCGGCAATGGGCGTCGCCCGGGAAAACTCAATGACCCAGTGACCGTTGAGGTAGTACTCTCCACGCAGGTTCTTGATAGCTGGCCAATGCACATCAGAGTGGTCAGTCTTTTAAGAGTTATGTTAATGTATTGGTCTCCAAAGAAAGTTTATTTTCTTTATTTATCTTCCTCTCATCACTCATTTACTCTTCAAGGAAATGTCTTTTGGTATTGTATATTTCTATTTTTTGTCCCTTTTCTTTGTTTTTTTTCTTTCTATTTCTAATGCAATAGCACTTCCTCTATATACAGTACATGAAAGTTCAACTCAAGTCAAAGTCAACCACAGACTCACCAAGGTAGTTGCGTGTGGGGACGGTCTCTCTGATGCTGATGGTGGTGGCTCCAACGGGGATGATGAACATCTGGTTGTAGCCTGAGATACAAACGAGATACGAGGTTGTCTCTTCTTCGACATGCAGTAGAGTTAAAGTAACAAATACTTCCAATGCTCAGTATTAACAACTAAACTTACTGTGAGTAAGCTAAACTTACTGTGAGTAAGTTTACTGTGAGTTTACTGTGAGTAAGTTTAGCAACGACTGTAACTACAATCCATACAACTAATCCATACTCCTTCCCCATATTTCCCACTCAGTCTTCTAACATGTCACCAGAATTTCACTGCTTTATTGTTTTTATTATTTCTACTGTTTTTTATGACCTATTTTATATTATATTTGTATGCTTATATTCCTTCTTTCTATTCTATCGTATCTTATCTTGTAACATGCTTCCTACAATATTTAGTGTTGCACTATCTTGGTAATGGAGAGTGTCTGGCTTTTCTCTCAAAACTGGCAGACTGGCAGAAATGTGACATCCCAGCGTTTTCCCCCTGATATAGGAAAAGTAACTGGGACCACAGATTTGTTGATGAATTACTCCCAAAGGTCTGGCAGTGTGTGTTTGTCCATACCGGTAGGGAGGTTGGTCACAGAGAAGGTGTTCTTGACGAGGTAGCAGGATTGGCCGTCGCCTCCACACTGCAGGCAGGGGTCTTCCTGCTGAGGTGACTCCAACATGTTGTCACAGCCCAGACGCTGCGGAAGGAACAGGGATGGAAATATTGCACAAGAGTTACTACAACATGACTTTTATTAAATATCGGGTACCAGCCAGTCATGTTGTCCAATATGACATGTTGACCACAGCTACATAAAACAGTCTGTAAAACCTGGCAATGAAATTTTATTTTCTTTGCACTTTTTATTTATTTATTTAATTCTTCAATTATGTTTTTTGTAAATTGATTCTTTATTTAAAGGCGTATTGTATCCCAGAGTTTACCCTAACAGTGAATAGGTGTGGTGGTCACAGCAATAATAATATATACTGTACATTTCTAAAATGTACTTTTTCAAGAGAGACCTGGCCAAGCAGGCAGTATCATGACAAACATAAAGGTTTGCAGACATACAGTGTTGAGTCAAAATTTGCTCCATAGGCCCTACAAAGGCAATAGTCCAATAGCAGACCAGCAGGATCAGCAGCCAAGCCAATAAACAAAATATAAGCAAAGTTTGCGAGAATGAAAGTTTCATGAGAACAGAATGTTTTTTGGGAGAGTGGCTATCCAAAAACATGACGTTGGACGTTAAATGAACGGCAACGGGGTCCAACAATAATAAAGTGAGAATAGAATGGATTCTGGACGGGAGCTACCTGCAAACTAGGTGACAGAAACATGAGGTCAGAGGTTAAATAGAGGGGGTGTTTCATAAAGGAAAGGTTAATAGGTCGCTGCAATAATTACGTGAGAACAGAATGTGTTTGGTCAAAAGCTAGCCTGAGAAGTGTTTGACATTACCACGTAGTGAAACTAATCCCTTATCCTGCTGCTAAACTCCATTTAGCGAGTCTCCTCTGATTAATGCCATTGTGATATATATACTGTGAGATGTGGTCTGAGTCTCTGAGGTATTTTCTTGTTCTCGTGTCTTTTGTTTTTCTAAAACGATTGGTGGAAGAGACAGAAAGATATTTGCTTCTCCTCATCTCATCGACAAATCTCTTTTTATGAACCATTTCCTGCTGTTGTGCCAGGATGCACATCATACAAACATCTGGAATTGGACAAACACTGATCTTTTGACAGATTCCCCACTGAAAAATGGATTAGAAACGAATGGACCTTAAGAATCCAGAGGGATGTAGATTCACATTTTAAGGTAATTATGAAATGAATCATTAATCAATAATTCAGGAATGTAAAAAAAGGTGCATTCAGAGAAATCTCCTCTCTTCTCCCCTGATTTAATCTCCTCTCAATTCTCCTCATCTTATTTCATCTCATCTCATCTCGTCAGTGTGTTCGGTTCCTACCTTGCAGACTCCGTCCACGCAAACGTCCCTGCGTCCAGGGTGGCAGGGCGTGCCATCGGCCACGGCACTGCGGTGGCGGTAGAAGAAGTTCTCTCCCCTCGGCATGCAGTTCAGCTCACATGGGTTCTCAGCTGTTGGAGTTAGAGGCACGATCTTAGAATGTCACATCTTTATGGTTCTCATCTGGGAACATTTCATTCATCTAATACTCACCCAGCAGTCTACAGCCATAGACCGTTATATATATGTATAGGTATATGTATATGTATATGTATATGTAATATGTACGTGTATAAATATATGTATATGTATATGTAAATGTATAGGTATAAGTATATGTAATATGTATATGTATATGTATATGTAGAAGTATATGTATCTGTATAAGTATATATGTATAAGTATATGTATAAATATATGTATAAGTATATGTAATATGTATATGTATATATGTATATGTAATATGTATATGTATACGTATATGTATATGTATAAATATATGTATATGTATATGTATAAATATATGTATAAGTATATGTAATATGTATATGTATACGTATATATGTATAAGTATATGTATATGAATATGTATACGTATAAGTATATGTATAAGTATAAGTATATGTATGTATAAGTATATGTATATGTATATGTATATGTATACGTATAAGTATATGTATGTATCAGTATATGTATGTATCAGTATATGTATATGTATATGTATATGTATATGTATATGTATATGTGTGTCTTTGTTCTTTAGGTTTGTGTATTACTATTACAGTATCACAGTATTTTAGCCGATCTTGCAGGTTTCCTTGTGAACTATCAGCCCAAACCGCCCACTCCCCTTCTGTTGTGCTGCTGACCTCCATAGTACGGGAGCCACTTGTAGAGTTTCCCCTGGAAGTCGGTCCCATCAAACTGGGAGCACTGCTCCTCTCGGAAATCCCTGGATCCCTCGGGACAGTCCTGAGTGGAACAATGGGAGGTCGCGGAGAGGTCAAAGGTCAAGACACAAAACCGAGCAGAGATGCACACAGGATGAAAAACAAGTCATGTGAGCCGTCCAAATGACACAGAAAATAATGCAAGATAGTACAACACTTAAATACTTCTGTACTATGTATGCACTGATATGAAGTCTGGTATAAAACCATCTGAGATCTCTATCTATCAATCATTGTGACTGTTTATTTTATGGCTTCATCAGATACAAGCATAACATCCAGGCCTTATCAGATCAGGAAGTTGGCACAATTTGAAATTTTAAAAAGACAAAGAAGTTCCTCAGTGATTATAAGTCGTTATAACAGAGACGTGCTGTTCACCTGGATGTTGCAGGAGCGGTAGGACTTGTCTGGCCCCACACAGTTGTGTCCCCCATCAGACCTGTATTTAGCAAAGGGAGGGGAGGAGGGGAGATGGGGAGGAGGGGAGGAGGGGAGGAGGGGAGGAGGGATCCCACCCAGGAGAACAGATTTTACATTATATCATATTATATTTTTATAGCCATGGAAGTCTAAATGGCATTTTGGTATCATGAAATAATTTCCCCCAACACTATAAAACAGCAAGACTATAATCTCTGATGTCATACTTCCTGTACTTAGTATTTAGTTGTGCTTTATTGAATTGTAAATCTCATGACAGGACTCATCTGTCATGAATGCAGAGGAATAACATACACTATTCCAAAACTCAAATTTCGTGGCATTCCTTTTTAATCTGTGCCTGTGAGCCTCAAAATCAACACCGTGGAGTTCACTCCTCCCAAACATCCGAGCACATGGCAGTGAGTTGTGAGACGGCAGATTGTTTGCCGCCCTCCCCTCCAGTCCTGCTGATAACTCATGATTAAGTCACGTCTGCGAAACTCTGCCCCCGGGGCCCGAAGTTCCTCTCAGCGCGCCAAATACCCGAGAAAAACATGTCAAAACAGTCATTCACAACATTGAGCCAGCCTGGGAACGGAAAATCAACGTTTGGAACATTTCAAAATGATATAACCATCGTGGAAAAAGTGGCTGCTACTCTTATGGAATTATTCCTATAGATTAGAGTTGTTTTTGCAGGATAGTAGGTAGTACAGTGGGTCCTTGATAACAGACTGCATCTTCTGGAGGAACTTATGGTCACAATACTTTATCATAAAACAGATGTAGAGCTATGCAGAATGGAAGTCTTCATGTCCTGGTAGGAGCATTAGCACTAACTTCCAAGGTGCGACTTCTGACTAATCTGGCAGACAAGACACAACAGAGTTCATCCAACCGGATCGGAGAACTGGGCGGGGCTTCTTCACCTTCTCTCTTACTCATAGTTCAGCTTCAGAGGGGAAACAGTCCGACTGACAACCTGACTGACTCACTGGCTGGCTGCATGGGTGTGTTGAAAACACTGCCGGGATCTATTGGGACACTAGAAGCGGCACCAGTCAGGTGGAGAGAGATTAGTGTTAGTGTTTTGTCCTCCGCCTGGCAACATGCATACAGCTGCAACTCTATCAGGGCTCAATTTAATCAGCTCAGGAATTTTATCTGAAAGGAATCGCTCTCATTATCAACAGATCAAGAAACATACTTTTCCACACTTTGACTAACAGAATAGTAACCAAGTGGAATAAGAGAACTGTGTTTGAACATGTCAAATAAATGGCTGATTCTACACATGTTCTCCTGGTGGGCATCCTTAATATCCCACAGGGTGGCTCATCAAAAAGTTGCCACGGTTGTTCTTTCTTCCAAATTCCCCTATCATCTTGGCTAAATTGCTCAGACACACCCACCTGCTGCTAACCGTTCTGTGGCTGGAAAGATCGCAAACGCAGCAGAAAACAAAATCGTTTTTTTTTTTTTCTGATTAGGTAAAACCTACATAGGGAAGGGAGACCCGCGTTGGGAGTGTGGGCATGGAGAGGAAGATACACACCATTTCCCACCTCGTAAATACAGGTCGCTTTATGTAGCGCGAGAGGAAACACGCCGGCTGGATTCCAGCAATAAGGTTTGTGAGCACAACACAGTGTACGCTAGCAAAGACGAGGTGAGCATCACTCCTCACTCTCACCCTGTTTATCCAGATGCAAGAGCAGCACAGTACAAACACAACCAAACACAACATCACCATGTGCAATAAACCCAAACATCAAGAAACGATACTGAACCAGACCAACACACATCTGCAGCCAAGGAAGATGAGCAACTGATGCTTGATTTTTTTTTGAGTGAGTTTTTTTTTTAATGTTCCCTCCCCATCCGATCCCCTTCAGCGGCCAAGAGGCAACACCCAACATAGAAGAGTCCTTTTAATGTGAAAGAGCCCCTCCCTGCGGTCTGGTCTGGATGGAAGGAAAGCCCACATCCTCTTAACTTCAAGGCATTCTTCTGTCAGTGGGCACAGATACAATACGCACTCAAGAACCTGGCCACTGGTTTTATTCTTCAAGGAAAACGTGCGTGGGTGTGTGTCTATTCAAGACCTCACAATAACCTTTATTGATCAAAGAAACACCTTCCTTGTGTCCACATGCATGTGTTTCCACGTGTGTTCATACATGCACGTCGACATACCTCTGAGTGATGCAGCGTCTCGTTCTCACGGTCACGCCGCTGCCGCAGCTACGACTGCATTCTCCATAAGGACTCCATGACTCCCAGTAGTCCCCGCCGGGCAGCTGGACGCACAACATTTTATTTAATTTTTTAATGTTTTTTTTTTTTTTTCTGTCATTCTTGCTTGACACTTTCTTATTCAATCTGCCATCTTGTACTGCGATAGAGGACCACAATGGAAATAAGCCCTCAGGCTTTTTTGTGTATTTTAATCCTCGACAATTTTATAAAATCTTATATGGAGTCTGTTATTATGATCAGCCTGTCATGTATGTTTTAATTTTTGTCAAATACATCTATCTATCTATCTACAACACCAGTTCACTGTCTTATTCTACCGGCCATGTGCCAGACCTCACTTCCTCCACCTCCATGTCTAACACACTCTCTCCTGCTAACACAATGATCCAGCTACTCCACTGTGTTGTATGTGATGTGGGATTTACTTAACAGTGCCAGTTCAAAATGAGTTGCCATTTAGAGGTAAACATGATATATATACATTATAATTGAAATATAGTGAGCCGTACATGTCGCAACAGGAAGCACAACAATAAGAATGAGATTGTCAGTGCACATGCATTTAGATCCGCTGGGAGTTTACCGTAAGTGCCGGAGTGAGGAATAGCTGAAGGATTGCCAGAGGCACCAACATCTTCATTGTTCCCTAGAAAGAACGAGACATGAAGAGTTAGTCATTCTGACTAATATTATACTTCAAGCAACTTCTGCAGAAACATGCCAGGGCAACAAATCTACAGTAGTATTTATCAAGGCAATAACATATTTTGAAGTAAGTGAAATCCAGCCCTGGGCAAAGCTTCTCCTTCTCCCATCCCATCATTTAAGAGTAAACGCAAAACAACGTTGGCATTTTCTCCTCGGAGTCATTACCCAAATTGCCGAGCACATCACCACCTCAAGTCACAGCAAGTGCCGTGTATATAGTGAAGATGTATATTTGCAGATCCGTACATTTTTGGTCCGTTTCTTTAAAGACGTCAGTATACTGCATCTAGACTGAGCGGCCCAGTGACTGATGGGTTCTGTGGCCTGCTGTGGTTTGCAGCCACTGACCTCAGGAGATAATAGGTTGTCCAGTGGGTTTTGAACGAGTTTCATAAGACCAAGCGTTGTTGACTTTTCTCGACTCATGTAATCCTTTAATTGAAGTCAAACCTTGAAAATCACCAAAAAGAGTTACAAGGTTTACACATGACTGCAGTGATGTGCTAAGCACCACACACTGACTCAGTGTGTTATTAACACATGATGTCTTGATAAGTAACACAAACGCTTGTTATCCCAAATGAGACAAATGGACACGTTGGAAACCGTCTGTCCTTCTGTGAGGAGACGCTGGAAAGACCTCCACTGTCTCCTCCTTAACCCAAACCCAGGAGATGCATCACTGTGTAGAGATTTATCCTTTTCTGTATGTGAACCAACTTTTTCCGACGCAAAAGGACACGTTTCCTGCCCCCCCTGAGATGGAGGGGGTCCACCGGGGCTGCCAAGCTGCCTCTGACCAGTCGGCCACGGGCACCGAGTTCCCCCCACGGTGAGGATATCTACCCCGCGGCCGTGAACACCCCACTGCGAATGGGCAAGAAGTCAGAGAGGTGGGGGAAGAGGGGGGGGGGGGGGGGGGGGGGGTGGGTGGGAGATATTTGCCTACACTGCACACACTGAACCGACTGTCCATAATTGAGCACACTTCCAGCTTGTTACTGGTGCCAGTGCCCCAGGGTGGTAATGTGGGTCTATTGTATGTGGGTCTATTCTGTCAGTGAGAGCAGGACTCACTTCCATAAGCACCCATACTAAAAGGTGGCCGCTTTCATAGTATGAAACTTATAAACCCTATAATATAACTTACACAATATTAGATGTTTGTAAAGTCTCACTTTGTGGCTCAGAGGTTTCCTGCTATGAAAGTGTCCACTTGCATATAAGGAAGATACGCTTGACATATGAAAGGCAGAACATACACACCTTGTTAGATTCCAGTAAAAGATGTGGGTATGCACAAAATGAGTGCCCCCCCCCCCCACACACACACACACACACACACCACCAAGCCCCATTACTTCAGACTACTGAAAAACTGAGCAATCACTTTGACATCTTATCAGTTCAATGTATTTTCTGGAACCTGAACACTGACTTACTGTAGCGCCTAATAAAACCCGACCTGCAGGCTATCACAAGCCTTCATCAAACTATTTCTTGATGTGACTTGGCAAAATGATCAATGGACCCTTATAGTATAGTATGTAGTATTCCATATAATATTCCTATAGGGACTCAATAGTGACTCCCCTTCCTAGAGAGAGTTGAGTGTCTGTGGTACTCAACAGCAAATATATAAACACCTTATTGTACTTTATGGTATTTTTATATCCTATGGTATCCCCATAATATTCCTCTAATCCTTATTATAGGAATACTGTAGTTTCCTTTTCGTAAGGGGAGGTGAGAAAGTGAAAGAGTGAAAAGAGGAGCATATAAACTGAAACTTGCTGTCTTCCACTGAAACCCTTCAACCTCTCGACTCTTATTCCTCAAGTGATGGTAAAAAGTGTGAGGGGTGACTTCTTCTACAAGACACCATCATTAACCAATTAGGCTGAATCGTTACTCACCCCGTCAAGTGTTTTTAAAGGTGATTGTTGAAAGTCCCAACCCGCTGCTGGATCCTGACCGGCGCGCAGCACAAATCTTCCTCGACTTGCGAAACGCGTCTGAAATGAGCTCCGTGTCGCGGCTATATGAGGAGGGTTATCTAGCTGGAGCCCTTTCCCCCCTCTCTCTCTCTCTCTCTCTCTCTCTCCCTCCCTCTCTCTCTCTCTCGTTCCCAACAGGAAATCAAGAAGAAGAAGAAGTCCGGTTAGTGAAGTCTCCCCAGCGGCGTCATCACTCGGCTTATAATCAGCGCGCATCCAGGGGCAATTACAGCCGCTCGAGGGCAGAAACGGGGCTCGTTTTACGCGCGGGCTATACTTTGAGACTGTAAAAATAACAGTTAATCAACGTGTTCGTTTGTTGTAACATCGCCATAAGCACACACTGGATGGAGTTTGAGAGGTTTATTCCCACTTTACTGAAACCAACTCATCATTACCATGGCGCAGTGTTGGTATCGGGTATCCACGTAATACCAGGGTAATCGTCCAAAGTCATCTCCCTTGAAAGTTTTGGCCCACATATATCCTAATGGAAAGGCAGTGTTATAATTCTTCTGCTGAAAATAGGATCCCTAAATGTTCATTTGTCCCACGAGAAGCATCTGGATGGATGTGAGGACAGCACTGGAAATAACAATAATCATGAAGCCTGCAAGGCCTTGATCTCTCATTTCACTTGATTTCAGTGGGTGAATTCAAGGTGTAGATGGGGAGAGAGTGACCCAGAAACACACAAGAGGGTCTTACTGGAAATGTCTTGCTGTCGTGCTTGTCAGACATCACATGAAAACGACAGAGATAGGTGAATATTTTGGGTTTTTAAGAGGAAACCACGACGGCCACCACTAAAGCTATGTTTAGGGAACTTCCACCATATGTTTCCCAAAACGTTTTCTCCCCTCCCCTCTCTTTTTGGGGAGTGAGGTTTTTCAGAACGCACTGATCCCAACTTGTACTCGCCTCTAAGAAGAAACACCCACACATGAACTGCAATTGTGGAGAGTAAAAATATGAATTGGGTGTAATCTGCACAGCTCTTGCACCAACGTTCTTCTGTTTACAGCTTTTGGGATGTGCCTGGTATTATTTCAGAAGGGGTGTGTGATGGAGCCATGCCGTCTCTTCACACAAACCAGGGAGTTGTTTGAAAAATCACTAGACCGCACAGCCTAAAGGTTCGGATGATTTGACATGTTGAAATTACAGTATTTCACAGCACATCCTCCTTTATGAAGAGCCTGTTAACATTTAAATAAACATGTCTTCCCCCACAAATGATGCATCATCCCTCCAAGTTTGATCAAAATCACACAGTTGAAAGTTTGATTTTTAATTGCATGTCCCCATCAGGTCAATCAGTAGTGTTTTTAGAAGCCAGAACCCTTTCCCACAATGCATCATTCCTGCAAGTTTCATCAAAATCTCCCCAGTAGTGTCGGAAATATTTTTTGTTTGAGTTTAAAGCGTTGACGTTAAAGTTTCGTGCTAATCAGAGGAGTTAGGGCCTTTCAAAATAAGAGATTTTGTAGTTCTGTTCAGTTGTTGAGAGCTGGTGTGTGTGTTTTTGTGTGTGTGTGTGTGTGTGTGTGTGTGTGTGACATTCCTGCTCTTGCCCACATGGAAGCCAGGCATATCCTCTGTATTGGTAAATACCAGAGTGGTGAGATGTGGGAAGCCTCCAACGTGAACGATAATCAAGTCGACCGTGAAAGGGTGAGTGTTTCCGCTCCCATCCCCGAGGTGTCTGCTGAGGCTTTGCAGAATCTACCATCTCACAACATTCAACATTCACAATTCTTTATTGGGTTCATTTTTATACAGGGACAACGCACATCAAGCCACTTTTGCTTTTGCTCTGCCTGTCTGATCTGTGATCCAGCGTGGAGGCACCTTTAAGTCTTCGGTCTCAAAGGGGCTGAGGGTGAGGAGGGATAATCCGACATGTTCAGCACTTTGATTCTGCAGAGCCAAATATAGCTGGCCACCCACTTCTTCTGGTCAGTCAATAAGTAAAAGAAATACCCAACGTCTGTTATCAAATAAAATCTTTATAAGGGCAGCGTGGAGCCTATAGCTGCCAGGCATGTCGTTGTTGTCGTTGGTTTAACTATAGAAAACTCCTCCACACCAACATTTCTTGGAAACCTCCCGTTTTGATTCCTGGTCATTATGTCTAGCCGTGTCTTTAAAAGGAGCACTAACCCGCAGGACTGAAGTTAACATTGAAATTACTTCCGCTTTACATCCATATCCTCCTCAACTAAAATGTACACTTTACGCTCAGTCAGACATAAAAACACACTCTATACGTTTAGGGAGTTGTGCCCCGTTTCCTCGGCGTGCCCGCCCCGCTCCTTTGAAATCTTCCATAACATGCTGTTTTTTTCCGACCACCTTGTTCAGTCTTTTTCCAGGTGACATCCACCTATACTGGTCCCACCCTCTTCTCTTCTCTCCTGCAGTTTCAGAGCTGCCGATTAAGCTTCTGTGCCTGCCGCTCCTTGGCGTTGAAGGCGTACTTGGTGTCCTGTAGCTGCTCTATAAGCTCCTTGGCCTCCTTCATCTCGGCGGCCAGCTGGCTGTATTTCTCCACCAGCTCTTGGTTCTCCCTGCGGAGCTCCACCACCAGCTCGCTCAGCTCCTCGCTCTGCTTCCCGCAGTGCATCTTCAGCTGCTCCATCTCCGAAAGGGTCTCCTCCATGCGCTTCACCAGGCTCTCCAGCTTGTCCACAGACATCTTGTTGTTTTTTGTGTTTTACAGTTGGTCGGTCACTGGTCTGGAACAAAAGTGTGTCTGACTCTCCGAGCTGCGGTGACTCGTCTCCTTTCACCTCAGTGGTTCAGCGTCTGCGTTTGCTGCCTGTCTGGAGTGATTATTTAAGTGTAATCCTCAATTCCTTGCATGTCTCACATGGAGCAGCCATCCCAGTAATCCCCTTAGTCGAGCTATCCTGGGAAACCTCTAATGCATAGGTGTGACACGCAGCCATAACGTCTCCTACCCATAAGCCCATTGCAGCAGGATGAGAGTGATTGACAGATTGCCTCATCTCACTCGGTAAACAGGCTTATACTCTCACGGAGGAACGTGACGTGTTAGGAGTGTAATTTGACATTTGATAGGAGAAATAAAGTGAATTACAGGGAATTTCTTTCAATGGGAATTCTTCTCCAAAAAAAAAAAAAAAATCTGAATCCTGAGCGTTAATCTTTGTCTGGGAAACCAGCCCAATGACTACAAGTACTACATGGTGTAATGTAATCTGGACAGAGCAGGTGTCTGGACTCGCTGCAACAGAAGCCTAATGGAATTAACTCTGTCGTTGTCTACCGGCGTTCACAGCGAGCGAGGCGGCGTGGGGGGGGCTCGTTAGGTAAGTCACAGTATGAGGCTAAGCATCCTGGGTAAACTGCCATACTGTGCCAGTGCCCTGCCCTGCGAGGCCAAACGGTCCCCATGGTGACAGTTAATGCCTCCAACGCTCTAGGCCACATGCCAATCACACTGTTAGCCAGTTGGCATCGGGGACGCGGGCCTGGAATGCCAGTGTGCCCGTATGCCAGGGAATGTCGACAATGTTCCCACCGTCTGCAGCGCTGCTCCGCGTCAGCCCGGGGGAGGCCGAGCTCTCTGGGAGCGTGGTGGACAACAGAGACGACGGCGTTTTCTAACCGTGTTCGAGAAATAATCTGTGACATTTTCCTATAAATAAACATCCGTTTCGCTGCACAGTAGTGATTGAACCTGTTGCCAGTTCATGACACTTTTCTAAACATCCGTTGTTGAGGGTCTTTCCCGGGGAAAAAAAAATCCTCTGGTGCACAGGAAGTGACACGTTTTACCTTTCTGGCAGCAGCAACAGCGGTTTCTTTGGAATAAACAGAAGTAAAAGAATTGGGTAGTTAGCATGAGCAGCGATAGCAAACATGGCTGAACAGACAAAGAAAAGAGCGCCACCTACAGAAACTCAAACTCCATCGACAGGAAATCCAAGGAGATAGATGTCAGTACTGGACACACTGTTTGATTGACGGTGAAAAAACTAGGTTCTCACAAATGACCACTTTAAGGGAAGTGCTATGAAATGAGACGATAAAAACAGGATGTATTCAGCATGCTGACATGTACAGCTTTCACGCAACACCAAATGTGAGTAATCATTCTGCAGATAAACTGACACTGACGTATTCAACCTTCTCATCATTAGATCCTTGTGCTCTACACTGGTGATTCATTAAGAGGAACATTTAGAGACCTGAAGACCTGAAATTTCAATGTCAAATTCAATAAAAACTACTGAAATAAATAAAAAAAGACTTGCCCTATTTTCAGTTTCATTATTTATTAAAAAAAAGGAACAAAATTTCAAATGAAGAACCCTTGCATAATACACATATGCATGTGAAAGACAGAAAACAGCCGGTCATCCAACACATTTCCTAGAAACAAAAAGTCTCAGCACAATTACATTTTCCACTTGTGTACAGGTTTCCTCTCAGCAAGCTCGAGTGCAACAATAAAAGAGCAATCAGTGCACCTAGTCTCCCTCTACCAGGCAGGCAGCATCATCTCGTATAGGAGAAGCCGTGGAAATGAACCAGAACCAGGATCCCTACACATTTCATTATTTGTGTTAGACCATCAGACCTTCTGGGCTGGATTTGAAGATTTGGAAGTTTGTTTTCAAAGAGGACGAATGCTCAGTTAGATAAGATCCTATCACAGTCTGGCAGATGACACTGGGTCTGCAACTCGTGTATCAGGACTTTTTTTTTTTTTTTCAAATTCTCCTCAAGAATTTTTGTTCAGTTTGACTTTTCATTTTCCATGCTTTTCCCGCGCAGGAACCCTGTAAGACGTACCCCTCTCTCAAAACTTATTTCAACAAAAGTTTCATCTCTGCATATGTTGAAAACAAAACAGTAGCTGGAACCCTAAATAACCGTAGTCTTTGAATGTAGCATAGTTCCAGACAGCACCAGGCGAGCAGGAGATCACCGGTTCCTGGGAAATATTTCAGCCAGGAAAGCGAATGAGTGGCACATTTCCGTCCTATAATAACTACTGTTGAAATGCCCTTGAGCAAGGCACTGAACCTCCGACCGCTTCAGCAGAGCGGCTCAGTGGCCAACCCCTTCCTTCCCCTGTGTGTTGTAGGTCAACTTGCCTGGTAAGAGTAAGGGCCAAAGAAAACGTAGTGAATGGTGCTTCTCCGATAAGGGTGGCGTCACAATAAAATTTAAACAATGTCACAACTTCTACAGACAACACCGTCCCGCATCAGAAAGACCCACATGTTCAAAACATCCTGTTCAGCAGTCGTCTGAGCCGGGGGGGAAACTCACCACCTAACAGTAGCGAGGCTCTGGTGACTGACAGCTTATACACAATCAAACTGCAAAAACTACACATTTACCATTCCAGTATCACCATTACCATCAAAATAATGCAATACTATTGTTGTTTTGTATTGTTGGTTGTTTGGGGCGAGGGTAGACTAGGAGGTCAGGGACGTGGACTTGTGACTAAAAAGTTGCCGGTTTGAATCCTAGACTGGCTAGGAGAATTTAGGCAGGGAAATTGTATGAGAAATGCCGCCCCCCCTCCCCCCTCCCCCCTCCCCCCCCCAACAGCTACCGTCAAGGTGTCCTTGAGCAAGGCACCTTCGCCCCAACTGCTTCAGTGGAGCTGCTCAGTGGCCAACAGTGTAAGACTGATGGGACCGATGTGAATGTGTGTGAATGTGAAGCAGGGCGTTGCTGGAAAAGAGCACCCAGGCTCTGTCAAGCTTTCCTGGATGTATAAAGGTTTAAAAAAAAATGATTCCCTCGTACTTGGAATCTCTCCTCTTGGTTCAGATTGTGCCTGAGACCATTGACGGAGAACAATTTGATGATGAGGTCAAGCGATCTTCCCCAAAACAACAGCAGAACTGCGGAAGAGCCGCCTCGGGTTAGAGGCATGTCACAATAAAAACAAAAAAGAAATGGTTAAGAACGGTTGTCGAGGGGAAAATCCTCCCAGGGAGCCAGAAATAAAAGGCAGAACAAAAACAACTTGTGTCCAGTCATGAGTTCAGAGGAAGAGATATGGGGGCAGGAGGGGCCCCGATGTCGCCCTGCGGTCGCCCCGGCTGTGAGGGGGGCCGCCCTCGCGTTGTTGACCGGAGAGCCGCGTGGTCGAGCTTATCAGGGCAGCGTCCGGCTAAATGTAGAACTGGTGGAGCGCCAGCTGGTCCATGAAGGGCCGCACCAGGTTGTCCGTGGCGAAGTAGAAGACCAAGCCGAAGAAAATGGAGATGGGAAGCGCGGGGAGGGCTTTCTTGAAGATGGCGAGGAGGAGGAGGGTCAGGCACAAACCCTGCGGGGGAGGAAACAGTCAAAACAAAAATACGGTGAGGAAATAGCACATCGGGAGACTGTGTACCAAACAACGTGTTGCACAACGGAGCGGTTCACATAACAGTGGGCTGTGAGAGACAGATATGAGGTAGCGGCGGCTAGCGGCTAGCGGCTAGCACCGAAATAAACACCCTGCGGTCACTCACAATGAGGATGGCCACGAAGCAGGCGAGCGTGGTGTTCCAGTCGCCGCTGGCTGTGGCCGAGGCCTTTCCCACCAGCATGCTGTAGAAGATGAAGTCCCCGAGGCCCAGCTTCACGCCCCCTGGGAACACAGGAACACGTTCAGGGTGGGGTCCATCCCAACACGAGATGCCCTTCAGGCCCACACCCTCCAAACCCCCGACACTGTAATTACCGCACAAACGAGGGCTCCCATCCCGCGTGGACAGAGAGAGTTCAGGGCCCCTCGAGAATTACAGACGTGAAACCAGCAATTCCCTTTGAATAATCGCTTTCTAATCCGCCAGAACTAAAAATAGTCTACAGGCAAACACAGTTTCACAGAAAAAGGATGTTTTATGTGTTGAGCTCTCAGAGAAGAGGGAACTGAAAGACCATTACACACTGGAAGGAGACAGTCAATCTGGGAGTACAGTACATATACTCTATACTGGTACAGTACATATACTCTATACTGGGCTGGAGTACAGTACATACTCTATACTGCAGGATACTGGCTGGAGTACAGTACATACTCTATACTGGGCTGGAGTACAGTACATACTCTATACTGGGCTGGAGTACAGTACATACTCTATACTGGTCTGGAGTACAGTACATACTCTATACTGGTCTGGAGTACAGTACATACTCTATACTGGTCTGGAGTACAGTACATACTCTATACTGGTCTGGAGTACAGTACATACTCTATACTGGGCTGGAGTACAGTACATACTCTATACTGGTCTGGAGTACAGTACATACTCTATATGACTTGTTGTGGTATTATTAGTATTTTTGACAGTATAACAACAGTTGACGGAAACTGTTTATTACCAATACAACAACATTGTCGTTGGATCCAAAACAAGTAGATCCATAATCTACATTTCCTCACAGCAGAGCTTCACGGCAGCAGAAACATTTGATAGTTGAACATTTTTCAACATCAAATGGTTTTGTTGTCGATTCCCTCAGAATCAAATAGCAAGAACTTCTTTCTAGACTCGCCGTTTTGCACCAACGAGGAAGAGACACCAACATCTCCGCCCAGAGTGGCCTCAATAGACCAGAATGCAATGCTCACTAGCTAGCTAGCTATATGGCCATATGCCCACCCAGGGGCGAGCTTAGATCCTTTTTGGGGGTGCTTCAGTCCCTAGAACATCTACATTTGTTGAAAGGCATTCTGGGAAATTACAACAGATTACAGTAGCTCTCCAGTTCAAGACATTGGCTCCGGGTATGAATCATCTAAAGGTCTAAAGCGTAGACGTCGTCAGGTACTCACTCTCCTCCTCGTCGTCGTCAGCAGGAGGAGGGCGAGCGTCGGGCAGCTGCTGGATCTCCCGTCTGGTTTCGTCGGTGGACTGCAGGGGTCCTAGCTGGTGTTCCTGGTGGCCGACCCAGGCCGGGGTGAAGCCTCCATCGTCCCCTGGCGGACTGGAGGGAGGCGGGGCTTCCACTGCTGTGGGCGGTTGGTACAAGTCAGACTAAACAACAACAAGGACACATTATTTGAGTGTTTTAGAGAAGGGAGCTTCACCCCCGCTCACCTTGACTCTCCGGTTGAGGTGATGCTGCTTCTGTGGAGTTCCTCTTCGGCCCGTCGGTGTCGGCCATATTGACGAGCCACACCATGGTAGCTGGGAAGAGAGAAAGAGAGAGAGAGAGAGAGAGAGAGAGAGAGAGAGAGAGAGTCAAAGAGATTTCATAGATATTATGGTCGAAGAGAAACATGAAGAGGCGGTCTGAAAAACAATTGATGAAAACATTCAAACTGGTTTTGAAATGGAAATTTTATGATGAGTTTCATCGTCGTTTTATTGCTTCTCCGTCTGTCTCATCACTGTGCATGGAAATAAATAAATGTATTAAACTTCATGACCGGTGGTCATCTTACAAGAGTAGATGAGCGCTGGAAAGATGGGCTCGTTCCTCTCCTGAGCCGTCTCCACCAGGATCCTCAGAGGGCCTTTGGGACAGAGCACCGCCAGCAGGTCTGTGGAGGAGAGAAGATGTTGAGATAGAAGATGTTGAGATAGAAGATGTTGAGATAGAAGATGTTGAGATAGAAGATGTTGAGATAGAAGACGTTGAGATAGAAGACGTTGAGAAGCCCTCATCTGTCCTGGCTCCGGTTACAAGGACCAGGTGAAGTGGCGGGGAAGAGTTAAAAGAGCCGGTCTCGTAAACACGCCACAGGTTTGATTGCCATGTGCCCTTGAGCAAGACACCGAATCAGCTAAATGTCTCAAATGTGAATTTAGTCCTAAGTCATAAAGGTTCAACTACATGAAAATAAATTCATTTTCTGTGATTCCCACTAATCTATCTGAATCGGAGTAAACTCAACGTATCTGATCCAAGTAGGGGTAAAGAAATCCACTGAGCTCCCAATGTAAACAGACCAAACGCGTCACCTGTAACTATGTTTTCAGTGGGCTGCAAGAAACTCGGCCTATCAGCTGACAGGAAATCAGTCTCCATCTTTGCTGGCAACCGTCTTACGTTTAGCTAACCCCTCTCTCTCTCTCTCTCTCTCTCTCCAATGTCTCTCCTACATTTCCTCATTTCCCCAATTTGTCTTTGCGCCCACATTCCCTCAAAACATTTGTTTGCAGGTCTCAGCTCTTGAGCCACATCCTTCCTTTTAGTACACCAATGGTGGCATTTGGCATCCCTTATTACATACAATCATACCACCGGAGAAAAAAACCTGACCACATTAAAAAAATATAATAATAACACATCATAAAAGTACCCTAGTCCTGGAACGCTGCAGAGCTTCCCCTGACATTTCCATGCAGCGGTGGTGTTTGGGGGTAATTTTAGCTTCGGTTCCACATCCGTTCCCGTTTTATCACACGAAGGGTGTAGCGCTAAAACGTTTTTCTTTGGATACTTTTTCCATAATAAAAACAATTCTATACATTTAAAAAAGGGACCGTTGGCTAAAATCACTGTTGTTTTCATTTCCAATTTCCTCAAGCGGTGACCTTTCTGTTGCGGCACGCTACCGATGAATGAACACAGAGGAAATACTGAACGTTGCTGAACGTCTGCAACAGAGAATCTTCTTCAGATTTAAAAGCAAAAAAGGGAGGATTTACCGTAGACGGATATCACAGCCAGTATGAGCCAGGCGGTCCACTGTGGCAGGTACTTGATGAAGACCAGGGCCATGAGGGCGCTGATCATGATGAGGTAGGCCTGCTGGAGCCGCAGCGGCCCTTTCCAGTGGATGCAGATCATGCCCACCACTCCGAAGTTCCACATGATCACCAACAGGGTGATGTAGTCCATGGCCACGTTGTAGGTCTTAAAAACTTCTCTGTTGGAGGAGAACAGAGAGGCGGCATGTCAGAAACGCCTGCTTAACGATCTGACGGTGCAGAGAAACGTCCATCTGTCATGATGGGGAAGAAAGAAAAAAAACATCAGACGAGTCAAACGGATGGAGGGAAAAGGTCAAGAGGCGTACTCACTCGAGGTAGATGTAGGAGAAGAAAAACAGCAGGAGGAGGGAGGACAGGAAGAGCCAGCCTTGGATCACCTGTGAAGGCAGAGATCAAAGTCACAGGATTAGGATTTAATGTCCAACACATTTTCTACAAATCATTTTCAGTACCGGGGGGGCGGAGCTTGCCACATAGAGCAACACAGAGCAGAATTTTAGTGTTTGTCGGGGTTGAAAAACCTCTGAAACAGCATTTAGACCATAAAGAAGAGCAGCTCTTTGAGACCCGCCGCACCTATTTAATGGTGGGAGAAACTCTGGGATGTATTGGGCCTTTAAATGAAGATTTACTTCACATAAAAATATAATTGAACAATATAATTTCATTGCAGGTTTTTCTAGACTGTTTATATGTAGCTGTGGTCAGAGAGGAAGGTGGGCGACATCAGCAAGCCCAAGCGAAGACAAACACTACATCTGTGTGAATGCGACCCGCCCCCCGGTCTGCAGTATACGTGGTACACCGCGATATGACGGAGTCCAGCACGTACCCTGTAGCAGCGGTACTTGTATAACAGCACCAGCACCAACGTCATGACGATGATCACGCTGATCATGCTGATGGCGTTCAGGATGGAGTTGACCGCCCGCTGCCCTACGGTGTCCGTGTCCTCGGGGAACGGTGTGTAGATCCTGTAGGTCACATTATAACATGTCAGGAATATGGCGGTCCCTCTAGAACCGCTCCACGAGGCATTCAACATGATCCAGGAATAAAAATAGAGTAAAAATAAACTCTAAGCTTTTTATTTCTTCGCCCAGCTCTTCTCCATCACCTCAAAATCTCCTTATAATTGATTGTTTGAAATATTGGTGAAGTAGAAATGTGAGCGTCTTCATTGTAAACTCCTCTGGGTAGAAGCATCAGCTAAAGGACCTCCATAAAGATTCTACTTTAATGATATTTGACAATTATAGTTCCCTCGCGGTATTAATTTATGAACACATCTATGTTGCATCATCCCCACCTAGTGGCCCTGCTGTGCTATTGCATTTCATCCCAAACACAAAGCGCTGGCTCTGAGCTTGGCGCCGTTCCCATCCCCACCTCCCTGTCGAGGTCCATCACACTCACAGTCTCTGCCCGTCGTTCTGGGTGTAGAAGCTGACAGACTTTATGGTCGCCACCACCACCACCATGCAGAGGGTGACGGGAACGAACAGCATGATGACGTGCTTGGCTCCGTATTTTAGGGTCAGCTCCTCGTCCTCGTCTTCCTCGCTCTCCACCACCCGTGGAGGCTGAGCGGTGGGAGGCTGCCCGTTCTGCTCTGGTCCACTCCCGCTGGTGCTGCCGCCTCCTCCTCCTCCTCCTCCTCCTCCTCCTCCTCCACCACCACCACCTCCTCCTCCTCCTCCTCCTCCTCCTCCTCCACCTCCGCCACCTCCCCCACCATTCCCTCCACCTCGCCTAGAGCGCACTCTGGTCACCCCAGCCTCCTCGGGCTGCTGACTGGGTTCTGTTGCCTCATTGGCCTGCTGTCGGGACAAGAGTCACAATGACTTTATTTGTCAAATACAATAAATGTGAACAAATTTCTATACGTTATATTGGCGCAAGGACATATTAAGTCTAGTAAGGACACATAACTACCATAATAACATACATACAAATAGGTGCATGTACACATATATGGTGCAGGACCTAACCCCTAGCAGACAGCAGACTGTATACATCAAAAACAACCCTAACCCATCACTAAAGTCTCTTCGGTCTAGAAGCAGCCAAGCACAGACAGAACGACCGCTGAACTATAAATATAAATACTACCATGTGTGAATGAAAACCACAATATTCCGCTTTGGCAATTTGCCACATATAAGAAAAAGATCATTAACACATTAAACACTCAGGACGTAAACATTTAACGCGTTGCATTAGTTGGCAAACGTGCCTTCAAATTGGACATATGTTACACCGACTTGTTATCAGGCCATCCATGTTTGTGTTGCAGAGCTTTAAGTGGCACATTTACACACACACACTGTTCCAGCTCCCCCGAGGATAACAACACTGCCCTCATTCCCGCTCACCCCAAGGCTGTTCCCCCAGGACAAAACAAAGAGGCACATCAAGGAGACTGTGCACTGAAAATGTCGGGCAGCACTCCACTCGACGCGATCTCACCAGGTACGAAGACAGCCGTCCCCCCGAGGCCGCTGTGAATAGTTGAACGTCGCCGCGGCTCTTTAACAAGCCGCTGTGTAAAATGACCTACACTGAGGTTGTTACTCAAACCCAGGGCCAAGGACAGGCGCCGGTTCCCAGGATGGTGCTGTCATAGATATAGGATACTCTCCTGCATTCACTTTGGTAGTACTGCACTGAGACATAGAGACTCTTTTGAGAGGCGTTGGGAGGTGCTGTTGTACTGCACAAGCACGATGAGGGCAAGCTGTTGTGTGGTAAACAGTAATCAAGCGCCGGTGTGGTTCAGTGGACCGTCACGTTGAAGAGGGACTTTGACTCCTGCCGTGGGCGTGAGAGGGCACACCTTTATTAAGGAGAGCATTTGCTTTCAAGTTCCTTGCTAACTCAAAGTCTTATGGTTGAAATTGATTTTCAACCATAGCTAAATGCTTCAACGTGACACATTGCAATCCTTCCTTATTCAACACGTAATGATTCATTGAGGCAGCCACCTACATTTCCACGGGGCATTTAATTGCATTAGAGGGCCAATAAGATAATTTGCTCATACTGTAATGTAGCGAAACTGAAAGTGGGTCAACTGTTGACTGTTTCGCCACCTCCCAGCCTTTGAAACTCCAGGATGTACACAACTACAATGTTAGGCCATCATTAGACAAAGCATTAACACATAACTGATACAGAGCAACTGTAACCGATTCTCTTATACTAACCATATTGTTTTCAACATCCTCTGCATTGTTCGCCATTGTTGGCCGGGCTGAGACTTGTCCTCACATGCAACCCAAATTCTTTTGTCCTGATGAAAGAGAATAAGAGAACATGTTTTGCTTGTGGCACACCAAATGTACTTCTGAGCAAGGGAACAACGACCTAGAAAACACAAAGAGGAACGATTAAGTTGTCAAAGATATGTTGCGGTTACAAGTTATTATTTATATATTTTATGTGATTAGATGGCACCAATCCCGTGATCTGATCGATGGATGCTGTTCGCTGTGGTGTGGCAATGATCAAAATGATATATGAACCGAAATAAGGTAATTAACTAACCTTATATGGGATCCCTCGGTAATTACCGTTAACTTTAGCAAGCGGCTAGAAGCTAGTAGGCGCTTGTTAGCTAACGTTAGTAACGTTAGGTGTGTTCACTGACATGAATACGCCGCGTAGGTGGGGTGGAACGTTATATTTGCGCCAATATGGCTAGATGGCCATTAATGCCAAAGCGGCGGCGTTGGGCAACTAACGTGCAAAGCTCAAACTAAATGTCGTTTAGTTTAAACCCTTACCTAATATCGCCGACAGCCAAATTCCTTCTATTTGCGGTTGGTTTGGTGTGCTTTCAAGTGTGTTTTAAATTCGGGACTGTCGCTTGTTTATTGTTCCTGTCTTCTCACAGAAGATCCGGTCCGCTACTATAGTTACTTCCGGCTCACACGGATGTGGGGCGCATTCAGGATTGAAACAAGTGTTTGTAAATTATTTTCTTTTTGTGAAAATAAACACTGTTGGTTTAAATAAATCAACATTGTTCACATGTTATCTTGTCAGCTCAATATATCGCTTTTACATAAATATTGGGCGAAAATCAACCAAAATAATGTAAACAAATAAAAGATAAACTAAAAGCGGGTTGGGTTAGTTATTCTTCCGGTGTCAAAGGTCAGCTACTCGGTACTAGAAGAAGAAGCAACGATCCGCAAAAATTGAATAAGAAAATATCGAAAATATGGTTAGTACGTACTGACTGAACGTTTATGCCATAACTTTTTACTCTTATTCCGAAAACCATCAAAGTTAAAGCCAGGTAGCAGTTTTTAAAGACGTATAGCACACAGAGCAGCTGTTGCAGCTGATAGCGATGCAAGCTTGCCACTAACGTTAGCATGAATGTGGGGGATGGCTGGAAGTCCTCACCATGGGTCATCAGTCTGAGGGCTTCTTAAAATTCTGAACGTTGGATAAATATTTGTCAGTATTTATTCGTTTTACGCAGTCTAACAACATTGTGTTGATATTACAGTCTCACACCATCCTACTGGTGCAGCCCACTAAGAGGCCGGAGGGGAGGACATATGCTGACTACGAGTCAGTCAATGAGTGTATGGAAGGTAAGTTGATTGTGCTTTTTGTGTGGTGCTCTCTCGTTAAAGGACTAATATTGTCGTCCAATCACATTTGTCCAGCACTCCTTAAAAGGTGTTGGATATTCAGCAATAATATCCCGTTAATATCCATGACACTAAAGTATTCCGTTTATGAGTTGACACAATGTAAATATAACATGTATAATCTCATTTACAAAAACCCAGACAATGTCTTATCCCGATCAGGATAAACTCATAAGGTATCTTGGTTATAACAATATTATTTGGCTTACTTCTGTCCTTGTACGCTTACCCCATTTACAACTACCTGCACAGTTCCAACTGCACGATAGTATTCTTCTTTTTCATGAACACCGGGACATTTGTAAGTGGGATGTTAATAAACTGCTTGTTAATAAACTGCTTATTCTGTGTAAGACCTCAACCAAGATGTTATCGGATGTATTGTGTGCATGTAAACATGCTCACTGACATCAGTGTGTTATGCCTAATCATATTGTTTCATATTGTAGTGAAGACCCTTGGAGTATGGGTTTGGGTTTCATGTGACCAGGGCTTATAAAATTAGCTAGATTTAACTTAAATTCAGACTTCCTATGGTAACGGTAAACCTGGAAAGAATTCTAAAATTGTGTTCTCCTTAAGGGAAAAGGGAACATGTGCATATAGTTTTGGAAATGTCATGGAAGTTTGTTGATAATTTTCTTCCAACCAGTGAAATGTTGAATGTTCCAGCTTGGCTGCTTGTTGATCCACTTCCCCTTGAGGAATAAAACCCCAGATCAGAAATGTCCTGATGGTATCGGTTCTAAGTGATAGCTGCAGCCAGAAAAAAGACCGTGGACATTCAGATCACATACTCAACATAAAAACAATATCACATTTACAAATAGACTCAAATATTGGTCATGGAAATTGTGTGATATGTCATGGAATAGTCTTGGAAAAGTTATGGAATGGCATTGGCCCTGCATTTTAGTAATTTAGCTGACACTCTTCCCCAGAGCAGCTTACAATACTTCAATAGCATGAACTAAATCAGCAGCAGCAGTCAAACCACAGACCAGACAACAGGATGCATGTCTCTTATTATTGACCTCTGTTGTGCAGTTGCCATTCATCTGCAATGGATTTAGCTGGATGGGTTCAAAGATTTTCACTTTACAGGAATAATAATAATAAATAATAATAATAAAAAATAAATAATAATATTTCTCCTATTCCCCACGCAGGTGTGTGTAAGATGTATGAGGAACACTTGAAGAGAATGAACCCCAACAGTCCTTCAATAACATACGATATCAGCCAGCTGTTTGACTTCATCGATGACCTGGCTGACCTCAGCTGTTTGGTGTAAGTTCTGTAAGAGGAAGTCTGTGGGAAACATGCTAGCCTGTACTGCACTCTAGTTCACTCTAGTGAAGGAATTTTGTGTTCTCCACCGTTAACGTCAGACTGATATAACAGCTTGCATGCGTCCACCCTGCTGTCCTTGAGTGAGACGTTGACTCCCAGCCAGTTCCAGGGATGCTGTTCTGTAGCTGAGCCTGACCTTTGACCTCTCTGTGGATGGGGGGGGGGGGGGGGGGGCAAGTGAAAAGGGAATTTCCCTGTGGGGATCAAGAGAGTATCACATTATTATATTAGTATTATTTGTCACGGTGAAGACAGAAAATGGTTAGCATGAGAGAGGTGCGATAGTGCGGAACAAGCTGGGATTCAAAACCATACTGTTGCAAATATATTGTAAGAGAAGAAGAAACTCATGGTGCCTTGAAGCGTAACTCCGGACGTTTTCAACCTGGACACTATTTCCCATCTTTTTCCATCATACTGATTGATTCTGACCAAAATCCTGTCAATTGCTTCACCGTAGAGCTACTTACATCCTGCTTTTCTGGGTGCGTGGATCTCAAATACAGTCCTATAGGCCAAGTGAACCCCTAAAGCAGCCGATCGGTATGATGGCGTAATAGTGTCCAGGTCGAGCTAAACCTGACCTCTGACCTCGCCGGAGGAGGCGATCCTTACTAGGATCAATAGAGCATCCCCTCCATTCATCAATGTTATTCCCAAGTGCAAAAGCCTAGTAAGTGTTGTCAGTGAAGTGCTGTCTTCCAGGACTCCCTGATCAAATAAAGCTGACACTTAATCTGCCTCTTGTGGTGTTCAGGTACCGTGCGGACACGCAGACATACCAGCCCTACAACAAGGACTGGATCAAAGAGAAGATCTACGTGCTGCTTCGCCGTCAAGCCCAGCAGGCGGGGAAATGAAGCGGGCCGCGGTGGGCGGCTGGCGGAGGGTCAAACCGTTGTGTATGATAGAAGGACAAGGGCTCGAGTGGCGTTGTGAATCAGTAGTATTTTCCTATCTTTAGTGTGTTTTCCAAAAAATGTTTGTTTTTTTCATGGAAGGGGTGTTCATTTTGTATCAACACGTCCACGTCATTAATAAAGATTTGCTTTAAATAAAGACAAAAGTTATTCTGTTGGTTTTTTTTGGGGGGGGGGGGGCAGAAAGTTGCTTTTCTGTACAAATGGGTAGTTTTTCTTTATTTCTTTCTCTTAAACACTTTCTGTCTGTATTGCTCTGTATGAGATGCTATTAGGATTGAGTTTGTATTGCAGAAATCTGAGACATCACTTGGCAATTTCTCTCATTTCAATAAAAGTGGGTCATTAAATATTGATTTCCTATTGGACGTGGTAATAATATTACACTTTTTTTTTTAGCTGCTCCCCGCTTTGGGCTATTCTAGTATAAAAGTTTACCGTTAACATGGCTGCATCAAAGATCCGGGTTTACTTGAAGCATCCGCGGGCAGCGAGCGAGCCGCCCGAGGAGCGCAGGAAGCGGGCAGCCTCCCTCGACGACGCGCCGCTGCAGCTGGAGCCACATTGCCTCTTTACTATTTCCCACCTTTGTGTTGTGATCGGCTCCCAGTCTGTTTCTCACACCCTACCCTGGTCCCCCCCCCGCCTTCCTCTCCTCCTTCCTCCTCCTCCTCCTCCTCCTCCTCCACCAACCCACCCACCCCCCTCTCCTCCTTTTAGCATCTGAAAAGACCACTGAGTGAGAATCGATGGCGCAGAGGCCCGCTTGACAGGACAATAAACCACAAAGAAGGGGTGAGTTTTTTTTTTTTTTCCTGGTAGTTGAATTGCGGAATTACTCTAATGGCAGAATGATAAGGGAAACGCTCGCGGCGGCTGCGTGGCGGTGATATTTAACACAAGCGTCTTTTGTTACTGCGATATGATTTACAGGAGGCGTCAGCTCCCGTGGTCCCCCTCTAACAAAATAACAAGGGGCACCAGCGGCCAGCATCGTTTGGGGCATTATTTTTAGATGGGCACACATTCACCTTACGTAACCTATATTTGGGGGACTATGCATCACCGCGTCCGCGTCCTGTTATTGAGAAGGGGAAACCATGCACTTGCCGCCGCTGCAGGTTTTGATGAGGGTCGTTTGCCTATATTTCATTGGGCGATGCGGTACCTTGACGGCGTTAATGCGGCTGCCGCGGTGTAAACAAAAAACATGTCAGTGGAAATCGGCGAGGGAGGTTTGTCTGTTTTCAAAGGACCTCCCCTGAAAATCCGGCGAGGGAAGAGAGTAATATTATAACTGGCTGCACCGGAGCAGCTTTTCACGTTGGGTTTTTTTTTTTTTTTTTTTTTTGCTCCAGCCATGAGGAGAAGTCACATACAGGCGCAGGGGGAGCCATCTATTTACAACTGAGGCGCCCAGATCTGCGCTGCCTCTGGTATCCATAACAATAGCTTCCATTTTTACTTCAGGCGTAATCAATATAAAAATATGACGCCGTTATTGGTAAAGATTGAGAGTCTGTGTCTGTACAAAACAACACCACAGGCTCCTCTTGCTATTACGGGCCAGCCCATAAAGCCAGCCCGGACAGAAACTGATGAATCATATATTGATCTTGTGTCTGACTGCTGAACCGATAATGTGTTTTGGCTGCTGATAACCCCGAGTGACCTGACAGCATGTGGGCTTGTGCCCCCCCCCCCCCCTGCAGCCTCTCCACCGGCTTCCCACACTGTGAGGCAGCGATGCCCCGGCAGAGAGAGGACCCGTCTGAGTCCCGCCGCCTCCGCCTGGCGTCCTCCGTCCGCTTCCAGACCCAGAAACCCAGCCAGACTTTCCCATGAGGCCACCACGAGAACTCAGCCTGACCGCTCTGTATGGGGCCTCTTACATATGAAGTAGGTTCACATCTGAACACACTGATGTTGTGGGTATTTGTAACTAGAGGGATCATAAACAGGTCAGTTGTTGCTTCCCCATACATATTTAATCCATTGAATCCATTGATGTATAACAAGGGGGATGTGAGGATTTGCCTCAGCGGCTCCATCCTCCCTGTTTTGCCCCATGGTGATGGAAAGTGTTGTTTACATCATTGCAGTTGACATGGATGATGAAGATGGGACTTGTCTACTTGATGTTTTGTGGTGAGTCTCTCTGATTATTGCTTGGTGTATTATTTTGGTGTATTATACAGTATCATGCTTATTCTCAAGAGTGACAGATATAATACTTTGTACAGGGATTTATTAGCTATCGGATAATGCACACATGTAGAACGGTATGCACAGTCTCCCTTTTTCCGCTGTATTTGAGCTCCTGTTGTACTGCAAAACCCTCAAAGCGCTCCGTTTTCACCAGGATTGAAGTGATTTTTGTCTCTGAGTGTGACGTCACCCCTCTCTCCGTCTTTCACAGTGACCCCCAAGCCCTGAACGACTTCCTTCATGGGACCAATGAGGTAACAGAACAGCCTCTAGTAGGGAGGGACTCGGTAGTGTGAATCACATGTTGCGGGGATGTTGTGGAGGAGCGCTGCCGGTGTGAACGGAGGTTTACGGTGTAACACTGCATGCGTTTCTCACCATGACTATGCGAGCGCAGCCTAACATGACGTTTCATGGTTTCATCCCGCCAGCTGCAGACTGAAGACCTGCTCATTAGCTCCTCCTCTGGGGAGCCCTCCCTCTTCACAGATGCCCCGGTGAGTGTCTGCATCCACAGCCAGCAGCGTCACAACAACCAGCATTTCCCCCCATGAGAATGATTTCCTCCCTCTGTCTGTGCCTGTAACTGCTTCCTGTTAACTCCTGCTAATTAGATGATTCCCCCCCCCCCTTTCTCTCGCTCTCCTTTCTCCCCCTCTCTGCATCTCTCCCCCCCCCCCCCCCCCCAGAGCCCTGTCTCTCTGTTGGGAGATGACAGGGACTCCCCAGACACGCCTCCACCAGGGTGTGTGGATCTGTCCTTCCTGGAGGAGGCCCTCCTGTCATCGCCGGAGGGAGCAGAGGACCCGCAGGTGGCACAGGGTGGGCCTGTGGAGGCGGGATGCGAGGGGAAGGAGGGACAAGTGGAGGAAGAGGAGGAGGAGGAGGAGGTGGCATGTGATATCCTCCAGCAAAGCCTCCAGGAGGCTGACATCACGGAGCAGACCATGGCTCTGGAGGCAGGTCTGGCCCAACCCGGGGAGGGCCTGTCTCTGTACTCGCCGGCCCCGCTGCTCTCCCCGCCTAGCGTACCCTTCCTGCCCAAGTCAGTGACCTTACCCGTCGCCCAGGCTTTGCCCAGGGACACCCAGGCAGCCGTGGAGCCCCCCCAGCCCTCGCTTCTAGCTGTTGGGCCTGGCTGCCCTTCGCTCAAGCCTGCTGCCCCTCCTCAGCTCATGGGGCTCCTGCCTGGAAATGTGTTCCCTGCTCCTTCTCCTGAGACCTCCTTCTCTCTGAGTCCTGCCCAGGCCTCCAGCATGATCATTCACAAGGCTATGCCCAGTGTGACCGGCCGTCCTCTTATCGCCCCGAGCCTGAGAGCAACAGCAGCAGCGCCTGGCATCCTCCTGCAGCGCGCCCCTCTTCCCATCCAACCCAAGATGCCCATCAGCATTCAGCCCAGACTGGTTCAAATAAGCCCCAAGCCTTCTGGGCAAAAATCCACCCCAGGTCTTACGTTTGTCCCTGGGACAGCCTCGCCAAATATTTTACTGTCCCAGCCTCCAGGTCCAAAGCCTCCACCTCCACAGCCACAGCCGAACCAGCAGCTCCCCAAGCCTGTCAGCCTGCAGCTGGTCAACCAGGGCGGCTCCTTTGTGCTTCAGCCTCAGGGACTCTTCCAAGGTCAAAACCAGTTCCTTCTTCCAGGCCAGTCCCCAGTTACGATATCCCAGTCTGTCAGTGCAGCTCGACCACTGTTCACCACCAGTCACCAAGGGCCCTCCATCCACAGCGTGACCTCCTCCACCAGGCAGCTCGTAGACGGCTCTCAGATCCTAACTGTACCCCAAAGACAGCTCAACTTCAGTCCCGTCTTCACCACCCCTACGGGGCAGTTAGCGCTCCGCCAGGCCACCGTCCTTTCAGGACCTTTGCAGCTACAGTCGGCGCCCCCTACGGTCTTCCAGATGCCGGCACATCTGGCTGGAACCTACACCCCGGGAGGGCAGGGGCAGCGCGCCACCCTGGTCCACAGCCCCGCCCTGGGGAATCACATCACCTTGATCAACAGCTCTGGGGTGCTGCCCCCGGATCTCACTTCCATCTCGATCGTCAACGCTCCCCCGGTCGTGCAGGGGCTGCCCTTTGCCACCCAGCCCCAGGGTCCTCAGGCGGGGGTGACAGAAGGACAGCTGAACCTGCAGCAGGCCTCTGTGGTGCTGCTGCCGGAGAGAGCTGCTCCAGAAGAGAGGACCGGCTCAGAAGAGACTTTCCACCAAATCCCACAGGTGAGACGCTTGATTTGAAACTGTTATACTGTCGTTGTGCTGTATTGTTTGAAACCAGCAGCTACATCAACCTGGGTCAAATATTAGTAGCAAATAATCCTCAGTGTCAGAAGGTATCAGGTGAGTTATCAGTCACAGAAAAGTACATTAAATAGATTTTTACATACTTGACTGAATACTTGAAACCTTCTTCCATTCATCCTGTTGTCTTAACTGGAAGCGCCGCCCCCCTCTGGTACCACACTAGTAGGCTTTTCACACTTGTATAACCCCTGTTACATTCTAACCCTGTTACATTCTAACCCTGTTACATTCTAACCCTGTTACATTCTAACCTGTTACATTCTAACCCCTGTTACATTCTAACCCCTGTTACATTCTAACCTGTTACATTCTAACCCCTGTTACATTCTAACCTGTTACATTCTAACCCCTGTTACATTCTAACCCGCGTTACATTCTAACCCCTGTTACATTCCAACCCGTTACATTCTAACCCCTGTTACATTCTAACCCCTGTTACATTCTAACCCTGTTACATTCTAACCCCTGTTACATTCTAACCCGTTACATTCTAACCCCTGTTACATTCTAACCCCCACATTACATTCTAACCCCTGTTACATTCTAACCCATTACATTCTAACCCCTGTTACATTCTAACCCTGTTACATTCCAACCCTGTTACATTCTAACCCCTGTTACATTCTAACCCTGTTACATTCCAACCCTGTTACATTCTAACCCTGTTACATTCTAACCCCTGTTACATTCTAACCCTGTTACATTCTAACCCCTGTTACATTCCAACCTGTTACATTCTAACCCCTGTTACATTCTAACCCTGTTACATTCTAACCCCTGTTACATTCTAACCCTGTTACATTCCAACCCTGTTACATTCTAACCCTGTTACATTCTAACCCCTGTTACATTCTAACCCTGTTACATTCCAACCCTGTTACATTCTAACCCGTTACATTCTAACTCCTGTTACATTCCAACCCTGTTACATTCTAACCCGTTACATTCTAACCCCTGTTACATTCCAACCTGTTACATTCTAACCCCACAACGTTTCACACTATTGTTCTTAGCACCGCATTTCGGGGATTCTTTCAAAAATGCCCGGGGTTAAATGTGTCCTTAACCCAGGGTTAAGAAAGACGTTAGCCCGGGGTTAAGTGTAGTGTGAAAAGCATATAGGTGAAAACAACTGATGGAAGGTATTAGCTGTTTGAAGCCTGACTGTGCCGGTGGTCTCTCCCTGTAGCCCTACGGTCATGTCCTCCAGCATGTCTCGGTGCAGCCCAGTGCTGCAGGGCTCCAGTCCCCGTCTCCCCCCGTGGTGACGGTCCTGCAGCCCCCCCCAGACCCACCTCTGATCCCCGACCCGGCCGCGGTGCTCCCCAAACTCCTGATGCCCCCAGCAGACATGACCCAAGTAGTGGAGGAGGTGGCCCACTCCATGACTCAGAACCCGGCCTTTATGCAACATCTGCAACAGGTCAGACCATCCAAGTCTTCAGGATTTAAAATGCCACGTCTGATGTAATGGTGTTCAGACAACCGTTTATTTTCTCTCTATATCAAGTATCCAATTTTTTCCATTTAGTCTATAAATGCTCATATGATGTAACCACTAATGATGGTTTATATGACATTTTCTCTCTTTGTCGTTTTCACCACAGCAAGCACTTAGTTCTCCTATTACTTCATCCGACCTGCTGGTGGGAGCTCTGCCAGTGGTGCCGATGGAGTCCCTCGCCTCCTCCCCCTTGGCCAATGAGAGAGAGGCCCAGCCGCAGGCACATGCAGTCATTGGTCAGACCGACGCCCTCGCTGCGATGGCAGACCAATGTGTGGAGGCCTCTCCCCTCCCCGCGGAGCCCGAGGACACGCCCCTGCTGTGCTCCTCCCTTCCCATGCAGGACACGGGGAACACAGCTCCGCCAAGCCTGTCCCCACCGAGCGGGCCACCGTTGGCTACACCTGGACCAGAGAATGCAGTTCCCCAGCTCCAGGTCCAGCCCCAGGTCCAGTCCCAGGTCCAGCCCCAGGTCCACCATCAGGTCCAGGTCCCACAGGCCTCATTTCCCCAGTCCCAGCCCTTGGTCCAGGTCCAGGTCCAGACTCCGGTCTACAGCAGCCCGTCCCGTCTGCCCGTCAGCGTCTCGGTGCCTCAGCAGCAGCCTGACCACACGGCTGTGTCTGCCAGTCTCTCCAACGGAGAAGACGCTGCTGCCCAACAGCACACACTCAACAGTGAGACACACATCAATACATCTCAACATAACAAAACTCTTGGTTCTGTTTTATGAAAGTGTCACAATTTTTTTCTCCCTAATTGTTACTGTTGCCATCATCCCGTCATCCTCATTTTTATTGTTATCATCACCTCCACTTGAATCATCATCATCCTTGTCATCATCATCACCATCACCTTTTTCACCATCAGAGCCAACAGCTGCCTTGGCCGTGGAGGGTAAAGCATTTACTCTCGATGTCCATCCATCCTCTCCTGCACCCCGGGGTGTCCAGCTCCACGGGCCCCCAGCTCCCAGGGAGTGTGTTCAGGGGCCTCCCAGCCAGCAGACCGGCACCAAGGTGACGCTCTTATATGCACTTATTTATGAATGACTGAGATTAAAGTTTCTATAAGGAGTCCAGGAATGTAATGTAGTGATGTAATTGGCCCCACTGTGTTAAATGCAGCAGACGTATTATTATTAAGGACTTTAAAACTTGATCTCATCTGTAATCTGATCTCTGATCTGATCTCACGCCAGCTGGCAGGTCCGGTGGTGCAGGAGAGAGAGGAGAGAGAGGAGAGAGAGGAGAGGATCACACCAGCAATGAGGAGGCACAGGTAAGAGGATGGAAGAGAACTACCTCAGTACAGAGCAGAACTACTACTACTAATACTATACTACTACTAATAATAATAATACTATACTACTACTAATAATATTAATACTATACTACTACTAATAATAATAATAATAATTCTACCACTGCTGCTCCTACTACTACTACTACTACTACTATTACTATTACGACTACTATTACGACTACTACAACTACTACTAATACTATACTACTACTAATTCTACCACTGCTGCTCCTACTACTACTACTACTATTATTATTACGACTACTACAACTACTACTAATACTATACTACTACTAATTCTACCACTGCTGCTCCTACTACTGCTATTACTACTACTACTACTAATAGTATACGACTAGAAATTCTACCACTGCTGCTCCTCCTCCTACTACTACTATTACTATTACTACGACTACTGCTACTACGGCCAACTGAAGATGGTTGCCAAACACGTACAGTAAAACAGAGTCTCTAGGCTGTGATGGAGAGCAGCACAGCAAGGCATTCTGGGTAAATGTCATCCATTCATCAGGTTCCAGCAGCAGCTTTGTCTGGACCATGCAGCGGTCCAGAGCCCGTTCACCGGCCCTCCCTTCTCCACCCTGGAGGACGCCGTGAGGCGCCTGCTGCCCTACCACACCTGTGCCGGTCACCTGCCCACTCAGGACGACTTCAGTCTAGGTTAGTGAGCGCTAGGTTAGTGAGCGCTAGGTTAGTGAGCGCTAGGTTAGTGAGCGCTGCAGCGGCGTTGGTTGATATCTTGAGAACGAACTATCTGGTATCTGAAAAAAGCACCAGCAGACGGTAACTTCAGTCCTCAGTTGATAAAAGGACTTACAGACTCGACCATGTAGATTCTACAGATACTGAATGACAAACTTCCGGTAATGATTTTTTTTAAAAAGTCAGACTGATATATGTTGTATATGTATATATGATGTATGGGACATTTAGCAGTGTTGTCCGCAGTTTGTTTGATTACATATCTATTATATAATGGATCAATACTACACTGATTGTCTATGGGAAGCCCTTAACCTGCACTTGTTTTCATCCAATTCCACACAAAGTATGAATGAATATGATGATGATGATGATGATGATGATGATGATGATGATCTTGGGTTTCAATGGAGAATTTTAGTGTTTAGTGGGGAAATACTAGTAATCTTTTACATTTATGGCAAAGCCCCATACAATAAAATAGAATAGAATATGTCTATCGGCTTTCATCCTGGCTGAGCCCTGATAGGTATAGTAGAACACCTTCATGATGTTATTAGGAAGTCAGGAAGTAACCTGTAACCTCCAGAACCCACAGGAGGTCTAACCCTGTGACCCCTCTCTTCTCTGGACAGTGGACCAGGAGTTTGACACCGTGTCAGGTTTCCTGCTGAAACGCACCAAGGACATGGTGAACAAATACAGGCAGCTATTGATCGGGGAAGCCCAGGTAAGACACCATATACTGCTGTCTGTAAACGGCTCTGTATCTCAGCTCAGTCAAACCAGGAAGTTGATTTTTCATCAATAACGCCATTGTGTGGCACCAAATCGAGACGCCTCGACATCTCAGTCCTCTTCCAAGAGAACTGCGGCACAGTTCGTTAGGAGTGGGAGGGTAATCCAAACCAACTACAGGAAGTGACCCCTGGATGGGGATAAGGAGGTGGATGTTGGCATCCGATAGCCAGCAGTTCCTCATAACTAACTAAGGGCAAACTGCAGCTGTGTCTCCATGTGTTCTTCACTGGTATGAACACCAGAGAAGGTCAGTTAAGAGCCCAGACAAGTCCATCATGTTGAGCTAAAGTTACAGAGACTGGTGGAGAACTGGCTTTGACTCCTCCCCCCTCTGACCTGGTTGGATGACAGGCTTCCACCCCGTCCAATAAACACGCTACTCGCGAGTCCATGTGTTGTTTACTGATGTACTGAGACTCGAAGCTGTCGGCGTGATCACACCTTTAATGGTTTTCCACAGCAGGAGAGTCCGTCGGCGGAGATGGTGATGCTGGAGCGCCTCTTCCTCCAGGCCGAGCGCTTCGCTTTGGGGGAAGACCGACGGAGAGCCCGCCGAGACCCAGGTCAGTGTCCCGGCACAAAACAACAGACATGGACGCTCCACCAGGCCTCTGTGACCTCTCACCAGGCTGATAGCTGCTGTTTCGAGTCCCTGGGCTGAGTGGAAGTGAATGAGTAACACTCCTCTGCCTTTAAAAATCAGTTGGCGGTGCCGTTGATCAAAGCACTTCATCTCCATATCTGCTCCAGGGTGTTTCCCAGGTGTGGAAAAAGACTATGCAGAATATATAAAGGTTAAAAAAACATTATGTGGCTGGAGAGTCAATGAAAAACCTGCAGAACGATCTTGAAGAAATGTTAGTTGTCAGGAACCTTCGAGGGAATAAGCTCTGTGATAGTTGGAGGTTGAAGTATGGAAAGGGAGGTTATGCAGTGTGCAGGTCTAGACTAGGTAGCAGCAGGTGATTCAGGTGTGACGGTGTTCAAACAATCCCTTTTCCTTGCTCGTTCCAGAGTCCTTCATGATGGCCCTGGCCACGTCGGCGTCTTCCCCTCACGGTGCGTTGGCCTCGGGCCCCCCCTCCTCCCGGCTGTGCTCCTCCGGCGGCAGCCCCTCCTCCCCGCCGGCGTGGACCCGGCTCTCCGACCGGCCTCCGGGACTGAAGACGTACCGCTCCAGCTCCCGCGGCGCCCTCAGGCTCACCATCAAGCAGGAGTCCGGCTCCCGCAAGGTGGTTCACAACTCGGCCTGCGACCCGGGGCTCAAGAGGGACCACGCCGGGCAGCTGACCAACGGCGGCGGTGGCGGCGACTCTCAGGCCGCCAACGGAGACCCCCGGCACCCCCGGCACGGCGAGGAGATCTCCAATGGAGTTCTACCCGCCAAAGCCGCCGAGGAGGTCCCGCCCGCCGAAGCACAGACAGCACCTGATTCCAAAATAAAAGCCCCAAATCCCATTTCTATGCCAGAGCCACAGGCTGCCTGCGTTGAGTTGCCTCCTAGAGATGTCAGTGCCCCAAAACTGAAACGCTACAGGCCGGATCCGCCGCCCCCCCCCCGGCCGGAGCGGTGGTCCAGCCCGCCGCCTCCGCCGCCGCCACCCCTCCAAGAGGACAACATGCTCAGTGAACATCTACAGAGTGCCATCGACAGCATCCTGGAGCTCCAGCGCCTGCAGGGCCCCACCGCCGCCCAGCCGCGGGCCACGTCAGGCCCCTCGCTGGACCAGGCTGTCACCAGCATCTTGGGGGGGGGGCACCTGTAAGGTCACCTGGTCTGAGCGGAAGTGGGAGGCGGGCCGAACCGAAACGAAGGAAGGTGTACTTCCCGATATAAGCAGTAGTTTTCGACGTCTCGTCTGTTCCCAGAACCAAAACGGCGACGTCCGACCGATTCAAAGAGATTCCTGTTCTGGGGTTCAGAGATTACTTTTTAAGAAACTGATTGTGTGACAGGACGGGGAGGGATTAAGGGATTAAGAGGCACTAAAAAAGAGATGCATACCAGACAACAGCACTATCTATAGTCCGATAGGTGTTAGATACTTCATTTTGATGTACATGTTTGTGGAAAAAATCTATTTGAATAGGAGCTATATTGTTTCAGTGGTAGTTTAAAGTCATTCAGAGGTTTACGACACACTGGTGTAACCTTCATCAGCATATAGTATATAAGTAATAGTGAGGAAAAACGAAACACGTGGAGTAGACTTGAGATTATTCAATAGTTTTTTATAAGATTCCTTTCAAATGTGAATTTTCCTTTGCATAGTGCCAAGCTTCCAGGGTATTTATTTTGATAATCTGTGCCAATTGTGTTTCAAGATGAGTTGCGTCGATCCGGCGGAGAGAGAGAGGCAGCAGGGTTTGCGTATGACGAGTGTATGTGCTTGAAATGTCTTCATTTTGACGGTGCGTTTGAGGCGATCACGTGTCGAGGTCGAGTGCGTCAGACACGACACCTGGCGAGGCTCCATCTCAGCTTATCGGATGAACTCCAAAGAATTTGTGACATCCTGAATACACCAGCAAATGTCAATGTTGTGTCTCTTCCCCCCCCCTAAAAAAACGCGCACTTGGAAGTCGGTCCTTGTTATAGCAGGTGGGAGAACCCGGGGGGGGGGGGGGGGGGAGATTGACAGTCGTACCGTTGAACTTTTTTGACCCTGGTTGTTGTCGTCCACGCTGGAGTCTGACTGTGAAATATTCCTCGTTTTGTGTTTTTCAAAGACGGTTCCCATGTGTGTGTGTGTGTGTGTGTGTTACCATGCAAGCAATAATGAGGAGATAGGGTTGTTGGGGAGTGGTGGTGGTGGTGGTGCAGTGAGAAGGGAGGGAGGTCCTTCGCCTCGTCTCGCTAATCGCCGCCGTCGGATGAAAACCCGCGAAAACTGCAAAAAGCGTTTGGTTTTTCAGGAATGGAGGATGCTTATTTTTTTGAAGCCCCCCGTCGTGTTGTAGAGATTATACAGCGTGTTTTTTCCCCCCGACGTGTTTCAAGGGCTCGAGGGTCGCGAAACTCACCTGTGTCAACTTTCAGTTCGAGAAAGGAAAAACACCAAAACTGCAGTTGCGTTGTTTCTCCACGGCAGACACGTCATACTGTACAGAAGTCCAGCATTAGAGCCTCTCTACTTTGACTGCATCATCGAACAGCCTTTGACCAAAAACTAGAGGAATCATCAGCTTCACACAGCCCCCTCTGGAGGTTGTGTTTTTATTTATTTAAGGGGTTATTGGTTTGTTGCCGACCGTACTGAGCTGAAGATTTATTTTCTAGCCGCCATTGTGGAGCAATATGATTTTGCGACATTTTTATTTTAACGTGACAATCTATGTGGTCTGTGTGGAAATGTGAATCCTGTTCACATGAAGTGACACGTGCGCAAGAGAGTACGGTCACGACGAAACGATAGAGGCGGCTTGTGTTGGTTGTACCACTCTCCCTTAGGAAACGTAAGAAATGTTCTTTGTAAGTGGAATTCACCTTGAAGGTTAATGATGCGTTTTCATTTATTTAAGATAAATTGGAAAATATGCTTCAAATTTCGCTTTTGGAGATGTTGTTAGGGGTTCAAGGTTTGACTGCAAATTGGAAATGTTTAGAAAATGCCTTATTTGAAGTCAGTCTACCTTTAAGGGGATGAAAACTGCAAAGAACCGAGAATAATTCATGTGAAGTTTTAAATCTTACTGGAACCGTTTTGTTCTGAAATGGTTTTGAAATGTGAACGCGACGCCAACCTTCAAAAACCCTCCTAGCCCCGAGGAGATCGGGGGCTAAATCAAACAGGCCTTCTCATTTCTTGAATTGCATTATTATTGTTTTTGTAGGTAAAATTGTCTTTAGCTGGAATGATCAAAAATGAGTTGTTATAATATGCAGTAATATAGTGTTGAAAATTGTTCAAAAACCTCTGCAGTTGAACGGGTGGACACACACTGGAGGCTTCTGACCAGAATTAGTCCCCAATAAAAGTGGAGGATAACTGGGAGTTTAAAGGAATGAATCTGAAGTCATGTTCAGGTGTGCCTCCACCCTAATGGAGGTTTTGCTGTAATGCAGTAAAGATGTCAGAGTGTCGTTCACAACACGGGATTGCACTCCTTGTCACCACTTCTTCAAAGGGAATTCCACCAAAATGTACTTTTATTCTGAATATTTTCCTAGAATTTTCCAAAACCTTTCCCATTTTATGAGCTTTAATTTGTTAACCCTCAAGATCAAAGACAAGTCCCGTGACGTGATCAAACCCAAGTCACCTTGATGGAATTCCCCTGAAACGAAGCAGCCTCATGTGCCATTGTTGTCTGCAGTGTCTAACACTGAACATTACAAATATGCTTGTGCTTTTCTTTTGAAAAGACTGAGGAGGAAGAGGTCACATCTGCATGTTGAGCCATTTGGTCTTATTTATTTTTAATGTTTGTTTTTTTTCCTGACTGAACTGTGAAACCAGGGGAGCTCATATCCTACACTAATTCAACTTCAGATACAAAACATTTGACTTATAGATTGTTCTGATGCCAAAATCAAGAGGCCTTAATTCAGCAAAACTAGATTGTAAAAATGTCATTCCTGACAAAATCCAACTAAAGACTCATTTGACCTGAAAGTCACGAGTGATTCATATATGAAATGTTAAGAAAACCGCTTTTGTACTCATTTTTACAGACTATTTATTAAACTGTGATTTTGTAAGAAATAAAAAAAACTGAAAACAGTGAATGTGGTCGAGTCTTTCCAAGCACACGTTCATCTCCCAACTACGAGACACAAACGACAAAGCAGAATACAAACATGACTTTTATTTTTTTACCATTTACAATTTAGTGAAACAAAAACAGCTTAAGGGGTTACATCTGGACAAATGCAAATAAAAGACAAAAGCAGCTGGTTTCATATAAATAAATGCATTCATGCTCAAAATATGAAAATCTACACCTTGCAAATGGGGCTTTGTCTTTAAGGCCGTCTTCATCACCAACGTATCGTCGCTCTCGGGGAAACAAAAAAGTAAAAGTTGGCACCTTTTCTCACTGCGGTTTACGTGAAGCTGCTGTAAGTCGGAGCGGGGCCACGTCTCCGGCCAGGTTAGGGGGTTAAGAGGCACATTAAAACATGAGCCATGGAGGTGTCCTAACCATCGGGAGAAACAGATCCAGGACACGTGAACGCCACGGGTTTACAACATCCAGTCATTGGGTCAACTTTTCTCTGCTTAGCCTTCGTCTCCCCCCCCCGCTCCAGAAACCCTGAGAACGTATGGTCACCGTCTGGGATGAATCCATACCGGCCCCAAAGGCATCTTGACACCAAGCTCGTCGTAAGGGAACGGGGTGAACATGAACTTACTTCAAGACACCTTTGGGAAACCCTTCCTTGATCTATTGACTGAAGACAGACAATAGGCTGAAAATAGAGTGGGGGCGGCGGGGGGGGCTCCAAATATAATCAGGTCATGTTAAAATGATCCTTTCTCTGCAAAGCAAAGAAGTGTAATAAGGGCTGCTAACCTGCAGGGGGAGTAGGAGCTAAAGTGGGAGGAGTTATGAGCAGGTTGCAGCTCAGTCTAAAAAGAATCATTTATTTTTCTGAGTTTTTCAATGTCTTTTACATTTTTTTTTAATAAATAATTATGTACTTTTCCATAAAAACAAAAAGAGTCCATATGCGATCCCACGGTTCCCACCATGGCATCGTCGAGTTAGTGTTCTTCAGAGTCAGAGCTGGTCTGGGTGCAGTTCATTTAGTTCATTGTGGGTCTGGGTGGCAGACTAGCAGCGTGGCACCGGCACCACATGATCAGAGTGGAACACCCTCCTCCAGCCACCACAGACTGAACACACACACACACACACACACTCTCACACACACACACGCATACACACTTCAGTCATTGCTGGTAAGTTTGGGTACTTAACCACACAGGTAAACCACCGGTTGCTTCTATTCTAAAAAAAAAAAACACAATTTGGCTTGTCACGTGGCTGAAAGTGGCTGAAGTTTAAAGTCCGCCACTTCGACCGGTGGCGTCCTGCCGCGGGTGACGTTTGCCGCATGTGCTCAAGACGGTTCAGTTGAGCTGGATCGGGAGGTCCTCGCCGTACTTGCGGAGGAACTTGCTGTGGTTGTGGTCGACGGACCAGAGGGGAGGCAGGTGGTGCGGCTGCATGGCGGTGAGGAAGTGCTGCCTCCAGCGGCGCTCCAGGTCCATCAGGCCGCGGAGGCCGTGCTCGGCGTGGGCGCGCACCACCTTCAGCCCGTGGGGAACGTAGGCCTCGTTGAAGATCCTGCAGAGAGAGGAGGGGGTGAGAAGACAAGAGTCAGCGCAGTCCCACAGTGGGGTGACGGCGGTGATGACGTCTAGAGCTAATTCATCATCAATATATTTGAACGTGATCTCGCTAGTTGATCAACCACCTTCATCTCTTCCATGGAGAATACAGGAATGTCGGGCAACTTGACTTGTTAACTAGGGGTGCCGCAATCGATCGGCCAGCAATCGGAAATGGCCGATATTCAGTATAAATATGAGATCGGGGAATTCCGATAATGCTTTACAGTCGCCGATTGCGAAAACCGACTAGATGACGCAAAAAATGTGAGCCTATTCTCATCAGATTCGGTGTCATTGTGGCTAACTAACCTGAAACATGTCGGCGGTGTGGAACTTTTACAACGTGTGTGAGACAGATGCAACAGTTGCCATCTGCAGTGTGTGCCAGGAAAAGATACCTCGTGGGGGAAGCGAGGTAAAAAGTTTCAACACAACAAATGTAATAAGGCACTTGAAGTCGCATCAGCCAGCAGAGCATGGCGAGTTTGTTAAGCTGGCCGCGGAGAGTGGAAAGAAAAAGGCAGAGCAAACACCAAAACGGCCACTAAGAAAAAATAAATAAATAAATAAACGATTGGTATCACAGTGTATCGGATCGGCCGATATGGCTCATAGACAATCGGTGATCGGCGATCGGCAGCAAAAAACGTTATCGGGGCATCCCTATTGTTAACGTTAGCAGCTGAACCGAGAGCAAACAGCTTACATGAGGTTACATGGCAGACATAGAAGCACTGCTCATACAGCAATGTGCAATCAGAGATGCACCTGTACTGCAAACTGACCAGAAGTACGCTATCCCATCACGTGACATCATCGAGTTACTGCTCTAACAGTATTGGCAGCGTTCCTGATGTGGCGTCTCCCCACGAGGAGGAACCACAACGACTCCGGCTCTCACCTCGTCTCCAAGCTGGCGGCCCGCTGCAGCGCCTCGGTCGTGACTTCCTGCTCCTCGTTCATGTTCAGGAAGCTCTTGAGGAACGCCTGCAGCTCCTCCCGGCGCTGCTCCGGCAGCCCCTCCCCGGCGGTGAGGAGAGCGCGGGCCGCCGAGCGCACCCGCCGCCGGTCCGAGTCCTCCAGCAGGCGCACGCCCTCCTCGCACCCCTGGGGCGCGGCGAACTCGTCGGCCAGCTTCTGCTTCAGGAAGCCGTCGTGCACGTTGGAGGCGGCGTGGCACGTGGTGCACAGCAGCAGGATGTCGTGGGAGTTGTGGTCCTTCATCTCGGTGGGGAAATGTCGCCTGTACTCGTGCGGGACGATGTTTTTCCTGTGGGACCCCAAGAGATTCATATTTACTCACATTTCTGAAGTAATTAATAATGTAATTTGGAAAACAGTGACACAATTTTGTCACAAGATTTAAGAGGCATTTTGTTAAAGCATAGTTGGCAACTTAAGTCCTTGATTGACCAAATTATCTCAGACTTGCAAACTGGATGCGAACAACATGAAATTCAGGTGATGATTTAAAAAAAAAAAATTACTGCAATAGAAATCTTCAGTTGCAGATGAAATAAAACAAATAAAAGTGTAAACATGCCCAACCTAATGTAGGAATCTGCTTTGCCGCAGACCACACAGAGGTTCTCCTTAGCAGTGAGGTAGTAGTCCTGCTGGGAGTCGGGACGTCCAGACGGCTCAAACAGCAACCGGACGATGAACGGCTCTTCACTCTGGAGCTCTGGGTCAGAAGCACAGATGCATTAGGTACAAAGGTACAAAGGCAGGGTACGATTCAACTCCTAGCTTATCAACATTACACGCCATTGGTTGAGAGTGGAAAGGTTAAAGCCACAGCCCAGACAACAGATGGAATACAGCAATCCTGCATCCTTAAAATGATTATTTGATGGAGAAATAAGAGCCAGACAGGAAGAACATGTTTTGCAATTGAATTCAATTTAAAAGTACTTAAACAGCAAAGTTAAAGCTATAAAAATGCAACTTTTGGACATTAAAACAACAAAAGGATATATTAATATGTGTCAGTGACCCCGTGTGTACATGTCATTGCAATCAATGCCTATCAAGGTGAGGCTAGCGGTCACAGTGCAGGAAGTCATAGTAACAACTCGAGGTATTTGTTGTTCAGAGTTGTACCTCCTATTCCTTTGTCCAGGTACCATTTGGCTTTCTTCTTGTCGCAGGTACACAGCGGCTGGCCGTCTGGCGCGTGGAGGAAGCAGTTGTCGTAGAGAGGAGACTTCCTGTAACAGGCAGAGAGAGAGAAGCTGCTGATCCACTTCAACCACTAAAACCAACTCATCTTCAACAAGTAGCTTCAGGGTGAACCAGTGGTTCTCAATCCAGTCCTCAAGGACCCCCTGTCCTGGAGGTTTTAGCTCCAGCCTTACTCAGGCACACCTGAACCAATTAAGGCATCATGAAAATCTGAAGCCTCTAGTTGGTTCAGGTGTGCCTGAATAAGGCTGGAGCTAAAACCTCCAGGGGGTCCTTGAGGACTGGATTGAGAACCACGGGGGTAAACAAGCGTCACGTGCCAAAATGGAACCGAGGAACATTTCACAGACGAGCAGGATGGGAATACAACGCTGACCACCAGACAGATGCTGCGGTTGTTAAGTCTGTGTACTGTAGCAGCCATCTTGGCAGATAACCACCCAGAGCAGTGGTTTTCCACCGTGTGCCACGGAGCTGATTTTACTGATTAACGCCTTCAACCGGAGAGGAACTAGTGCGTGATATCAGCTGCTGTAATGCTTGGCTGCAATGAGAACCTGCATCCTCTTGGGTTTCCATGCACAAATTAAACTAAATAACTAAAATCATTGGTCTGGTAAAATGTCAGTGTGAGCCCTCACCTGGCCGAGTAGCCCACACCCAGCGGTTTCCTCTTGTTGTTCTTGCGAGGGTCTGGGACTTGCTGATCTCCAGACTCTGGGCTCTCGTAGGTGGGCTGCTTCCTCGTCCGTCGTCTCCTCTCCCCGTCCGGTGTCTTCTCGTCTCCGTCGCCTCCGGCCCGGCCCCTGAAGGGCACGTCCACCAGGCCCTGGCAGCGGGCGGCCAGCTCGGAGTAGGCGCTCCCGCTGGGTGAGGCGGGGCTGGCGTCCGTGCGGAGGCCCAGGAGATGGAAGAACAGAGCAATGGAAACCTGGGCATCTCTGGCAGCGTAGGTCATCTAGAGCCAGAGGACCAGGAGATTTAGAAGAAAAAACAACAGTACATCTTGTTGGATTTGTTGACAACTTTCATTGTCCCTTTGTACTGAATGCTGTATACGCTGTGTTAGTGCTTCAATAATTCACTGCATCACCAAGACAGATTCCTGTACATTTATTGGCCTTGGACAAAGTGACTGATTTCCTACATTACTACAGCGATGTATTTTGAACCATGACAGACTATCACCTGCTCCAGCGTTAGTTCATCTGCCTCCCAGTCACTGCAGCGCAGCTCCGGGGATTTGTCCAGAGATACATTCAACAGATCTGCTGCCAGGGACTTGAGACTAAGGCCATTATTCACCGTGGCTTGCCTGCAAACAGAATTGTAGAGAAGAGCATTTGCAGTTTGCACAACTTCCAATTTGTCACAGTGTGATAGGTAACAAACGGAAACATGCGAAATACTTAAATCTTTTGGAGAAAAAAAAAAGAAAAATCATTGTAGTATTGAGAGCAGGGTCCAAAACTAACACCCACCACGCACCAAATGCTGGCAGAATTTGTCTTTGGCAGATTAATAAATATGGGTCACCACAATGGCCAGTGATTTTTGAGATGATTTTCAATGGTTATACTGTATACCATCTTTGGTCTTTGCCTGTTCTCAACCTTTGTCCCTGCTGGCCACCGTAGACTCTCGGACCTTGACCCAAGCAAATCACAGCAAAACGTCTCTCTCTCTCTCTGCTTGATACTTTACACAAAGAACTTAACGCAAATCTGTCCTCCTGTTTCTCCGCTGCCTGGATCGTTAACCAGCCTAATGTTAATTGAAGCTTAACGTTATTCCCCTGTGGTGACACACAGCAGGTATGAGGCCACCAAGAAAAAGGATGTGAGCAAGTCTTAATTTAAAACTGCAAACCTACTCGCACAGTACCTGATTCTGTACATGAAACACTGAAAATGGGTAGGACGACATATTCTCTATGAAAAATGTATCAATTAGTTTGGACAGTAAAAATTATTCATGGCAGAGAGAGTAAGTGGTCTGGGGTGTACGTCATGTAACTGAGACATCCTTGGTTCAAATCCAGCCTGGGACCCCAAACTTTCCTGTCTCTCTATTGTCAACTGTCCATTTAAAAAAAAAATTAAAAAAAATGTAAAAATATATTCTTGGCAGTTTTTACCAGGTGAACTAAAATGTTGTTTCGGACCCTGGTTGAGAGTAAGGACTTGATAGAGCAACAACCAAGCAGTACCTCTGTCTTAAGGCAAGGTAGCGCAGGTCGACTGTGCATCCCAGTGACAGACCATAGTCGCGAGTCAGGCGCTTTCCGTCCTCGTAGCAGCCAACGCCAACTTTCAGAATGTGGGGGTCGCGGAGGACGTCCATGAAGCTGAGGGGGAAGGGCTGCTGTCCACCCCGGAAAGGTAGTAACCTCACCAGGACACACAGCCCCGAATAAGACGCCATCTGCAGCAGGGAGACCGCAGATGCTCGGCCCTTCGCAGACACCTGGATCAGGAAACAGCAACCGAGTCAGACACGAGAGGGACGAGTGCAACGTGGACGAGGATATTCTAAAAATCGATGAAAACATGCAAAAGGTATTTCTTACGCCCTTGTTCTTTACCCATTCACAGTCGAGCCCCAGTACAGGGAAGACTGACAGCTCCTGTTGCAGCAAGGGCCACAGCTGCTGCCATTCCTCCTCGGAGCTCACCATCACCGGCTTCACCGCCAACAGCCGTTCGGTGGAGGGTATCTGCACAGGAGGGGGCACTTCTGTAGTCTGACAATCCACAGCCTTGACTTCCTTTTCCACAACATGTGGCAGCTGTGCGTGTTGATATTCCACGGCGGTGAATTCCTTTTCCACGGGATCGGCTACCTTCTGAATGGAAGGCAGCCTCTTCCTTTGTGTACGGTACACTCGCCATAAGAGCAACCCTCCTAAGGTTGCCCCTAATACTGTTGTGATGGCAGCAGTCAGAGGTACTCGAGCAGACATCTTGGCTTGAGCAGGCTGAAAAGTGCAAACCTAGAGTCGAAACACACCAGTTGTGTTCAGCGCCCAGATCAACATGTACTAACCAGCTGTTCCACGACCAGCAATAGGGTTACCTTTCCAGTGTCAGTGGGCTCCCTGGTAAACCTGGCTCTGCTTCTGTGATGTGGACAGACACTGCATCCCTCTGGGAAACAGGTTGTCAGTAGGTAACTTTACACCATCACTGCTCCACTCACAGGGCAAGCAGTTAAGCGTTAACGTTAGGATTATCCAATAGCCAAACTTGCCTGTACTGGGACAGTAAGCCACTTTAAAACAATGTTTCTGAATAAAAGAAAAATGCGGTCCTCGTCATAGAAAACATCATCGTTCTCAGGTAACACTCGCTAGCAATCACAGCACAGCCAGGAACGCACCGACCACCTTCAACTTACCCAACAAACCTGGGCTTGCTGGCCAAGTTATCTCAAGTTAGCTAGCTAGCTAGCTAGCCAATGGTGGTCGCCAACGCTAGCTAGCTAACGTTATGTGTGATAATAAAAACCAACAACGCTCGGTGGGCTGAGGACATGTCTAGAATGAAGTGGCAATGAAGTTAAATCCAGCATAGGGCTTCCGTCTCTGCTGTCACGCAAGCTTGTTATCACTTGAACGTGTGCCAACTTCAACAAACGTTGATGCCCCAGTGTCAAGCTAGTTAGAATAAAAGATCCAACTTCCTGCGACACGTTTCAAAATAAAATCACCCAGGGCCTTGTTACAAAGAACCGTGTTGTAAAAAGGTCTCAAACTAAAACAAATCTGTTGTAGGCGATGGGTTAAATTGGACTATTTAGATGGAGTGTCATGTTGCCTTCCTCATCAGCACACTTTAAAGTAGTAAAGTACGTAGTAAACGTTTTATTTTTATAATTATCGGTATCTTCTGGTTAATTCGGCATGCGAGTGATCCGCCAAGATGAAGTTATTTCAATAACATTTGGACTTTCAGACTTTGTTCACACTGCTCGCTACCGCAGCCTACCACGGCGTATTTTAAATTGTGACAGATAACAGGTAAACCAGTTACAAAGGTTGAAATGTTATTGACACACGTGCTATGAAGACGCCGATTTCCACTTATTTAGGATTCAAATTTTATTTTGAAGGCAAACATGCATAACTTCCGCTATTATTCAGACCATCTCTGGCTGGCTGGGCAAATTGTTAAAGCGAAGCTTCTGCACTCACTAGGAGGACAAGCTATGCTAGCTAGCGGCTACAACTCCCAGCTCCAGTCAGCTAGCGAGCATAGCAGCTTGTACTGCCTCGACTGGCGTCCCAAATGTAATGTTTCGTCGTGACTTGGACTGCATTGGTGACATTGTTGCGATTTAGCAACGCATTCAGTTTGCTTACTTGTAAATGTATTTTGAGCCTTACCTTTACGTTATACACCAACCCCACAGCGCCGGTTTCATACACATGCACACTTGTTTCTCATTGCTGATCTGATCCATTTCTTCCGGTCAGTATTTATAATGATGCTGCTGGACCGGGACGCGCTTTTGCAGCTAGCGCCGCCAATTGAACGGATGAGGAGACATAACATACCGACTTCTTCCGTATCTACAGAAAATAGAATTAGGTCCATTGAAAAGTTGTCACTTTATTTAGTAGTTAGAGGTTTTTTTCTCCATAATCTCATAGTCAATAATATGATGGAAAAAAGTGATGACTTATTTGCAGACTACTTGTAATGTTCCCTGCCACTGATGCTTTTGCAATGACTCAAATGTCATCACGTAATGTACCTGTACCATAAACCAAGGCACCCATGTTTCATCAACAAATGGTAAGAGATTTCACACTATACATACAAAACTAAAGAACACACAGACCACCTTTTCCTCTACCACCATCAATTTATTCAATCTTTTTAGCTTCAGTATTTCTGGAAATAAGTGGAATAAAGTAATGAAATAATTACAAAATGGAAAAAATAGATCAGAGAATAGATCGTATTCACAGGTTTGATTTCAAAAAATAAAAACATCACAGAGAGAAATCAGACAATGAGAGACGAAAACCGATTAATCTCCCCGTCCTTTTCCGCTGCTAACAGCAGGCCAGGCGTCAGAACCACAGGAGGTCAGGAGGTCAGAGCAGGGCTCCCTGGCTTTTGGCCACAGCTTCTCAGTTACTGCAGCACCATGACTGACTAACCCAGAACACCAGCCATGAACTGTTGATCATAGTCACCTGTGAGGTCAAATCATCTACTTTAGTGCTTGTGCAAAATTAAAACAAAACAAAACAAAGTAGAAATCAACTACTTAAAAAAGAACACAAGAGGTGGAGAAACGTGAGATGACACTACCCATCATGTTAAAATACAAAACAAGAATGTTACAACAAAAAAAAGAATGACAATGAAGACAGAGGAAGTAAAACGTCAAGTACTAATGAGTACTAAACTATTAAAAACCGATAGTTTAAGAGAGAGCACTGGTAGGAGAGGCAACCAGTCAGGCACCACCACCATTGCTGGGTCCGCATTGATTGTTGCTGCAATGATACCCTATTTACAGTGAGATGCTGCAGATCCTGTCACAGGACGCAATAGACGGCAATAAAGACTTTTCTTCAAAAAAAAAAAAACAAAAACACAAAAGTAAAGCAGCTGTCCCTTCATACAATCTCTCTTTACATCACATTAAAAATTAGCACTGCCATGAGCTGTGTGTACAGTATAGATTCTTTATAGATATATATATATATTTATGTATAATATATATGGTCATTTCTTGTATACACGCTCATCTCATTGTAGCTAGCCTGTGCCTTTGGCAAGATTACTTACAACTCTTCTGTTAGATTCCAAAGCTATTTAAAATATACTTAATGCATAAAAATAAAGATTTTGGCATTCTCTCATTTTATTCTTCTGATTGTGAAGTAATTAATGAGAACCTCTTGTCTGGAAGCTTAGTTCTCTCAGTGCTGCAGTCCTGCCGGGTGAGGGAGGCCTCGTCTCCGGCCAACGGGGGTGCAAGGAGCTGGACCAGGCGGAGGGGGAACGGGAGAGGACAGAAGCCGCCGCGTCAAGTTACTTGAGTCTTTCCGGGGATGGCAGGGCTGAGAGGGGGCCGGGTGTGGCTCGGCACCGCTGCTCCACGGGCTGATGACGAGCACGCCGATCCCAAGCAATAACAAAATGAAACAGACGATGCATTTGAATGCCTGGTGAGCTGCATCCTTGTTAACAGGAAACCGTTTTTTTTTTTTTTTGATTGCTGTGTAGAGTTCTGCTCCCTGTTGATCCACCCCGTTGGTCTCCATCGTTCCCCCCGGTTCTTCTTCACCCTGCTCAGCTTGTCCACTGAAGCAGAGACGGGCAGAGGAGGTAGGAGGACGTTCCCCTCTCCTCTCCCGTTCCCCACCGGCTCAAATCACCCAAACAGCCTCCATATTATCCGGTCCTTTCTACTCTTTTAAATCCTCCCAAACACCGTCGGTCTTCAGAGCTGGATCTCAAAGGTCTTGTGCAGCTCCGTGGAGAAGGGGTTTGTGGGGGAGGGCGTGGTGCGCTGGCGCGAGCGGCTCTCCAGCGCTGCCCACTGGGCCTCGAAGGCGTCTGCCTGCTGCTGGGAGGGAAGCTGGGGGGCCGGGGAGGACGGAGCGGGTTGGGGTGGAGCGGCCCAGCTATCCGCCCCGTTAAAGGCCACGCTACCGTTGGATGGCTGGAGGGGGGCGGGGTTCACAGCGGTGGACAGCGGGGGCTTGCTGAACGGGCTGACGTTGCCGACAGCCTGGGCGTCGTAGTGGGGTATCGTGGAGGATGGGAGGGGGAACGGCTGGGGCTGCGCGGCCGAGCCGAACACGTTAGCCACCATCTGCGAGGGCGTGATGCCAACCACGGGCACGCTGGGCTGGGCGAACGGCAGCCCGTTGGACATGGGGTAGGAAGCTGGAGCCTGAGCGTGGTAGGCAGGCTGGCGAGGGGGCAGCATGGGTACCGCCGAGGGTAGCGAGGACATGAAGGCCACCGGGGGTGCGGCCGCCACGGGCATAGGCATCGGGGCGGCGAACGGCTGGGGAGGGGGCGCGGCCGCCGCCATGATGGGGTTGGGCTGCGGGGCTCGGACAGACTTGGACACCTCCTCCAACCACCGATCTGCCTCGGATGGCGTGCGTCTGTGGGAGGGCATGGCGGGGGAGGACGTCGGGGGGACCACTATCACCGGAGTAGGGGATGACCAGTCACTTCCTGTTTCAAGAAAGTTGGTAAAATGAACGAGTGAGTGAACTAGTTAGTTACCATGATGGAGTACAACAGACAGCAAATCACAACACAGTTACAATCACTTAAACCAGCAAGTACAATGAATGTACAAGAATTCATCTTGCTGACATGGAAAACTTATTGACTTGAATCAAAGTGAGTTTCCCAGCACTGAGACGCATGGTGCAGCAGGACCTCACATACAGACAGGAGCACAGAGAGACATAGCAACACATACTCAGACAGTGGAACATCCATTTCATCTCAGTAGCATCATCCTCTCTGTGCATCCTGTGACATGCAAACCTGACACCTCCCTGCAGAGTGGCTTACCTGGCTGGGCCGAGGTCGGGGCCCCCGCTGGGGTCTTAGCCCAGGGGTTAGTGTCTCGGGCAGGCAGAGGGGGGGGCAGAACTGTGAGGTTAGCGGTAGCAGGCAGCAACAGAGAAGGCGGGAGCTGTGCCGTTCACTACAGACGAAGAGACAGAAGCTAGTACGGGCAAGCTTGTGACGTGGATGAGCTAATGTTAGACATGCAGAACATTCCCGTGCAATAAAAGTCTTCACGCGTGTTAATAACACATACATATATGTTCTGATAAATGCTACGGTATGAGGAAGACACACTCTTACACGTGTGCACACATCACATTGTGGAGGCTATCTGAAGAGGTTTCGGGGTTGGTACCTGGTGCGACGGGAGACTGCGGGGAGGAGGTCGGTTTGGGCATGGGGGCCGAGGAGAAGGGGTCCTCCGGGGGCCCGCTGAACGCCGTGGTGATCTGGGTGCACAGCGAGCTGATGCTGTCTCCCTCTCCTTCTACCTCTGGGACTGGAGGGGGAACACCAGAGGAAACTTCTATGAAGCAAACGTCAGTTAAATGAAGTAAAAGCCGCCGCAGGACTAGAAAATATAACAGCATTATGTAGGAAATGTGCTCATGTAAGGACGGAGCTGGAGCCTAAATAAACGCAAAAAAAAAAGACCACACCAAAGATGTGTACAGTGGCACAGTTAGACATTTCCACCTGCTTCCTTCTTCAGCTGCTGTGCGTTCACATTTCACATGCCGTGCTCGGAGGTCCTCGCTGAGACGGATGCTGACTCACCTGTGTTTTTCATGGGAAAGTCAGACTTGCGCTGCATGGTGGACGGCAGCTCGTTCATTCGCAGGGAGAGCTGCCGTTTGAAGGGAGAGGTCTTCTGGCTGAGGGCCGGGAAGCCTCTGAAGGAGCCCTGCCTGGCCAGGGCCTCCACCGGTGCGTGTCGGCGGGGTATGGCCTGGGGCCCCAGGGTGGACGCCGAGAGGGGCGGGGAGGACGAGGGGGACGGGGACCCTCTGGACTGGGGGGCCACGGAGTTGGTGGCACACGTGGACGAGCCCACAGGAAGGGCGGCCCTCACATCTGCCTCTGCTGTTGGAGGAGGAGGTTCAGTTTACATGGACTGCATGTCTTAACCCTGGGTTAAGGACGCATTTAACCCTGGGCTAAGCAGCGTTTCACACTTGCATTTTTGAAAGAGGGTTAACACCGCTTTTAACCCTGGGTTAACAAACCCTGCTACAAAGCAGGGTTAGCACCGCTTTTGTGGTGCTATCCCCGAAATGTGGTGCTAAGAACAATAGTGTGAAACGTTGTGGGGTTAGAATGTAACAGGGGTTAGAATGTAACAGGGTTAGAATGTAACAGGAGTTAGAATGTAACAGGGGTTAGAATGTAACAGGGTTAGAATGTAACAGGGGTTAGAATGTAACAGGGGTTAGAATGTAACAGGGGTTAGAATGTAACAGGGTTAGAATGTAACAGGAGTTAGAATGTAACAGGGGTTAGAATGTAACAGGGGTTAGAATGTAACAGGGTTAGAATGTAACAGGAGTTAGAATGTAACAGGGGTTAGAATGTAACAGGGTTAGAATGTAACAGCGAGTTAAACATTAGCATTAAACGTTAACCCGGGGTCTACAAGCTTACAGTGTGAAATCCTGAACACTGAATACCCGGGGTCAATTGTTAGCCCAGGGTTAAAGAAAACTAGTGTGAAACGTGAAATAAGTTAACCCAGGGCTATTATAACCCAGGGTTTAAGTTAACCCTGGGCTAACATATTCAAGTGTGAAAAGCCTATTATAGAACTATTCCATTCCCGCTTATTCCAAGTGTGACCTTATTCTCGTTACAGTAATCAGAAAATTCTGTTTTTATGGCACAGAGTTTTGTCTTAATCCAAGTTATTCCACTTGGAGTTTTACTTTGATGCACAGCTATGATTCACTTTCCCACTGGATGACAGATCAATCAAGTGAAATGACACCAGCCAGGTAAACAACAATAAGCAGGGGTATGAACACAAACACAGCTAGCTAGCTAGCGTACAGGGTAGAACAACATTTCCCAGGTCAGAGAGCAACACGGACCTTTCTTGGCGTCCTGCAGCTGCCTCATGACCTCCTCCCGCTCTGCCGCCTCCGTTGCCGTGGTAACGCGAAACGAGCCCTCGCGGGTGAAGGTGGTTCTGTTGGCGTCGAAGGTCGCCGTTACGCCGCACTCCTTTTCCCGCTTCTGTTTGCGCTCCAGGCAGGCGGCGAACGCACAGCCCACAGCGTGGCTGAGGCGCTCTCCCTGGAGACGACAACAACAACAACCAACACTTAGGTCTTCTCTCCACCACAGTGAGAATACTATTACTATTCATACTATTATGGTGTAGAAACTTAAACATTTTCATTTTATAAAATGAGACCCACAAAATTCCCTGACATTCCCGGTCTGGAATATACTTTTCTAGATTCCCTGACCCGTGGGAACCCTGTAAGTAGGTGCCCTTGTTGCTCACTTTACTCATACTACATTAGAGGTGATTCAGGCTGTGAAGTCCTTACCGAGTCCTTGATGGCCATGAAACAGTGGCAGATCCAGCGCCGCGTGGTGCCGTCCCTGCAGATGTAGGAGAACGCACGCTCAAAGTTCCGGTCCGGAGCGCAGAACGATACCTTCTCTATTGTCTGGTCCAGAATCAGGTCCTGCGGTCGATCAGAGTGCATTGCAATGAACTCAGTACCAAGAGTTTAAAACTAAGAGCAGGTTCAAATTACTTTCAATTCAGTCAATTCCAAACGTAAGCTGGAGGGCGTAGTGAGTAGAACTTCAACAGGAAGGTCCGGGTTCACAGACACTGAATGGCTACCACCTCCCAGGGGATGGGAGGTCAAATTTGAGGTGTTATTAACATGTTGGGGTGTTTTTTCTTTTGGTATGAAAAGTTCATGTACTGTTTGTACATGAGTGAACTGAAATGCAGTTGAGCCCAACCTTCAGGTTTCAGTTCAACCTTCAATGTTTTTCTAAGGAATGCAAAGTCTGCTGTAGTACCGAGCGCCTTCCAGCGGGTGTCGCTGTAACCTCAAATTTTGAATAGATTTAGTATTTACTCAACTAATCTCTACTCTTGCAGGTGCAGTGAGCACATATTTCAAAAGGTCACTAGACCACAAGGATAGACACCTAACTACCGGTATTAACTGCTGCAGCCAAGTGGAGAGCAGCAGCTTCTTGTTTCAGAGCCAAAACCAGCCACATATTTCCTGTGGCGGCTTTTTCCTTTGTGATTAAGCTGTTCAGAGGCTGTGGTGGAGGTTTTGAAGGGACTCATTACCTTTGTTTTGTCGTCTACGACGCGCAGACCGTCTGCCGACACCCACAACACAGCCCGCACTGCCTTCTTCCCAGCCTGCAAACAAAAACACAAGAGGGACAGGAACGAGTAAGAAACAGGACAAACCCTTTCGGTGTCTCCACGCCCCCCAGATGACACCCCCTTAACCCAATCCTTGAAACCTATGCAGAAAATTCAATAAAAACGCACACAAACCACACACACCACCTGGAAATAAAGAGACGGCACCAGATATGAGACTTTCAAAAGACAGAGAAGAAGACAGGAGTCATGAGTTCTGAGTTTTGTGTGATAGTACCCAAAAATTTGATGAAAGAAATAAGCAGAACGATATGAGAGTAGGTGTGATGAAGCAGTCGACAGTCGGTGGCCCATTGGTTAGAGCAACAACAATAAAAAAAAAAAGATGTGTGTGTGTACAAACAAGAGACAACGCTCATTCACACACACTGTTTCATTGTTCCATTCTTGCCTCGCAGACGAGCTGATGGGAGAGAAGGACACGCCTGTCCAACCACACACACACACACACACACACACACACACACACACACCAAACACGAAAAGTGCCCCACCCCACCCCACCCCACCCCACCCCACCCGGTCACAGACGCATGCATCACGGTGTGTGTGTCTCTCTCCAGACAGACTCCCCCCTTGTGTGTGTTTCTCTTCCGGCCTTTCAGTCGCGATCAAAGAGTGAAGTGTTACGTAAAAATATAGAGTAAAATAAATAAAATAAAAAGGAGGCACACACTCAGATACACGAAGCAGAACTTACTTTGGTAAAGAATCCCTTGAAGAATTTCCTGTCCTGGAAGTGGAATTGGTAAAGGGAGGGTGGGTGAGGGGGGGAGGGAGGGGGGAGATGGGGGGAGGAAGAAGGCATGAAAATGTTACCGATGAGGTCTACAAACTGTCTGGAGCCCACAGGAACGGGGTCTGGTTGGGGGTGGTGCTGGGTGGGTGGGGGGGTGGTGCTGGGTGGGTGGGTGGGTGAGTGAGTGAGTGAGTGAGTGGGTGGGTGGGTGAGTGAGTGAGTGAGTGGGTGGGTGGGTGAGTGAGTGAGTGAGTGGGTGGGTGGGTGAGTGAGTGAGTGAGTGGGTGGGTGAGTGAACGAGCGAGCGGAGCAGTGGATCGGATGAATCAATATGTTTTTATATTGATAGTAGTGATGGGTGATATTACGCTGGTTATTGTCATCATGGTGATCAGTGTTAGTACGAGCCAGTCGACCAGACGACCGTTCCCATCACAGCCCTCCCGACCCCAGGAGGTCGCGAGGCTCACGCCCCGGCGGGTCTCAGGAGCCAGTAGGTTGTTCTGCAGCCCTCCTGAGGGGATCTGAACCAACAACCCTACGAGGTGACACAAGACTACAGGAGTCCCACAGCTAAGACGCCGCACCAAGCCGTCTGGCCAGGAGAGATAAGGTTGGCTGAGCTTCAGGTGTGTGTGTGTGTGTGTGTGTGTGTGTGTGTGTGGAGGGGATAAATCCTAAATCCCATTTCATTCTTTTCCTCTGATGCCGAGACCAAGACGTGGTGGTTGTTCATCAGACAGAGACGGCAGTTTGACCTCTGAGTCAAGCCGGTGACTGGTCTGCACGATTCAGGGGTCAAGTTTGGGCTGATGCACATCGCACCAGGGACCGAAAATCGAACCTGACGTAGTCCTAATCCTCCCTCCTCCCTCCTCCTCCTCGCCTCCCTGCGGGCTGTGAAAGGGAGTGCCACTCTGCTCCTGTTACACAGCCGTGGTGGAGACAGCCCGCGGAGCGCTGAGCTGATGCATGATTTAACGTGTTACCGGCGTTGTAGATTCACACCAAATGAGTAAGCGCATGTTAGTGTGAGTGGGTGGGTGAGTGAGTGTGTGAACCGTAGACATGCAGACACAGGCAGGATGTACATAGCACATGGTTAAGAATACATCTCTACTGGGTTAAGGTGACTAGGATGGGAGGGAGGTGGGAGGGTATTGGGAGGTTTTTTTTTCTCAGCGACACCACATTAAAAACCTGCTTAAAAAGACAAAACAAATGTATAAAACCAACAAAAAGTAACCAAAAGAAAATAACAATATTCAAGGATTCAAATTCAGGTGCTAACCGGGATGAAACTAGAGTTGAGAGAAAGGACAGGGTCTCAAAGAACAGCTGTGGGTTTGGACAGATCAGGGATGAAGCCGAAAAGGTGAAGACTGGAGTTAATGACTGGAGCAGGAAACTAAAGTCACCGAGTACTTTCAGAGTTCACCAGAAGAGAACAGGGCCTCCAAATGAAAACACTCATGAGTCACTGCCAGAATTGCCTGCAAATTGCCTGCAAATTATTTGAAGCCCCCAGAAAATAAAGCAACCGCAAATCACCAACAGCAAAATGTGCAGCAACAACGACATAGCTTATGCAACATCTGTCACAGTCCTACTTTGTGCAACAACTGACACAACTTACAACAGTCAACTTCAAAAGATGTCAAAAAGACCGTTGTCTTAGAAAGCACCTCATCCTGCAGAAACCTCATGTTACCCGACAGCTTGTCCAAGAGTCTCAGGGAGGAGGATGAGGAGGATGAGGAGGGTGAGGAGGATGATGGCTGCCTAGTTGCCCACGTTCAGTCTTTTCTCAAGAAATATCTCTGGCCGGGTGAAGAGCCCTCTGTGACGGCATTCCACAGTATATGACATTACAGTTCTTCATTGAAAGCAATAAAGAATAAACCGTTTATATGTAGAGCTTCTGATGCACCTGGACACGGTCGGTGATGTACCCTGGGCCGCTGGGTGTTCACATACAAACAAAATTGCTTTTACATGTCAGCTCGTCTTGGGAGAGCCGGTCTATACTACCACTCTCCACTACTACCCACAGAGCAACAGCAAAAACCTTCCCGACGCACATAACGCAGAATACACCTCCGACCCTGGGCCGCGGGCCAACGGCAGCAGGAAGTGACGTCATGACGACACCGTAAAAGGGCAGCTTGGAGGTGGATGGTGCCGCAGTGCAGCCTCCTCCTCCACCCTCCCCTCTGAGTCACGGGTTACAGAGCTGTGAGAAAACTCCCGTTACTGTCCTAAAAGCTGCTGGGAGCGAACCCTGCCACAGCTAGACCACCAGCATGCAACCTCCTGCACATACCCCGACTATCTAAAACACACACATCCATGTATTTCCTTCCTCTTCTAACTGACACCACAGGGAGCGTCAGCTGTCTGCTGCTCCTCGTCTCCCAGTAGCGGTTGATGCTGCCAGACTGTGTTGGTGTTGTGATTGCTGACAGCTCAGTTTCAGAGAACAGCCTCCTTGCCTCGGCCTACACCCGTTACTCAGCACTGATAGAGCAGGGCCTTGTTTCCGGGTGATTTCGTTTTTAAATTCCTGGAACGAGAGTTTGTTGCTAAGCAATATTAGACCAAATCCTGTTTACTGGGTGGAACTGAAATCGGTTGCCCGGCAACAATTTACTTATCCACCAGTCAATAAGGATGAACTGGGAACGATCAGGGCCTCGCTGATTGAATTGTGTAACCGTTTCCTGGAACGTGTCTCTGGTCTGGGCTGGGGAACGGTCACTAGGGGGCAGTCACACCGCGTACCAATGGATCATGGAGTTTTCCTGGCACTTCCTGTTAGGTGAGCCCATCAGGCATGCAGGTAAACTGCCACGTCCAGGGCCAGGGATCAGTCACGTGGCCATTGTAGAGAGTTGACATGGAATAGTGAAACTGGATGATGGTTATTTATAAGCACAGCGGGAACGTTTTTGTCCTCCAGCCACCGTAACCACTTTCATTTTACCAGACAAATAGATTTTCAGAGTAGAATCGGACCTTCGAATAATGGCAGGTTAGCTGCAGAGTGGTAGGTAGTGGTAAGCTTACAAAAGAAGTAGAACATGCTCTCTGAATGGTCAGCACTGTAAACATTAGTTGCTTTTTATTTTATTTTGTTACTAATAAAACAAAAAGAAACTAATGTATACACAGTGCTGACCATTACAGCTATTCTAGACAGTGTGAACAGACTTGAGTAGCATTTGGTTAGCTGGTGTTAATTTCCCACCCTGCTTATGAACACGGTTCAATAAAGCCATGCCTGCCCAGATAAGGCTGCTGGCCGGCAGGCAGGGAGGGAGGGAGGAAGGGAGTGGGGGGAGGGAGCCGACTAACGAAGGACAAAAAAGGCTGAAATGTCATTAGGGCGAGGAGGGTCAGGAAGTGGACCGGCAGAAGTGTTGGTCTCTCCGTTGGACTCGGCTCCGTCTCATGCTCCGTGATATGCCGACTGTAACTCAATAACACTCCGCCGCCTCAGGCTCTGGGTACACAACGTGACCTCAGCGGGCATGCCATGTGCCGATGGGTGTGTGTGTGTGTGTGTGTGTGTGTGTGTGTGTGTGTGTGTGTGTGTGTGTGTGTGTTGTGCCTCTGCGTGAGTGTACGAGTGTTTGAGAGTCATGCCTGTGGGTGCGCGTGTTGTGCTATTGTGTAAATGATGTCTCTCTGTGTGTGTGTGTGTGTGTGTGTGTGTGTATATATGTTGTGTGTGTTGTGAGTATGAGCTCTGTACTCTGTGTGCATGTGCATATGTGTTGTGTTTCTGTGTTTACTATTTTGTCGGGAAAAGTCAAACCCGGAAGAAAACGACAAACAAACATGGACGTCCTGAAAGAGATGATGTGGACTTGTGTGGCTGGTTCTGATGGTTCTGATGGTTCTGATGGTTAAGTCTGACTAACGTATAACAAAGGTGCATGGGTATATAGGTGTTTTTCATACCACTGACCGACACAAAAGTGGATTTTTCTGCCATGTTGGGAAGGTCAAAGGTCGTCGTTGGGTCATACAAGCATTAAAGCGCAAAAATGAACTTACAACCATAAAATGTGAAATCATTCTCAGGCGTGTGCTTCAGTATTAATCACACTCCAACATAAAAGGTCCTCAATAGCTCAAGTGTTCTTCAACAGCTCAGTGAGTAGAGCATGACATCACATCCTGGTGCCACCCGTAGTAAAACTACATGCATTCGTGACATTGCAAGGTGCTTTGGATAAAAGTCATAGTTATGAAAACTAGAAAAAAAAAAGGTCTTGGTTACAGAAATACAATGAATACATTTGACTAGTTTGAGTCAGATACCAGCCAAGCAGGGACTCCTAAACTTTATGATCCACATTAAGTCTTATGTTCATACAGGGACCCACCAGAAACAGGGACCCACCAGAAACAGGGACCCACCAGAAACAGGGACCCACCAGAAACAGGCCCCCCGCCTCAGGTTGGGCCCCGAAACGCTGACTTTGAAGAGCGTCGGCCACTCATCCACAGGAGTTTATGACCTGGGTGGGGCCTTGGCAAACAACTGACAACATGGTAAAGCAATCACTCCACCGGTTCCCCCTTTCCCCCCCCGCCCCGCCCCCAACACTGGAATTTGCTCTTTTGCGTAACTCCCCCGGAATCCACGGCAGCAGGAAGTACAGGTCAGCCTTTCTGCTCCGGCTGAGGGAAGGGACGGATGGATGTCCAGGGAGGGGAGAGAGAGAGAGAGAGAGAGAGAGAGAGACACGTTCAACCCAGACGATGAAATCTCTGGAGGTTGTCTGAGGGCCTCGCTGGGCGGAGACCCTCCGTGACAAATGGCAGCAGTCAGCCACACTCAGGCCTCCACGTACAGAGGAAGGCTGGGCGGGAATGAGGCGGCGCTAACAAAACTACCAAGCTGCACGATGACAGATGAGGGAGAGCTGCTATGATAGAGGATAAAGTCAGTAGGATGAGAAAATAAAGAGATCCTCAAGGAAGAGGTGACGGAGGGAAGGGAAAGGAAAAGGGAGGGGAGAGGGACGTCTGCTAACAGAGGTCAGCCTTCGCCCTGTTCCTAGTAACACAGTGGAGTGGTCTAGCGAGGACCTACCGTCTTCAGCCGCTTCACAGCGTCCTCGCAGATGTGCATGCCTCGGGACTCCTCCACCTCCACGTGGCCCAGGTACTGCAGAGACAGACAGAGAAGTCATTTGAGCGATGCTGTGACAACCATTCACCCAAGTTTCATTTATGCTAAAAGAACAAACTCCAAAAACTCAGGCAGGGTTCCCACTCTTTTTAAGAAATCATTTTCCAGGACATTTCCAGAGTTTTTCTTGACAATACAGGATAGAAGTTGCTCGCAAACGGTCATATAATTTACCGGTGAAGTCTGCTCTCAGATTCAATATCATCAATAATGTAATATTACCGAGCCAAAACGATGCATTATGTTGAAGAAAATCTGCCAACATGAAGTTGATATATTTTAAGGTTGGGGTTCATTTATCAGCAGCAGCTGACGTTGTAGCATACTTGGTATGTTCACGCTGATCAAACATTTCACAGCACAGCAGCTGTCAGCTTCGCCTACCATCACTTGTGTTTCGAACAGCTAAAATATAGGTTTAAATACATATGTGGTCTGAGGGCCGAGAATACAGTTAAACTTTTCCAGGACAACATCGATATTTCCAGGACATTTAGTCATTTTTATAATTTCCCAGGTGTTTCCCATGACTGGAAAACTAGTCTCTAAATCTCCAGGTTTTCCAGGTTTTCCAGGACGCGTGGGAACCCTGTCAGGGCGTTTAAAAGAGTCCAGATTCTGGTTGGATGCGAGAGCCTGTGAGTGAGAACATCAAAGCGAAGAGGAGGGAGGGGCAGCGAAGTGTAACTAAACTACCCCTTCCTGCCCCCCCCCCCCCCCCCATACCCTCAGCAGGGTCAGCACAAGCATGCCACAAGCTCCTGTGGATTTAATGCCTACTGTAACCAGACCTGGCTCAGATAGTACTCTTTGTGTTTGTTTTGACCTGCACAGAGTCCCAGGTGGGTGGATCTTATGACAACAAGACAACTCAGATCAGGTCAGGTGAAGCTGTCAGTCACAGAACACCGACTGTCAAAATCATTTCCAGCAATTGTTTCAACTTTCTGACAGGCGTTGTGCAATACAGGAGGACACGGCAGACCCCGCCCCTCTGGTACTGCGAGGAGGTTAAAACAAACAGCAGGAGTTATTCAGAAATACGACGTGAGTGGGTTTGACTGTAACTTGAATGGACGGAAAAAACTTCCCCCTCTGACCCCGACCTTCCACCCCCCCCCCACCCCCCCCCACCTCCTCCCAGACCAGAAGCAGCATCACGCCCTGCTGTGTGCCACTCTGGAGTCGTAACCCCGACCGCCCCGGCGGCCTCCACGGTCAGCGCCGGGAGGCAGTCGGCCATTGTGCACGCAGGGCTGGGGAGGAAGTCCTTACCCTTTCCTTATTGAACACACTCGCATACAGAGAGCGATGCGACGCTGACCCCCGCCCGACACCGCCACCACCCCCACCCCGTTGCTATTTTAAGAGAATGATGTCGTAATTGTGACTCACACTGCCGGCTTTGGCAGCAGACATACGTGTAAGAACACAGGTAACAGGACAGAGACGCACACGCAAACATGCTTGTGTCCTGACTGAGCGCAGTATTGATGCGAGGAGGCAGGGGAAGCAGTAGAGCCGCTAACGGGGTGTCAGCCAGGAGACGGGACCGAGGTGAGATGAGTAACCGCATGGGGAGGCTTGAACTGTCACAACAGACGCTTCACCGTAGTGTCCTCCTCTGGCCTGTTGGTGACGGACTGGCAACCAACAGTCAGAGTTAAACATTCACACTGAGCAGACGCTGTTAGCCGGACATGCAGCCAGTTTCCTGTAAGGTCCTCCAGGTTTGCTCCTCCCACTGAAACACCTGGACCCACTCCAGGTGTTTCAGCATCAACATTCAACATCACATTATAAGTAGACAATGATAATATGCAGGTATCATCAGGAGTAGAAGGATGCATTTCACATGCGGCTTAGTGTTAAACCATATCAATAAACTGGAGTTGGCTTTGTTCGTAAATCCCCTGGCTGTAATCCACACACACCCCAGGAATTAACTGTATGGGCTATGCATCAATTTCAGTGGCAAAAGCCTGATGTTTTTTTAAAGGACTGCATCGACTTTCATCTCTTGTGTCTTTGGTAGATCTGTCCTGTAAACATGCTAACAGGTCAGTATGCAGTATGTCAGGTGCCCGTGGTCAACTGGCACTATCTCGCGTGAGATAAACGTTTTAGTAATCCAGACTTGATGTTTTTTTCTGCCAATCTTCTTGTTACATAAAAAGGTAAGTTGACCAACGGGCCAATTTCCCCAAAAAATTTGGTCGCTAGGGGCGTACATCGACGCTAATGAAAAAAGTAATCTGTTCTAGTTAGCAAGCAACATGCGCACAGAAGTGCACACAAGCAAACACATGCTCACACAAGCTCACCCTAATTTCCCCACAGGTAAAAATTTGTCTAATCCAATTTCACAGCGCTGCTCTAGCCATCAGTAACCTCACAAGGCAACAAGACATTTTCAACAATTTAGATGTTGATGACACTGAAAATCACCTTGCGTCTAACCAATATTAGTTTGCAAAAAACACACACACGCATGCACATGACACACACGCCAAGCTATGTGCAGTGAGAAGGGATAGATATAGCTACACATATGTATGTATATACACATACATACATATGTATATATACACACTGCACATCACACTTCCTAGAAATGCGTATCCCTATGCACACATAGACCCATGTACACATCTACAGTAACATACTCACAGGATTCACACATTCACAAGCTTATAAGGTAACCATGAGGTAACCATCCCCATAAATAATGCATCACACGTCTAAACATCATACATATCCATTAAATTAGTGGCGGTGTGCTTGTACATAATCTGGCACACACACTTCAACGTAACGCGCGGTGATGGCGATAATCACGCTGCAACTATTCCAACCCACACAACTGTGTTCCTCTGAGGCACCGAGACCGGGACAGAGGGAGCGGGAGGGGGAGGAGGGATACGCAGGAGTAGCATGGTAGGTTGCACTGGCACAGTAAGAGCCAACAAGTTTTTAGACTGCAGTATGACTGGTCGGTTACCTGCAGCTTCTGGAGTCAACATTGGACCTGTGTTTGCCGAGCGGCTGGCTATAATTACCCACCCTGGGGGGGAATGATAGCTTTGGCTTTTCTCTTTTCTTTACTTAAAAGGCCTACAGGGGAGATCAAGTCACAGGGAGGAAAACAAGGAACTTTGAGCTTCAGCAAACAAAACATTTCAGAAATCTCTCATCAAAGTCGAAGTGTATCCTTGATTAAAGTGGTAAACAAAAACTACATGTGAGGAAACTGAGATCACGTGTACGTTTAAAGACCTGGAGCAGCAGGCTCATCAACAAGCACAGGGGAGACAGGTCATTTATGGGGAGCAGGTGTGTGTGTGTGTGTGTGTGGGGGGGGGGGTCAGGATGTGTGTAGAAGACGTGAGTGGAAGACAACTTAGAGGAGATCTGGAATCTAGGGCGTTCCACACACTGCCCCGAACGTGCACACACACACACACGTACACACACGACTTGAAACCACACACCGGCACATGCACACGCGCAAATGCACACACGCACATGCACCCCCCCACTTCAAGCCTCTATCTGTCCCAACTTTCCTTCACCTCCTTCTTTCACCTTCTCCACACTATCACTTCTACCTCCCTCCACTGAAGGGGTTTTCAATTCCCCTTTCCAGCTCTGAGGAAACCAACAATGAAACACACACACACACACAAACATAAACCCATACACACAAACCTACGCACACAACCCACCCACTGCCCACACACACGCAGACCACTTGACCCACCATGAACTCTATCTGCTCCAAGTCAAACTTCACTTCCCTCAAGTGAACATGTTTTCAATTCCCGTCTGTCCTGAGCGAGGCGAGCGGCTTCGCCCGACGTGAGGAGAGGAAGCGTACCGTTGCGCTTCTGTTTGCAAAGGCTGATGGTTTTGTTGCCACAATACAGGGGCTCTTGTGTGGCTCGTCCTGTTCCTCCATTTACGGAGTACTGAATGTATAGACACTCTGTATCGGGACACACTGTCGGATGTGTGTCTTACACCGTCCCGTTGCACTGTAAGACACTGGCGTCAATGCAGCATTTGTGTCAGTCTGCACTTAAGTTGTAGGACAACTTCACATGTATTGTATTTGGTGTTTAAAGTGATTTTGATTTATTCCTGGTGGATTGAAATCAGATCGCCACGCAGGTTTGGATGGGCGACAGCTCAGTACAGCAGATTATCTTGCAACCTAGATAAAAGCTGCGCTCGCCATCTCTGAACGCTGATGATTAATCACAAGCAGTGTCCTTGGGGAGCCGGGGAGCGAGCGAGTTTCTCAAAGAGGTATTGAGTGTGCCACAGCGAGGTTAGCCCAGCGGTGTGTGTGTGTGTGTGTGTGTGTGTGTGCACGAGCAGGTGTGTTTGCGTGTGAGGGAGAGAGGAGAGAGTCACCTTGACGGCGAAGCTGCATTTGCCACTGCGGACCGCCTCCTCGTCGGTCTGCCACTGGTGTGGCCGGCTGGACTCCGGCACGTACACGTCTTTCTTCCGGCGGAAGCTCTGCCGTAGCTTATTCATCGCTGAGCCCCCTGTGAGCGGTGAGAGAGAGACAGACGTTATTAAACCAAGGGTGGAAAACAGGCTGTCGTCAGCGGCATAATAAAAAAGGTGATGAAGTGATAAGAATGCAAAAAAATAGGAGGCATACCGAAAATATGAAGTAGATCTAAACAGAAACTTTGCCAGTCTGGGAAATCGACTCATATGCTGCCAATGTGTCGACATATAACTTAGTCAACTTCCACGGTTTCATAAACAGAGACAAAGGCAGGATGGGTAATAGGAAGGGAGAAGATAACAGACAGGAAGTGACATCCACGGTCGTGCAGTGTCGCAGCGCCAGACCATCGCTGTCAGCCCTACTGCGCGGTGCCGGGGGAAACCGACGCCACGAACACTGACAGCGGCGTAGCAACGCGGTAAACTGTTGTCTCTCTGGCAGACGGACAGACGGGCGAGTCGGCGCCTGAGTCTCCGCGTGGCTGGGAGTCAGGGCGGGCTCGCTACCTGCCACACCTCGCAGGGCTGCAGGACTACAGCTATACTCGCCCTTATTGCTCTTGCAATTTCACGCAAACGTTATCCACAAAAGGTCCAATCTCTACAACATCTTCACACCGCATATGTGGACTTCCTAGATGACGCCAATTACTAACAGGAAGTGAGGCAATTTCTCAATGCTTGATGCTAGAGCCACCAAACTTCAGATACAAGACCACCGGATTCTACACACAGCATGCAGCCTTGATTCATAAATACAGTTGATGACATGGATGCACAAACAGGAAGGGAGGCATAATTCCTAAATGCTTCATGTTAGAGAAATCACATTTGGTAAACCGGTTTCTCCCTCACTACTGAGACAATAAACAAGGCCTTATGGTGGCGCTATAACAACTTAAAGGTGTGGGGTGAGCCCAGTGTGTCAGGCCCTGTTTAGACCTGGCATTAACATCTGATTCGGGCGATCAGATCTCAAGTTCACACCTCTAGGCACGCCCGTTTACACCTGGCGTTAGAATGCGTCTGTGATCGCCTCGAGTGATTCGGATCTCACTTCCCCGCTCTATATGCAAATAAACACGTACCAGTTAGCCTGATAACATATCAATTACCAATCATTCATTTGATCTCACCATGAGAGACAGCGCGTTCTCTCACTCTAGCACCGACCAGAGAGAGAGAGAGAGAGAGAGCGAGCGAGCAAGAGCGGTCTACAGTCTTTAAATGACATTTTACAGTATAGGACATTATTTTATTCATTTATTTTGTAATGTGTATGTATGTCGATCTTTTAAAAGACATGTTGACATAAATATCCCTATACCAGTAGTCATGTCTCTCGTTGTATTGGTTTGCCCTCTTATGGACGTAATACGCTGTGTTTTTTTAAAAGGAATAATCGATAATCGTAATTTTGGCCAATTTTGACAGCACTGCCGCTTAAACAGAGGACGTCAGCTGAGTAGGCGGTCCTTCAATGGCCAGACCCAGAATGCATTGCGTGCACACTGCTAAAAGAATGTGGTCTAGGACCACCTCCGAATGTGGTCTGAGCGTTGCGATCTTAAATGTGATTTGGGTGCGTTTACACCAGTACTTAGGTGTTCACTTGATATCTCATCGCCCATATTGGATCTTAATGCCTCGTCTAAACTGGGGCCTCATGCTCCATAGCACCACCATCGGGCACCTATTTTTTTTTATTTGTCCAAAGCGCCTCAATCTTAGCATATTTCAACCGCCGAGATCATCATTGTATCACAGGATACTGACTTGACACTGATGTTTTGTCATATTTTCTCCAGCTTTGGCGGTAGTGTCCTTTCTGCAGTGCCCCACCGGTCTAATCAAATCAAGAGGAACTACTGGGTCTAGGAGGCGAGGAGGCACAGGAATTCAGACACAATCCTGTGTCTCTCACATCACCCAAAAGGACCCATGATTGGGGACCTGAACACATGTGAGCTGAGCACGCTCCTTAACAAGTTATACCCACTAACTTCTGAGTTGATGAGGCATCTGGCGGGATTACAGGTCTTTAATCCAGGACTGGCTGTCCACACGCGCACACACACACACACGGGAACACACATACGTGCATACTCTCAACACAGATGTACAAACACACAAATGCACGCACTCAAAACAAGCACCTACTTAAATACACACTGTTTGCATAATGAAACCTGTCCTGTGAGCCAGTAATGGCTGGGGGTAGAAAGTCTGTCTGAGGTGACTCTCTTATCGGTCTCTGCCAGGCTGCAGATATGTGGACAGCACACAATGAAGCTTTCAGCCCTAGACTGGCCATGGACACACACACACACACACACACACACACACACACACAAGGAGCGGACAGTGGCATCACGTAACGTCACAAGAGCCTGAATCTGCCAGGTTCAGTCACATATTTCGCCTGCTTTTTATGTTAAAAGCAGCTCTCAAAACTTTTTTTTTTTAAATCGCAAAAAACAGCAGGGCGCTTTCACCATTTTAGAAGGCATATACGTTTATACGTTTATATACGTTTATAAGACCTCAAAAATGATGGTTGGTCACTTGCCCAAATGGCTGGTAACATGGTCAAACTCGCCAGCCACCAGCCAAGAAGTGTGTAAGTCTCGTCTGTAGCTGGCGTTCATTTCCCAGCCCGTTCTCACGCGTTTCGTACTGACAACTCTGGTTCTCGTGCGGGAAGGCCCAACAGCCATTTCCTTTTATCTGCTGTCCGCGGCATCGCTCCCAGAAACGCCGCCACCACGACCCCCTCAGCCAGCGCTGGGGATGTGAATTCCCATGGCGTGCTGTCTACGCATCAGGCAGAGACAAAAGGCTAATGGGGCATAATGCCGGGGCACGCATGTGTGCATAATTGTAATGGGAGCCGAAGACCCCTGCAGGTGTCACGTTAACCAAGACACCCGGCCTGTCTGCAGTGTGTGTGTGTGTGTGTGCATCTGCCTGTGCACATACACATGCAGAGGTGGCAGCCTGCAGTGGAGTGACTGTTTGAAAACAAGACAACTGAGCAAGAGATGTTGCTTCATCCCCCTCTCTTTCCCTCTCTCTCTCTCTCTCTCTCTCTTCACACACACACACTCGTTTATTTAGGTCATATCATGTTTGGGCTCACTGCAGTGCCAGTGACAGGCAGCCTGCCTCCAGCCTGCAGAGTGAGGAGGAGGAGGAGGAAAAGAAAACAGATTCTTCTGCTCGCACGAGTGCATGCTGCAGATGAAGGTGCTGTACCTTCATCTGTTAGGAGGGAACGTTGACACACTCAGTTCATTTCTTCATATTTTAAAATAGACTCAGGACACCAGCCTTAAAAATGATAGTTTCTTTAGACACATCTTATAGAAAACTAACACTTTTATTATGTAATGATATTCAACAATGAGTTTTACTTTTAGGTGAGCCATTATTTTGTAAAGTAGGTGTCACCTATATTTCTCTCCAGAGTGTGAAATTAACACCCGCCACACACACTCCTACATTCTGGCTCTGGCTGATCATTTTGTCTCCCAGACACCTTTGGCAGGTAACCAACCATCATCTGGAGGTCCTGTCGGCTGGTACAATACTGATAGTTGATGGTGAATTGTGATGAGCCTCTATTAGTTTCCTGCTCCAGTCTTTCATCATACTTTCATCCCTGATCACAACCTACAGCTGTTTAGACCTTTAAATTTAAAAACACTTCCATTTCTCAATACTTCAATAGTGTACTTTCGGTTACTATTTTATAAGTCTTTTAAAGCAGTTTTTAAACCGGTGTCACTGTGAAAATCCCCCAAAATGGTTGCTGGTGCATTCTAGTACCAAGCAGCTATTGAGAGGCCGATGGGACAAAAAGCCCAAACCGTTTCCTGCCAGGAGATCTCATTTTGGAACGAGTCTCTTTGAATCCAGAGGAGAGGTAGAACACCATTAGTCTGGGGTATTCATTCTTTAGCCCTGCAGGCTTATGTCGGTCCATTATTGCACTGTGGGCTTTTGCCTCTTCTCACAGCGCCTGACTAAACTCACCTCTTAAAACACTTAACACTTGTCCTACTGCCAGCTTACAACCCACACACTTTCCCCTCCTGCTTTCTGCTGTCTGCAGTGTGTGAGAGAAATAGATAAAAGGGTATAAATGTGAAAGCACATACATTTGAGTGTGTGTGTGAAAGGGGAGCGAGCATGTACGTGTTTTTCATACATAAAAAGGTGGTAGGAAAACAAGCACCGATAGAAATTCACCTCTCTGAATATCAAGTCTTCCCTGTGACGGGCCACCGCCAGCTTGGGGCCCCCATGAACTACTGCACCCCCCTCACTAACTGCGCCCCTGGCAGTAGCTAACTCTATTGTGTGTGTGTGTGTGTGTGTGTGTGTGTGTGTGTGTGTGTGTGAGTGTGGACCAGCGTGCTTTGGCAGGGAGGCGAGCAGTGCTGGAGATAGAGGCTAGGCAGCCAGCAGTCATGAGCCAGTGGGGGCAGAGCAGCGAATGAGCAGTGAGGGGGCACGTCTGGCTGTGAAGGCCTGGTGCTGAGAGATGTGGTGGTGGGGGGGGGTGGGGGTGGTGGGGGGGGGGCTGTCATGTGAAGCAGCTTTAGCCCCGGACCAGCAGGGTGGCTTAGCCGTGGGACAGAGAGAGGAAGTGAAGCAGAAGAGGAGAAGGGAGGAGGGAGGAGTGGAAGATGGAACGGCGAAAGCAAGAGAGAGAGAAGGTAGGTGGGGAGGTTAAAGAAAAGAGGGAGGGAAAAGATTGTGAGGGAGAGAGGAAGAGAAGGAGAGAGAGAGAGAGAGGGAAGGGGAAGGGAGGTAAAAGGAGAGATGTGTTTCCCACAGGTTGGCAGTTTGTTTTAGACTTTTTATCAACGTTTAATCTAGCGAGCCAGTATCAGATGTTTTTCTCCAGGCACTTAAAATCTGCACTATGTAACTTTCTGCAGTTCAGTCGACGGAGGACCCAAGTGGCAGCGAGACGCAACTGAGGGTTTCTGAAGACTTAAAATACCCAGAAGCCGTATCGCGTTTACCTCGGACCTAAATTTCTTCTTCTTAGTGTTTTGTCGGGGTGGTGAATCAGCTTTGAAATCAGCAGGAAATCAGGTACCTCATTACAATACAAGATATTTCCAGTGCAGCTACAATGGAGTTTGATAGCAGTTCAGACACAACGCAACGCGAGAGAGTACAGACTGTCCAATACTGTGCGCTGCGTCATGAATACAATGTACTACGGTCGTCACCGCTCACAAACACAATCGCACAAACACTTCCTTTGTTTGGCCGGTGTGATGGCGGGGCAGCTAATCTTTGTTTTTTGTAAACTGCATCAGAAAGAAACGCCAGCTTTGTGTATCACAGCACCCAAAATAAATCTAGGGGAGAGAAAATTGACATGAGCAGTTGTTAATTTACCTGGGCAAACAGCAGAGAGAGTAAACAAAGGATGGAGTGGGGAAAGAGAGGGTGGGAAGTAGCAGCAGAGCAGGATCCGAACCCTGCAGGAGCTGTCAGAGCCGCTACAGTCCGGTCCCGTGAGGAGCCCTGGCCTTCCTCCTACCAGAACTAATGAGCACCAGTTCAACCCTCTCTGAGTCCACATACACAGAGAGAAACTAGAGTGGACGAGGAGAAGGGCGGACCTCTCCAAAGACTCTCACGTACAATATCATCAACTCGCTCGCCGGACAATTATGGGCATAAGTGCACACACACAGTCAACTCTGATGGTAATCACACAGAGAGATAGAGAGAGAGAGAGAGAGAGGATGTGTTAGAGAGCAACAGAGGCAAATAGAGAGGGACAGGAAGAGAGGGAGATCGAGGTGAGCAAGAGCAAGGTGGACACACAGGAAGAAAGAAACAGAGTGAGACCTACAGAGAGACAGGAATGGAAAATGACAGAAATATACTGATAGAGAAAAAGAGAGGCAGAGCCAGGGAGGAAAAGAGCAACAAGGAGAGAGAGCAAGACGGAAAGAAAGACTTTTCCAAGTCTGCTGTGCTGCCGGGATGGATGGGTGGAGGGAGGGAGGAGAGGAGGGAGGGAGGGAGGAGAGGAGGACGGAGGAGAGGAGGAGTGCCACTGCTGGCTGCAGATGTAACAGTATTTGAATAATCTCTCCAGGAATGGAAAACTGATTAATCCTTGCAGAAGGATCCCAAGGATGAGTACAGCGGTGGGGTTTCAAAGAGGAGGGAGAGGGGGAGCGAGCAGGAGAGAGAGAGAGAGGGGGAGCGAGCAGGAGAGAGAGAGAGGGAGGGAGAAAAAAGGCCCTGCTGTCCTCTTTCATGACTTGCCCCGCCATCACACCAGCCAATATTCCTCATCCTCTTCTATAACACTCTATTGAGGGCATGTCACATTCTCTCTGTTCGGACGGAGTTGATAGCTGAGGAGCGACAATGAGACATGAGCACGTCGATCAATAAGGCCGTCGGTCCGTGACGCCTGGGCCGAGCCGTGTGATCTGTGATCTGTGATCGGGGAGCCGGCCCACGCGAGGTGATAGCGCCTCCGTTCTGCTCCCAAACAGCCATACGAACAGAGAATTTGAAAAATGCTGTTACCGTGGTAATCCAATTTTCCAGGCCCCGCTTTGTGGGTTGGCATGCTTATATAAAAAATAAAAAAAATGGGGGGGGAAAGGAACTCGAGATGAAAGCGTATGTGTTGCATGAAAAAAGGAAAGCCGGGCTGGGCACACAAGGGGAATGCCGAGAGAACTACAATGACCAGGGGAACGCATGGGATCAGGGTCAAGGGTCAGGAGGTCACAGGCGGTCAGTTTGTAGCTGGTAGAGTGATAAGAGAGAGCAGAGTCTACAGGACTGGTTCCCTAGAGGGAGAACACAGCTCAGCGGACCAAGACGTCTACCATGTGCTCATCACATCGTGGGTTTGAGTAGCTTGCAGTCTGCAGAATGACCTTTTGTCATGTCTCATCCGCTTAGCTTCCATTGTAACTCTGTAAAGCATTAGATGTACTACAGCAGAAATTCCTTCAAAATGATCTTTAAAATGTTTTTATTGTTCACAGTCCAGAAAGCTAGACCTCATTTGGGGCTAGTTATATCGAGGACAGCATTCATAAATCATTTGTCCGATCATATCCTGCTCAAACCCTGAGCATTGGGCCTCATTGATGAGTATATCATTTGAATGGAAACGATGGCTGTAGGCCCAGTACACTCTTCAGGAGGAACAACTTAGCTGAAAGAAAAACTAACATGACCAGTGACTGCTCAAGCCAAAAAGCAGGTGCTCCCATCAGAGTAAAACCAAACTCCTCATTACAGGCTCAGCTGGCGCCTATATCAAAGCACCTTCCCAGACTCCTCGGTAAAACAGTCTGGTTTGGATCCCCCAAAATAGCTTAAAAGTGTTGCTGGTGAATTTTAGAATCCATCAGCCACGGAGGCTGGTGGATAAAAGAGTTTGTTTCCTGGTGCACGCTCTCCCAGACGTCACCCTGCTGTAACAACACAGCTCTAAGGGAAGACAGAAACAACATACCTCCGTATCTTGAGAGGTTTCATGAGCCAAAGCCAAACCTGAACCCAGAGAGACTTCAGGTGAAAACACGAAAATCACCAAAACTGTTATGTTCACCAGACAACAGCAATTTGCAGCCGTGACCTCAGCCTCAGCATCACTGCCTTCATTACAGATAATTACTGCAAATGACTTCAAAAGGCTGAACAACACAGAATCACTGGTGAGGAAAAAACAACAACAACAACAAAAGCTGGTGGAGAGAGAGACTGTCCGTAAACAAGTCTTACTTATCGGCAGCTCTGCTCACTACCTCCACGATCCGACTGATTCACACTGTTAATGTCCCAACAATACTCAGAATGACTTTATCCACCAAACACAGGAATTTGTCTTGGTGACATCAAGGGACATCACGAGACAAACTATGGAGGGTTTAGTACAACTACAAACCGTCTACCGGACATATGACATGTTGTATGCAGTAGTCCAAAGCTGTAACTGCTCCAAATGTAGAAAATCTTTACTGACCCTGTGGATGAAGCCGGACCTTTGAGAATACACACATACATGTAAAATATCAAAAAGGTGCACTAGTCAGCAAGAAAATCAACCAGTTTTTCAATCCCCAAAAAGCTGATTACTTTTGGAGATTCAAGATTTTGTGAGTCAGATGGAAGGAGAGAGAGAGGAAGAGAGCCAGAGACAAAGATGAGGACTTGGTGTGAATGGGTGGTACTCCACAGAGGAAGGAAATGGTGGGAAGGGGGGTGTTTGCTACTGTTCGCAGGGCTCGCTCTCTTCCTCCCTGCCTGCCTGCCGCTGAATCATTGCTCTCTAGTAAGGCCTTCGGTCTGCTGCCTGCCCCCTGCGAGAGGGGGTGACCCGTTTCCTGAGTTTTCCTGAGTGGGGTTAGGGTTCAGACGGAGAGAGAAAATAGGGCCCGGACCGCTCTTCTCTTCAGCCTCCTCCCTCCATTACTCATTGCGTGTCTGTCCATGTGTATGTGTTGTGTATTTGTGTGTGTCTGTGAGTAATGGCGAATGTCTGTGTGTGTGTGTGTGTGTGTGTGTGTGTGTGTGTGTGTGTGTGTGTGTGTGTGTGTGTGTGTGTGTGTGTGTGTGTGTGTGTGTGTGTGTGTGTGTGTGTGTGTGTGTGTAGGAGCAGCCAGGCATGGCATTGGGGAGCCCAGCCCAGCAGCGAGCCGGCCAGCCATTCAGCACAGAGAACTTTGGGGAACAGCTGAGGCCACAGTAAAATGGCCAGAGCGCCCTGGCACTGGGGAATGGCAAATCAATGTCACTACGTCGTTTCCCCCCGGGCGTGCCCTGGCCTAGCCTGGTTTCCACTACAGAGCCAAACAGGGCAAGGAGAGGGCTTCCTTTAGATTCATGTCCCTCAACTTTGCCACAAAACTGCATTTATGTGATTGTTTTTCACAAATTGTTGCCATGGGAGATGATTTGCCAACTGGGGTGGAGTTTCAATTAAATGAATAGAGCTGTAAACACTACAGCCCTGCTGTGGAGAGGGCCTGCTAGGAGGGGTTAGATGTAGTGGACTGAGTGCCCAAACTCCATCAATCCTGGTCCCTCTTTACGACAGACTGCCACCGATAACACAATAGGTAGCCACTCATGTGGCAGCGCTGGGAAGAGGTCTTAACAAAGTGGCTGTTAGTCTGCACTCCGGCTGACCTGAAATAGCCGGCCTGTTCGGTACTCTTCATCCGAGAAGAATGTTTTGAGAGCGCTTCTTCCTCGGGGAGACATCAGTGTTGGACTGTGGGACAGAGTGGCTGGCTACATATTGTCCTTGACTGGAGAAGTGAACTACGCTGGGAAACTTTGTGTAAACCTCGGAGCCAAAAAGCTACTCATGGAAACCATGTTTACTTTCTTCCTTGACATCACTCGCATTGCACACACAGACACACACAGACAGACACACACACACACACACACACAGAAGTGCGCACACACACACACAGAGACAAGTACACACAAACAGACACACACACCTTCACCTGCTCTATCACCCAAAAATGCAAATACACACACACTCTCTCACACGACACACACTCTCTCTCACACACACACTCTCTCTCTCTCTCTGACATACACAAATGCCAGCTCTAGCTTCTCAAGGCCCCAGAGCTATAAAGGCTCTTTTATTACACTTTGGTTTTCTTGGGGGGAAAAACAAAGTGCCATTAGAAGAGCCCTGCCAAGGTGGGCGCATCAGAGAGAATACACACAACAGGCCTTCACCCCGAGCACCATGCTGACGTGAGGAAACACAGCCACAGTGTTAAATATTCACCAGGCCTCAGCGCAGCGCCGTTAATACATGATCTATTAATCCTACTCATGGACGACTAACAAAAAAAAAAGGAACATTGGCACATTTTATATTAAGCCTTGGAGCAAGAATGATGATCCAGGGTTACTGCTCAAGTGCCCGGGGTGATCCCTTACTCAGTTGGAATAAAAACACAGATCCATCAGCACACCGAATTGGTGCAGCAGGGTGGAGTACTGAGGTGGGAGAGAGATCGACCTACAACCAAAGGACCTGGGTTCAACCCCGTGTTGGCAAGCAGCCGCTGAAGTGCCCTTGAGCAAGACACTGCTAGCTGATCCTGACCTCTGACCTCTCTGTGGAGGAGGGCAAGCAAAAACTTTTTTTTAGGGGAATCAGTAATGTCTGATTGGCTGATGTTCTATACGATAGAGATATTGATCACTATCACAATTTGTGAAACGACAGTTACATACTATGTGATATACATATATACACAGCCCTCGACAATAAGCACTGGCCCGGTGGCCCGGAGGTGTTTTGAGCGGTCTGGGCCAGTCCGGGCCAGTAAACTTCCTAATTCGATGGCCCGGCCGGGCCACCACATTTTAAATTACTTTATACACTTTTGGTTAAGTGGTTATCTGTACTATTCTAGACATCACAGACCTGTGAAGGAACCCTGTATAGGAGCACAGAAACAGTTGAACTCCCTTTACCTTTTGTAGGCAGCATGAAAAAAACCAAAAGATGTCATGGGAGAAGCTTGTTATGCTAAAGAAAAGTTGAGGATTTAACGACTAAGGGCCAGGCCTTTTCCCCAGGCCAATAGCTTAGCGTCACATCATATCCTATACTGTTCAAAACAGACTGTATTCTGTCAAGTAAAACAGGTCTGGCTGTCCCAATGTGAACCAGTGAGCATGCAGGACAGGCACGTATGAACAGGCAGGCACCAGACTGCACTTCATGCGGAGCTGCTGATTCAGAAGAGAAGAAAATACTCACGGTAACGTTACCGGTAGTTGCGTGACGTAATCAGGCAGTCTGTGAGAGTTTCACACACGCAACATGCTTGGTTCGAGCCTCAGCAATCAGCAGCCAAAGGTGTTGCTTTTGTGTTTGAGCTCTTCCTGTGCACTGAGACCACCTTCACTCCTGAATGAACTGCTGCAGAGCAAGTGGCGCTGCCTATAGCTTCAAACATCTTTCACAAGGACTGCTAACACACACGGACTGATACCCGCCCCACCTATGGGAAACCTATGACCAGAATAGTACAAGCGAGACCAATTGTGCTGACACCTAGTCAAATGCAACCCACCCTGCTACATAGTGGCTGTTACCGTTCCCCCCTGCTGACCTACAACAGGAGCCAATGTATTTCCAACCCTTCATCCAACAAGAATGACCTATTTGCAAGCGTTTCTTCCATGGGAAGACATCAGTGTTCCCCTCTGCCGTTCTCCTCTCTGCCTCTCATCCTCCCCTCCAGTCCTTTCATCCTTCTCCCTGCCATTCTGTTGAGGCGACCCGGAGATGTCCATCCTACAGCTGCCAAATGGCTTTGGCTCTTAAAAGAAGCCATGATTATGGGGCACTGACTGGCTGCAATGAAACTGACCTGACAGCCACAGGCAAATGCTCTATAGAGGGTGGCTACCATCATGCTATCAGAATTTCAAAAACAATTTATTCGGTTATTCAGTTTAGTCATCAGTGTAAAAATGCAAATGAAGAAAAATGAGGGAACAATCAGAGCCAATTAACCTGATCCCCAACTGAGCTTAGGAACCAGTCTGGGTGGAATTAAGCTGCACAGCGCTCATTTTTCTGTCCTGTCTGTGGGAAGGAGAAATAGAGCTGCTGGTGCTTCACAATATCCTTTCATTTGGTGATAGCAAGGAACAATTTGGTGGGGGGGAAGCCTGAAAGCTGAGGCAGACCATAGATTTGAAAAGTTGACTACAAAAGGAGAATGCACAACCAATGTGTACAATCATATACTGTGATTTTAGCTTCCAGTGAGTATTGGAAGTGATGTTGAAACATTTCATTTTGAATGTCTACTATGGTTGAAAATGGTCAAGATGTTGATCTAAGATGCAGAAGCAGTCAAATGTGTCCCAGAGTATCTTCAAGACTAATAATCCTAACTTAGAGTCACCATTGTAATAACTATCAAAATGCTCCAGCAGAGTGAAACCGCCCTTTTGATTTTAAACAAACTACCAATCTTTTCTTCGCTCTCTCAGACGTCATATGTGAGGGGAAAAAAAAGCTACAAATTACATCAAGAATACCTTTCACATTTTCATTTTGGTGGTTGGAAAGAGCATTTAGGTGGGCTAGCGGGCTGCGTTCAAGAGACAAGGGAAGCCCTGCGTGTGGAACAATGTCAGCATGTGTGTTCACTGAGTGATGAAGGCCTGTCACTCTTCACTGCTCTCCACATTATCTGGAGATGGCTGCAGGGGGAATGTATTCTACCGGGGCTTTACACACTGCACTGCTGGCTTCTGACATTGACAAACACACACACACACACACAGACAAAAACCACACACTCCAACACTGTGACGCATCACACACACATTTGAAGAGACATACACAGATACGCACCACAAGGAAGAGGGAAATAAAGGACGGGCATAGACAGAGACAGACACAACGAGAGAGAGAGGACAGTGTGAAGCGAGAGAGAGAGAGTGAAAGAGATAAGAAAGAAGGAAAAGGAGAGGGAGAGAGGAAAAAGATCACATGGAAAAATACTCAGAGGAATCGATATCACCCAAAGAACACACTCCATGGTTCCATCTGCCGGGTCAATGTGTTGTCAATAACAGGACTTCTCACGCAAGCGCACTAAATAGCATCGCAGTCAGTAAGTCAGTAAGCGCTTTGGAGCAGTATTTGTCTGACAGAACAAGTGTGTGTGTGTGTGTGTGTGTGTGTGTGTATGTGCAACGTTCCCTGACAGCAGGAATGTGTATGTGTGTGGGTATGATTTTTGTCTGACAACGGAAGTGTGTGTGTCGGTAGCAGTATTTGTCTAGCAGCGGGAGTGATGAGAGGATGGAGTGGAACAGGAACTTCCTGCTGAGCGAACAGACATGCTAGCACTACACTGCCCCTCTGACCTGGCCAAGACACACACACACACACACACACACACACACACACACAGTTTCATAACTTACCTTTCCTGCAAGCCAGAACACAGAAAAACTACTCAGTCAGATTTTTGAAACATGCTGACTTGACTGACAATAAAAATGATTTGTGGCCACGGTCTGATTATTACAGTCTAGGAAACACAACGATCTTCCAGAAACTACTCCCCATTCACCTTGGCATGTGAAAAGAAAGCTTGAGTCAGATGGCGATATCAGTCCACATGACAGAAGACAGGTTGTATTGACGTCAGTCATCGGCCAGCCAAACTGGTCCTGCCAGGATGAATGCAAACGGGGCCATAGTATTCAGCCCAGCTGAGCCTGACTCACTTGAGGAATGCTTCCATGTTACCTGGACTCCTTTCTTTGTCTCCTGGTTGGCTGTTTATCAAGCTACTTGTAGGTCAAGATGACTGCAGAGTACGAAGTTACGCAACCGATTAAGCCAGACTGCGACTACTATCTGGCTATTTACCCAGCAGGTTTTGTCTGGGTAAATAGTTTGGATGCGGCCCAGGAAGGGGTGGAGCCAGGCGTTATATCTGGAAGAGTTAGAACACTGAGGGGGTCAGAAACTATTTTAAGCGTCCAAGCCTTCTTACCTCATGGGGCTACGTTTTTTTGGCTAAGCAATATTAGCCAAAGCCCTGCTTAATGGCTGGAATTATGTGTTGCATTGCTAGATTAGCTTAGTGAACATTGCATCAGGAAGTACAGGCCTATAACTAAGGCCTAACTGTAACCGTTGGTGTGATGGACTATGGACTCTGAGAAAGTCCGTGAGGATGAGATCATAATATGAAGGGTTTCATTCCAAAACACAGTCATTACTTCAGAAACAGATGATTCTAATCGCAAATTGAGAACAATTGTGTAAGCACAGGTCACAAAATGACTCATCAGTCTATTAGTATTCCATAATGTGCTTTCTTTTCCTGCCAAGTCATTTGTAAGCAGTTTGTGGTTTTATTTGAAAATGGTAGACAACTCGTTTTGGAAAGAAACCTTTCATATAATCAAATGGCAAGTTATAGTAAAACAGAATAAGTGAGTTTGCCACGATCATTCGCACAGCCAGCCAGCCAGCCAGCCAGCCAGCCAGGCAGCCAGGCAGCCAGGCAGCCCTCTCCCTCTCCAGCATGAGACAGGGCCCAAGAAGGCAATGATGTCACTTTACATTTGGGGAATTAAACTGATGCTCTTACCCAGAGCAACCCACAGCAACTTACTATGAGCGACCACATAAGGACTCAGTGTCTTGCTCAAGGACACTCTGCCAAGTCACATGGCTGTTGATGAACACACTATGGCTGCAGGCATTGACTTGATGACCTTTCAATTACAGGACAGTGACTGTAATCACTAGGCCACCCTAACTGTATTGATTGTGAGAAAATTGAGTTCAACCCATCTTTCCACTGAAACTTAACAAGGCAGGAGCTGTTTCTGGACAGGACAAGTAGAAGACAGCAACGCCGTGTCATCCCTTATGAGAGGAGTAGGAACGATGGGGCCGACATTAAGCCCTTCCCTTCCCTCCCCAGCCAAAGATGGGGTCCAGACAGACACACAGACCGACGGGCAAGCAGGCGGGGACTGCAGAGCCGAGCATCAGAGAATGGAAAATTACCAGACCTCCACAATCAGCTGGGCTCCTTTGATCAGCCAGAGCCAAGGCACCAATTACTGTGGGATAATCGGCAGCCCTCAGAGGCCTGACGAGCTGCAGGCAGAGCGGGCACAACGGGTCAGTGACCAGCAGGCAACAGGGCTCGCCTGGTCAACAGGGCTCGCCGAGCCAAAAGCACACGGTGCCCCTCGCTGAAATGCTGCGTGAAGGCGGCCAAACGGACAAGCAGCACAGCGAAGCCATTGTTCCCCTCCTGTCGACTCAGCACAGTGGCACTCTCACAAGCCTGCCATCTCTCCCCAGACCGTTTGGTGCAGGAGGAAGTGGTGGGACGGTGCGGGGTGTGTGATCATGCTCGGCATATCTTTAGGGCTTTCTCACACTATCTCTCTAATGCAACCTGAACACAAATGTGTATATACACACACATGCGCACACCTTTATCCCTGTAATTGTGTGATAAAAAGCTGCAGTGCCGGAGCCAGCACGGGCTGCACACTGATGCAACACACAGGAAACACTCCTCACCACCCTCCTCCACAAACTACCCTACGCCTCCCCAAGAAAAAGGCATCGACATTCTTCTTACCTTACTTCACTTTATCTGGGGGAGTGTGGACTGCACAGTAAATGTGAGTGCATGTGCTCTGGAATATGAATGGTACATCTCCCCCCTCGCTCTCTCACCAATCTGGTAGCTGCATCTTACTGGCGCAAACGCAAGCTAGCAGCAATGATAAAGAACATTAGACCTCACTGCTTGATTCAGAACCTGATACCCAGCTCATCAATAATTGATACATTTTACTGGTGGTGGTGAACATTCCTCATTGATTAGGCTGGGCTGCTGCACTGCCTCGCTCTCCATTCTCAACAACACACTCGGCCCCAACAGTTCATAGACACAGCTCATACGACGATGGTCACCCTACCGGTCACTACAACACAATTACACCACAGCACTCCAGCATCTCCAATCATCACAGGGTCTTGCGTGCCAACTCGTATCCCCAGCAGTTATCTTACGGCACCACAGTAGCCAGCAGACTTTGGATCAAACGCTCTTGTTACACAACGGCGAGTGCCGGTCCAAATAGACCCATATGGACCAGAAGGAGCTTCCCAGTAAACCGTGAGTCAGCAGAACAGCCTGATCTCATAATAGTGAGGACCGGGGAGAAGACAGATGTTACGTTGGGGGGGTGAGAGCTTGTTTACAAGGCACATTTGATAACATAGCCACATGCTCAGAGCGTGGGGAATGTGGCGGTTTACGCCATAATCACAGAGACCACTTGATACCAAACATGAAGCATTGTCTGATAATAACCCAATACAAACGTTGACAATTCGCTTTATTATCCGTGAGACAGATCCAACACTTAATGTGGTTACTGGTATTATATGATCAGCTGAAGGGGGGGGATGACTGGTGGGTTTGAAGAGGGGAATCAACTCTCTGGACATTTCGTTCTGTGTGCCGTTGGGTCGTAATGCACTTATCACTGCATCGCCCAGCAACCGCTGCAGTTACCAGGAAACAGGAGCCACAGAAACGTTGCTGCACATCCAGAATGACGACAGCGGGGCCCAGAAAGACCGCGACTGTACTGCAGATTAGACAGAGCCGTATCAGAGGCAGCACGCCGTTTGTCTGCTCGGCCAGGTAGATGGATACTGTGCACGATGCGAGAGAGAATGAGGTCACTGTGACCAACGCTATGGACAGGGTGTCATTAGAGGCAGCCGCACGCACGGATGCACGCACACACCACTTAGGTTTTGGACAGGGAGTTATTTCAGCAGCCACACATTGAGATGCTCTCATCAGCCCAGAGAGTGAAACTGAGAAGCCAGAAAGTGGGAGGGGCAGTGGCCCTGCTGGTACACAAGGAGGGGTGGGAAACTTTTTTTTTTGTTCACAAGCCAAAACTCCTCGAATCCAAAAATGCGACTGAACAATGGCGTTTACATGTTGAAGAGGGCTAACAGAGAAGAGATCAGAAAGAGCTTCCCTGTTTTTATTTCTGACCCAATGGCTCTGTAATCTACTAGCGACTACTGTTTGGAAGTTGAATGTCTTCATAAATAAATCGCTCTGTTTGAGGTGACAAACTAACGCGCCACAGCCAAAAGGTTTAGGCTTCCAGCATTCTGGCTGGCACTGGTAGCTGGTGCTAAGTTCCCAGCCTCCACCCACCACCAGTCACTCCCGTCCTGGTCACTCGTAATTAAAGCACAGATCAGAGGGCTGAATAAAGCATGAGCTGTTCAGCCCAGGAGGCTCAGGTATCGCTCTGTATAGGGGCCCAGGACTGTGGTGAGAGACAAAGGAGTCTCTGATCCCCATACCATCCACAGGGAGGACAGAGCTGGAGAGGCAAACCTGAAAGACAACTCCTTGCATACAGTCGTCCACACACACACACACACACACACGCACACACACGCACACACACGCACACACACGCACACACACCAAGGCCCTAATCCAACAGTTTAAACAGCCATGGCAAAAAGAGGAGCTCAAAGCCCACTGGACCTAATTAAGAGCCGGAGATATTGTCCCAAATGGGGACCGTCAAAGAACGTTGTGTTCAACACCCAGCCATAGAAAATACACTTTTTCCTAAATAAATGCTGATGCAGCCAGATTTACATCAATTAGCTGCCTCTAAGAAACAGCCTGCAGAGACAAATATTGCATATCTTGGATAAAAGACAGCCCTTAGCTTTGGTTTTGCGTATATTTGTGTTTGGAGAATGTCTGAAAGTGATTGTACACAACGCCACTAATTTGTGTGAAGAAGTTGATGACCAATAACTATTTGCCTCAATGGTAAAAAGATGCAACACTTACTAATGTACGCAGCAAAGACAGAACTTCAAAGTAACACTACAGTTTCACAGGACCTATTTTAGGCTACTTATGTTGAAATGGGGTCAGCGGCACATTTGAGATCCTGATTCTAATATCTCCCCTCTGGTTGAATCGTCTAAGAGTGTCTCGGTTGGATCCAAGGCCCAATAAGCTCAGAATATGGGGCTGGTGTAAATATAACAAGTGCAGATGGTTTGCCTTCTTCCCAACTGCCACATGGCCCTGGACGTTAATGATGCTCACGACGAGATATGTCCTGTTGAAGTGACAACTTTTCCAACTTTCCTAGTGTATGAATAATATTCACATCAACCACAAGTTATGGATGACAGCCAGCACATTCAAGGGCCTGCATCAAAACTGCAGCCTACAGAGGCTTAACGTGACAAATAAACAGGACAGGTGTGCAGTCAGGAGATTGGCACAGACAGCTTGCTCTGACTCAGACAGGTTGGTGCTGAATAAGAAGAATAGAAAACCAGATGCATTTCTCTCCGTCTTGTCATCTCTGATTTGATTAACGTTAGACTGGATGTTGAACTGACGAGTCGCTCCACATCCACCATTCAAAACAAGAAGCTAGATATCTTGCCGCCATCAGAGGAAAAGTCAGACCGCAGATAGTGAATGACACTGAATGCACTGTCATTGTACAGCCAGTTTATCTACCCATGTCGCATCACTGTTCAGCAGTCACACTGACAGCTTGCTGCCGAGGAAGGGCCTCTTCTTTGAGAGTACAGTGAGATCCTGAGAGTACAGTCAGTTTCACCAACTGAGTGAATCACAACGGTACGGACAGTGACTCCTTCTTACATTCTCCTCCTCTCTCAAACAGCTGATAGACTGGTACATTGGGTTTGATGACAGGTAGTCAATCCCGCCTCAATCTCGCCTCCCTCACGCTGTCCTTAAGAGATGAGCTCAGGCAGGAGTTCTAGTGCCTACTCTACATAAACATGTTTGAATTTCAGCTTAAGAAGGAAATCACCTCACATGACAAAGCATAAGACACACTTGCCCGGAAAGGTGCCCGCCCTGTTTATGATGAAAATATCACATCAAACCTAAAATTGGCAGGTAAATGCTGACTTGCTTATCTGTAAACATACATAAGTCACTGACCATGACGCGTGATCTTTTTAAAATTGTTAGGTCCACTGGTGAACTCATACATCTGATCTAAACTACCAGATTTCACCAAGATGTTTCATCTGACTGTCTCTCGGACATAAAGAGAGAAAGAGAGAGGGCCATGTATCAGAGCTAAACACAACCAAAGCTGAAAATTAGATTACTCCAAAATAACTACCTCCGCCCTTACAAATTCAAGTCACACCACTCCCAGCCCACTGTCAACAAAACAGTAATGCCTGAACAATCATGGCTAATTAGGACATCCAAATGCGGTTGTATTGACCAATGGACAGGATGTTTCAGCTGAGGGTCACTCTGCTGTGTCAATTTATTAGAGAGCCTGTAAAACCTGCATGTGGATGCTAATCTAACCACTGGTGTGTATCTAACCACGGCCGAAATGTCTGCTCTGTGGGTACTCCAAGAAGGAAACTCTCATACAGGCTAAAGGTCTGGAACCGATACGGTTACCATATAAGAGAATCTAACCGAGGGTATTATCACACTACACAAAAATCTTGGGTGTCTGAGTCACAGTTTATGTCCAGGGCTAGCAAGCTTTCTAATGGTGGGGTTCAAGGTCGGCGGCTGACAGGTTGATGACTATGGAAACGACAGAAGCTGTGTTTTTAAACCAGCTCGTTCGGTTGTAGGTGACACATTTTACAAACTGACTAAATATATCTGCGTTCTCGCAAATGTGCCACTGTAACGGTGACGTTACATGACTGACCAAATTCACAAATCTCAAATTGTCAAGACAGCTGACCACTTTGCCTCATCGTTTCAGCGAGAGTCGGGTTCATTAACTAGCCTCCTAAACCAGGCAAGTTGGGCAACGTTAGGCAAGTTAGCTAATTAACTAACTAACTAGCTAGCTAGCTACCGCGCTACTCCCTTTGGTAGGGCAGGGGCAGACCTTTCCCTACACCTGCGAAGGATGGCAGAAAGCTCCACACCTTCCATTTTAGTCAGTTTGAAGTGCTGTTAACTGGTTGTCACCGGACGTTGGCAAACGAGATAAATTACACGTATCTTGCATCCTAGAGGGTCCGCATCAAGCCACTGGCACCCAATAAAGAATAAGACGGTAGCTAACGTTAGCTGGTGTTGCTAGCATTAGCTGTATGCGGACGATTCTGAGCCGCGTTCGAAAAAACACAGCTAATGTTACTTAGCTCGGCTAGCTAACAGGGCTTACCGGTTGTGTAAATAATTAACGTAGCACGTACTCAACCTACCTGTGATCAGCGTAGCGACCCAGAATATGTTCGGTTAATACTGTCACCTATTTCTCACGAACCGTGCCAAAATAATTCAAATTCCACAGAAAGTGTTGGGAGACCCTCGCAGTCCAATCGCTTCACCCACTGCTGGTGAATGGCTGCTACTCGGAGACTCAACCAAACTTCCCCCTTAGCAACGGACCGCCCCCGCGCGCGCTCATTGGGCGGCGGAGGCAGATTCAAGGTGATCGATTGACTTGTCGCGTACCCTGGAATGAACAGGGCTCTCAGTGCAATTCTCACAAGATATTTAACGTGCTAAGCGTTGCAGTACCTGTTATCCTGTACACGTATCACGCCAACGGGGTTATTGTAAGCAGCCGGACTCTTGTGTATTTCAAACCAAAACAGACAGAATACTGTAGTTTATTCTGATTCCAGGACATGATTTGGAGTTATGCGCCTTGCTTGTGACACGCCTGGCAGTCTCATCTTGGCACTGGGGCCAATTTGACCACATTCCTTTAATTAAATGCTGGGGCCGTGGCTGGAGCTTTATTTCTCCCTCCCATTCACCTTTGTAAAATAGTTCTTGATGTAACCCCATGCAGTTTGTGCGTGGAGTGGACAGGTGTACAGGTCAGGGAATGGCAGGAGCAGAGAATAGTTGGCAAAACAACACAACTCCAGCACCTGTCAGTCAGTTGTCACATTCCTCCTTGCAAATCCCCTATCTGGTTGATATGCACATGCAGCCCTGTCGGCGAAGGGACTTTCGAAAACCACATAGAATCAAGGTCCATCTGGATAGCACCACGTTCTTAATACCTCCATTGTTTTTCACGTGGGTCTTTGGAAATATATCCCCCGTGTCCTTTTAAATTGTTTGTGGGAACCCTGGCGTGTCTCCGCTAGGTCTCCACATGACAAAAAGCGCAATATGTTTTAATGAGACTGTGTCGCTGAGTGAGAGTGAATTTACTCTATTCGGGCCCTGTGGCTGAAAACAAACAGGAACCTAAACTCATATTGTCCCTGCACTCCCAGGGATCATAATTCAGCTTTTGCTCGCCTCCTCTCCTGATGACGAAACCCGGGCCCCTTTAAAAGGCCAGTAGTTTATCAGTATTAGCCGGCATTCCTCACATAGCTCTGGGTAGGGATGAAACTCTACTGAGCGGCAGACTGGTGTGTTTTGTGACCTAGAAGGTTGCCAAATCAAGGAAGAAAAAAAAGTTGCTGAAGTTGTCAAGCCTGTTATATTCTTTACTTTGACTTCTTGTCTTTATCTAACTTTGCACTCTGTAGGAGCAGTAAATCTTTCTCTCTCTAGCTTTCTCTTTCTCTTTCTCTATCCTTCATTTCATTTTTTTCCTCTCACATCCTCCCTTATCTTAAATCCAATCTTCTTTATTGCTCCTTTTTTACAACAGGCATTCATCCATCAACCTGTCAAGGTCAAGTAAGAGCCATAAAACACTGCTGGTGAGGCACTCAACTATCTGTTGGGATGTTCTGCCCCCTTGTGGTCACTGAGTGTAAGTTGCAGTGATGTGATACTTTCTCAAGCTGCTCAGTTTAGCTTTCATACAGTAGCTCCTTACAGCAGCCAGTTTGGCAGGAATGGCTTTTCTTCATTAGGTATAGTAGATCTATAACTAATGAAGAAACCAAAAAGTCTACAGTACTTTTTTTCAAATTTTCAATGGTTGCTCCATCTAGTGGTTGTTTCAATGGAGACATTTTGTTGTCATTTCTTCACATTTCTTTAAACATTGACTTCATCGCCTCACTCAAATGTAGTGCATCTCAAAAAGTGACATGATTATCTACCAATCCCAGTCAAGCTCCGGTTCAGGTGACACCAGGCCAGGGGTGAGCGGGTGCACGGGTGTTCCCTGTAGCATCAGTGTTTTGCTTGCATGGCCTGTTTGAAATGTTTCATATTGTTGAATGGTTTGCAGAATACTGCAGGACCTGGGATGTTTATGTGACTTTGCAATATTTCATCAATGTTTTAGAGCAACGAGCATCATGTTTCAACTTAGTCTACACAATTTCTTTGTTAGCACATTTTATTTTTCAAACAACATATAGGGTACTTTACACAAAACCCAAGCTGTTATCTGCTTCAAATATGTACATAAAATCTTGAAGAGAGAGAGAAAAAAAAAACATTCTTTGGGTCTGACCATGCAAAACAATAAATAATGTTCCTGACGATGCTTTGCATGGTACGTTCAAGACTGCTATTCAGCATTTGAAAAAAAAAAGCTCAGATTTCTGTTGGCTATACATAAAGCTGCCCTGGTCCACGTAGTCATCAGACATGCCTCAACCTAAGACTAGGCAACAGGACGAGCAGTGACTTTGAGTCAAAGTAGGTCAGGTGCACCTCAACACATGTGCTACAGTACAATATGCACTCAGTTATTTCGAGGCAATCCACACCAGTCCAATTTTAAGCAATTTGTCGACCAGGATAGATAAGAGAAAATAAAAAGTGAAATGTGCAACAGTTTTCAGTGAAAAGCTTAGAATATCTAGAAGAACCACAACATCCGTAAAGGATGAAGCACTGTACATAAAAGGTAAGACCTCCGATGTTCCGCTCAACAAGGCCGTAAAATGTTTTCATTGGTGCTCTTGTCACCCGGACACACTGAACAGGAGCTCGCAGTAGACATCACAAAATACAGTTCACGGCCTCAGTCCTTCCATCCCTCAGCAAAGCGGCAGACAGTGTGCAGATGTGATCCCATGAGTCTGTATGCAGGCCAGGGCCAGTATCTGCTCCTCTCCTCCCTCTCCCTCTCCCCCCCCCCCCCCCCATCTGCTGGTTCAGGTGATGAGCTGCGGCTCCCAGGACTGGCTGGCCGTCTGGGGGCGACACTGAGCGATGGCCGGAGGGCCCGCCGGGGGCTGGCTGTCCAGGCAGAGGCCGCTGACCATGTGCTGCAGCGCTGTGCCTTTTGGCTTCCATTTCTGTTGGCGGGCAGAGAAAGAGGAGCGAGGTCAAAACATGAGTTCATCTGTTTCAGTTAGTTATATAGAGAGCATAAAAGTATTCACATGCGGTCTGGTTTGTATTATTTCCCCCATAAATTATGTGCATCGGCGCAGGAGGTTCAAGTTAGTAGTGAGTAATGGGCTGAGTCAGACCTGGATTACAGTAATCATATAAATGATTGACCTGCTGTATTGGGAGTGGAAAAATCCTAGTACAGCCGGCTGGCTGCGTGGCAGCCTGCCATCTCACTGAGGAAGAAAAAACTTCTAATAAAATGGCCTTTTTGCTTTGTGTGTAATGTAGTTATTACATCTCACAACAGTACATCAGGCTGGGACCGAAAAGCAGACTAGTCACTAGTTCAGGAACGTCCTTCAAGATGCCCTTGAGCAAGGCACCTAAACCTCAGCGGAGATGCTTAGCGGCCCACATGAAGAACGAGGTTCTGCTGGGAACTTTCCAGGTGGATAAAGGTTAAAGCAAGGATAGTAAACTGCTGTAGTCCTTCATATTTTCACCCAATATCTAACAAGGGAATTGAATCATTTGTCCCAACACAGGTGAAGCCACGCCCCTTATCAAACCAGCGTCTGGTCGTACACCACATAGTCAGATCTGATGAATGGAAGAGAAACCTATGTCTTGCTTACCAATACATTACATAATTACTCTGTGTACCTTCGTATCCCATCAGGAACGAGGAAGTCTGATTTCTCTGATGCCACGTAAACACGATAATCTCTGTAATGGATTCTTCCAGTTACTGATATATGTGGGAGTGCCTAAGCAAGTTCTACAAGAAACCTGAGACTGAAGTAAAGAGCTCAAGCAGAAACTGTGTTCCCCATAAACAGGCTGTCTATAAATCACTAGGTGAAAACGGTCCGGCTCATTAGCCCGATGACGAAACAGAGCTCAACTTAAAGCAACAACGGAGCGCAGCGGTGCCAAGCAGAGCTTCTTGGAGCCAGATGGAGGCTTATCAAACTGGAGAGGCGAATGAGGGGTTGATCCTAATCTCCTGAAGGGTGTGTGTGTGTGTGTGTGTGTGTGTGTGTGTGTGTGTGTGTGTGTGTGTGTGTGTGTGTGAAATGTGTGTGTGTGTGTGCCTTAAAGTGTGTGTATGCTTGTGAACGAGAGTAAGAGAAAGAGGAAGAGTGGTATCAGAGTGTTAAGTTAACAACGGATAAACATCATCAAGTCTTATTAGTGAGTGTTTACGCTGTGCAACCTCAACCACAGCTTATTGTATGGGAGCTACCGATAGCCGATACTATTCAATATCTTTAAATCTGACCATTTTTATGCCTCACATTCCACCTCTTCAGTGTTTCCTCCAGGATGGTATTCTTGTCAGGGAGCAAACGCCTCTGAAACAGCATTAAAACCATCATGTGACACTAAAACTCTCCACTGAAACCAGGCTACCAGACCGACCGACCACACCTATTCAATGGGAGAGGAAACTCTGGGATACGTTAGGCCTTCACACTTCACAAAAAACATTATTGAACAATTATTTTCTTTAAAATGTGCAAAGAAAACACTATTTAACTGCAGGTTCAACATGCAGCTGTGGTCAGGGAGGAACCTCCATCATATAGGACACTGGCCGATATCCAATATTTAATAAAAGGCCAATATCGGCCCCATATATCAGCATCTATCTGTCTAACACCAATCAGTTGTCGCTCAAAGGGTTAAATGTGATATTAGTGCTCTTTCATTTAGAGAGGAAAGTCTTTTTTTCCCCTCCAGTGGATTTGACACTCAGCAGAGAGGCCAAATGTCTCCCACAGCAAAATAGATTGCTTGTTGACGGGCAGACTCCCAGACAACTCTCCGAGGATCGAGACGGGCCTGGGGGGAGATGAGAGGGAGGCTTGGCAAGCGTCCCACACACTCACACACGTGGTTCGACTTAAAACTCTTTCTTTCAATGTCGTAAATCAAGCGCGCTAGGAAGGAGCAGGGTGGGGTCCGGAGTTATGGGAGCGCTTGTTTTAGTGGTTCTATAAAATCAGCTCTTCTTCCACCAGGCCGATCACAGCCGTCGGTCTCTCGGCCTGCTGGTGTCGCCTCTGTCCTGATACGACCTCGGACTTTAACGTTGTGACACATGAAGAAGAAACGAAGAGCTCGTTCCAAAACGAGGCAACCATTTAGAAACGTTGACACTTACTGTCAAATAATGATTGATACACACAATTTAATGGATAGCAGCAACAAAGTAGATCCTGTATGTATTAGAGAAATTGAGGTTTTTTTTGTCCAAAATAGAAATAAATAAAATAGAACTCTTCAAAAATCTGTAATCTGAAAGTGAAAAGTATTTAAAGTAAATTTTAGTGTGTCAAGAGTGAAATGAGTCTGTTGTTTTTTTTTAGTAATTTTAGAAAAACTCTTTTTTCCCCGACATTTCCTCTTACCTGTCTGGGCTCTTTTGTACTGCAGGACTCCATCTTGACCTTTGACCCCGCTGTGAAGGCTGTGATGGCCAGGCAGAGGTCCTGCTGCCGGATCAGAGGCTCCACTAGTTCCCACCTCTGCAGAATATAGGAGAACAAATTGATACTAACAAATGCCCAGTAAGCAAAGTTTTGAAATCATGCAGGAGACAGGATCGGGTCAATGTTGTTTCAATTTTTCATCTTTTGGCTTTTATTTTCATAATGTACATAAACAGATGGGAGCAAACGTTGCATTTAACATGGCAGCCACAATTTTGTTGATCCATGTTACTATGAAGGAGTAAGTGTGCAGCAGTCCAAGAGTTTTTCCCCGTTTTTTTACTGGCTTTGTGCCCGTACAGCCGTACACAGGACATTACACTTTTATTGGATTACAAATTTCTACAAATTCCAAACCACTACGAGTCTGTCTAACCCAATTTAACAAGATGCTGCCTCAAATCAGCGAGTGAGGTTAGGTTTTCTAGAAGGAGAGCACTTGGGCCAAGTTGTTCATGGGTTGGTTGGCTGGAACCACGTAGACCCAGAGCTCTTCAGCCTGGTTGGGAACTTCAATATGTCTCTCTCACTTGCCTCCCTTCATCCCAGCCACAGGTTACAGGTGACAAACATACCAATTACTAAGCATTGTAATGTCCAGCCTAGTGAGCATGCATCCTATTTAATATGGTGGGAAAATGTTTCTTAGACTAACAAGAGGTTTGGCATCCAATATTGGTTTGCGGGTCTGTGTCTTTATGAGCTCTGCAGGCTGAGAAGACTGAACAACCCCGGGGTTGCCATGTCACTGGCGGTCAATGAAAATGTCACATCTGCCAAAGATTTTCAGAAATTTAAGATGAGAAACTTTAACTCTTCTACCAAAACCCAAGAGTCATGCTGGAATAGATTTCTGATGGATTTCATGCGACATAAGGTCATTAAAGTTTCTCCACGCAGAGAAACATGGAAGAACTTCACATGGCCCCTGCTGTGTGAGTCCTGTTGTCCCGGGACCATGTGTGCCAGTACATACTTATATCACCGCATTACTATTACATGCCCATCGCGTCACCAGGACAAGTTCCCGTACAATTATTGCGCTTGGGGGAGAAAAAAAAAGTACTTGTGCGTGCTTAGAGTCTCCCCCTAGTGGTCGGGGTCTGACCTGCGACTGCGGCCTGCTGGCTCCGGCGCCCCTGCACTCAGACAGGCCCAGGCTGTCCGTCCCGTGGGTCTCCAGACACAGCCCGCCTTGTTTCAGCACACTGGACACCGCTTCCTGCTCGGGGATCCTGGGGGAGCCGTTGACAGAGGCGTGGGGGACAATAAAAGAGGTTGCTACAACAATAAAGACCAGATAGACTTGAATTGACTCGGTGCTCTATCGAGTAATTGAACTACGCTGCTAGGTAACACACACTACTGCAGCAACGCATAGATAGTGTATGAATGCGATTCAAGTGCCTCCAATTAACCGGAGATAGGAGCGATACACCCGGAGAGGCGGGGCTTAGCGTGAGAAACAAGCTAGTCTGAGATTCCTTTCTAATTCACATTTGTTTAGATCAAAACATATATTTTCTCTATTATATATTTCTGTGAGCCTGTCATGATGGTAGGCTGTCAACAGATGGCAAAATAGTATTATTAGCCAATTAGCTTCAAGTTAGCCCGCACGTATCCAGATGGCCCCTGTACACTGATACTTTATCCCACTAAAACAAGCCTCCTTGACATCAGCGTGCTGCAGCATGTTCAGAGGTACAGAATGAAAGTGATGCTATTGGGTTTGAGCAGCTGACCTCAGCTCGGGGTAGACGTTCTCCATGTACCAACGGAAAGGCTTGCAGTTCAGCTTCCGCCGCAGCGTCAAGCGGTCTGCGATGCTACGTGAGGAAGACACGATGGTGGAGAGAGACACAGACAGAGAGATTAAGTAGAAAGGAAGAGAAAGAAAAGGAGGGATGGAGAGAGAGGAAGAGAGAGGCACTAAGTGAGATTTGTTTCCACGTATTGAAGTAAATCAGCCTGAAGGTAGCCCGGGGACAGCAGGCAGCGTGTTGCTGATCTTGGCTGAATCCGAGCTAAGAGAACGTAGCTGCAACTATAGGCTGAACTAACAGGAAGCCTATTAATAATGTTGAACCAGCAATAAGTCTTGTTAATACCAGAGAAAGCATTTTGTCTTCATCCACAATCACAATACAGAACGCCCTCTCAGCGTTTATGCAGTGAACACCGATGCAAGTTTACTGTTTACTGAATAATTTTCTTTAAAGAAGAGAAACGAAACAGGAGAAAACAAGAAATATCTCTAACTAGCTCCTTGGTTAACATAAGAGTTGGCTTGGCAACCATTAAAATGTGGCTAGCTGTGCTCTATGGGGATTAACAGCATGGTGGGAATGTGTCTTTCACCAATCAGATCACTTGACTGAAACTATATATAACATCTATAAAATGTGTTATTTTCTGAGCCGTAGGGTAAGAAAGTACAGTTAATATAGATAGATAGATAGATAGATAGATAGATAGATAGATAGATAGATAGATAGATAGATAGATAGATAGATAGATAGATAGATAGATAGATAGATAGATAGATAGATAGATAGATAGATAGATAGATAGATAGATAGATAGATAGATTTTAGATGTTATGAGAGAAGTTAAGAGTGCTGTGGACCGACCTGCCAAAAGCCTTGCCCTGGGCCGAGGGCCTTGCAGAGTAGTAGTACTGTTTGTACTCGTCCATCCAGACCTCGGCAGCCCGCCTCGTGTTCCTGCACCGACAGACACAACACCTGCTCAGACACGGTAATGACAGTGCTGCAGACATTCCTACAGCCAGCGGCAGCTCTAATGACAGTGCTGTCTTGAGACACCGGCGCTACACTGCAAAAACATCACCATCATCTTGTACTGAGTCTTGAACTCCCAGATTTCTTTGTATAGAGTACACATTTTGGTCAGCAGGGTGAGATAAGTTTAGGTCTGAGGATTGCAGTTTTCTGATGTCACATTACCTGATTTCTGGGTAATGAAGTCCTTCAAACTTTCAAAGCTTCAGTTACCTCTTGCTGACACTTGAGGCCGCCAAAGTGCAAAGTTGCCTAGCGCAGCTTTAAAGTCCACAACTTGTTTCAAGAAACTGTCCCTTGTCTCTCTCTCTGAACTGTATTGACGTAAGTGATATTATCTCACTGCACTGTCAGTTTTGGAAAATACGATTTTAGGATTTTTTTTTGCAGTGTAATAACAGTAGTGCTGCAGGCGGCGCCCACCGGGACTTGCCCGTTGACAACAGATCAGCCCACTCACTTGATGTAGGTGAGAGCGTTGCCCTCTGGGAAGTCGTAGGGGTGGCGCTTCCTGAAGACGTGACCCACGCGGCTGCAGGGCAGGATCTCCAGGCTTCCTCCGCACATCCACACCCGGAAGGACAGTTCTGCAGGAGGACATTCAGGCTCGTGACGGCTGATCTGCATTATGTCAATATTGGACTGGCGGCGTTCACCTGCTACGCTGTTTCATGTACCAGATGGCTAATCGCTGTAAATCAGCAACATGAAAGCTGTTGTAGCAAATAACTTAGCGCTCTGCTGCCTTGCGGATTCCGGGGACATATGTGGCGTATCAGAGAGCCGGCTGCCGGATCCATGCAGCATCTGACAGTATCAGCAGCCTCCCGAAGGCAGGCATGGAAAGGACTTGATAAAAAGCATGTCATCGGCATGCCATAGAAGAAACACAACTGAAATGTTGGTAGTTCTTATTCTAGTAACTTGAGTTGGAATTTGACATTGTAATTTTGGTGCTGGGGTGAGTTTCATGAAACTCTTGATTTTTACAAAAAAGGAGGAAAACATAATAAGGATTCTTTTCTTCATTCCTGGAAAAGTTTCTGTAGAAAAATATTCAACTTGGTGAACACAGAGATCTATATTTATTTACTCCCATCCTCTGTATTAAGTGACTTCGGGGAAGTCACTTAAGTTTCAAGTTTCAAGATTCAAACTCCAAGTTAGTTAGCAAGAACCAACGTATAAGAATATGAAATGAAATGCCTGTTATAGGATCTTTTAGAGCCACAGAGTAAATGAGCTTCATATTCCTCAGAGCTTCATATTCCTCAGAGTCACATATACTGTATATGTATGTATTTTCCCAGAGGGGTTAAAGTGCAGCCTGAAGCAGGTATCGGTCCTGTGTCTCGCTTAGGGACACTTTGAACCTGTAACCATAGAGCCATCAGTGAGCTCACCGAAGTTCTCCCCTCCCCAGATGTCCATGTGGGTGTCATACTGGCCCAGGTGGTTGAACCAGCTCTTGTCCATGACGAAGATCCCACCAGCGATGACTGGAGTCCTGCAGACCAGAGAACAGTCATTTAACCCACACGCATCCAGAGTGACTTGACAGTGATCAACAGTAGAATAAGTGTCAATTCCTGCAATGCCAACATTACAAGGAAGGGTCAAAGCCATAGCAACAGTTTTTAAGAAGTCAATCATCCTTACTGGTCATAGCCAATTTGGAGTGATTGTAATAATAACATAACATGTAATAATAATAACACTACGGCTACTAACAACTGAGAAGAGGAAGAGGAAGAGGAAGAGGAAGAGGAAGAGGAAGAGGAAGAGGAGGGACATAGAGCACAGCAGGTGTACCTGATTGACTGTGTGGGATCACTCCTCGCCATCTTCTGCTCAATAGGAATCTGTTCCCATTTGAAGTGTAGACTCCAGTCAAACCCTGGTAGAGAGAGAGAGAGAGAGAGAGAGAGAGAGAGAGACAGACAGACAGACAGAGAGAGACAGAGACAGAGAGGCAGAGAGGCAGAGAGAGAGAGAGACAGACAGAGAGAGAGAGAGACAGAGAGACAGAGAGAGAGAGAGAGAGAGAGACAGAGAGACAGACAGAGAGAGAGACAGAGACAGAGGCAGAGAGAGAGAGAGAGAGAGAGAGACAGACAGAGAGAGAGAGAGGCAGAGAGACAGACAGAGAAAGTCAAATTGAGCAGTAAAATTGAGGTTATAAAAGGTTATTGCAGAATATCCAATTATAATTCACTGCTGTTGGATAAAACCTCATATCCTCAAAAAGTCACCTTTCCAAACTTAATTGTCAGAATTACTTCTTTTTTTTTACATTTTCTAATGGGTTTTGGTTTGCTAGACCCTGGAGTCACCATGAAGCACGCTCTCCTGGTTACCAGGTAAACACGGTGACAGCGGGTTTCCTCAACAGCAGCGCCACGTTACACGTTACAGTATTATTGTGTTTTATGTGTTACTCGTGTTACTCGTGTTACTCGTGCACTGACCTCCTCTCAAGTCGGCTGAGGCAGCCAAGTAGGCAAAGTTATCCAGGCTGATGACGTCAATGATGGGGCTGACCACGCGAGTGTGGTCCTGGTGGGAGGAGGACAACACATTCACTCACTGAGACAGTTCTTATCAACGCTTTGTTTTATACTGCTCTGCAAGAGTTGAAGTAACGGATTTCATTTAGTGAAACCTGCACTTTCACATGTGTGTCAAAGTCACATGTGAATTTGACATTTTCACATGTGATTGGCTTTATTCACATGTGAAAAACTAAAACACATTGTGTACAAAAACCACATGTGGGAACACTCATATGTTGTTTTCCACATGTGACCTTTTTGTAAGGGATATCTATTACAGAGAACACATTTCGTAGGCTCTCCATGAGCACTGCAGCAGAAACTGACCAGTCATGTTAGACCCCAAAATAGATACAAAACGTTTTGGAATTGCTCCAGCAGATCTTTGTTTAACCAGAAAACAAAAGTCTCGCTCTGAAATCTTGCGAGCAAGACTTTTGTTTTCTGGTTAAACAAAGATCTATCTCTGTCTCAACCCGCTGAGGCGATCTACCGGAGCAATTCCAAAACGATTTGTACCTATTTTGGGGTATAAATGACTAATATGTACAAATAGAGCCCAGGTTTAAAAATACCGTAATTACCCAAATTAACAGTACTTCTACTTGAGCAGGTAATTCTGGTATTGTTCGGCAGGTGTATGTGTGTGTGTGTGTGTGTGTGTGTGTCAAGAGAATAAAGATGTACAGCTTGTTGTTTATGGTGTGCAGAAGTACAACACTCCCTGTCTTCCCATAGAAACCAGTTCAGAGTGCACATTGGTTCTGGTGCAGGAGTAGACCTGGACAGGAGACCCGTCTGAACCGGTCTGCCTCCTGCTAGAGGAGTAACATGACCCCAAAAGTAAACATGGTGGAGGAGAGAACTGTTGATAGCGTGTGTTTATATATGAGTGTGTGTGTGCTTGTCTGTGTGTGTGTGCCAACACTGTTGTTTGCTCAAAGGGCATGTGTGTGTGTGTGTGTGTGTGTGTGTGTGTGTGTGTGTGTGTGTGTGTGTAGTGGACTAGCTCAATGTTGGGAGAATCCAAAAGACTGTTTCCAATTAGAGCCGTCCCTCTCTTCGCTCGGTGACTGAACCCCTGGTGAACTTTGTGCTCGTTGCACCAGAGCGCGGGGGAAGAGAGCGTGCGAAATGCCACTCTGCCAGAGAGGGATGCTCCAGACAGCTTTAAGCAATAGTCGTTTTATCGGGCTTTTAATGAGCCACTGTGATGTATTAATGCATGACGAGACTGTACTACCAGAGGGATGTCAGTGATCACTCAGTCTCTCTCCGCTGCTCTCTTTCAGTCTCTGATGATATGATTATTGTGTCTATTGAATTCCTTTTTGTTTCTTTTAATGTTGCTGATGAAGGAATTTAAGCTTATTCTACTGCAAAGTCAGCAAAATGCCTAACATGTGAAAAGAGAAAACTGAAATAGAATAGAATAGAATAGAATAGAATAGAAAGCTTCACCCTCCCCAATTGGAAATGTGCTTTGAGGACTGTTAATCTCACAATCTCCAAATGCCACTTAGTCTGTGGAGCATGGTGTTCTGAGCTGCATCACCCAGTAACGTCACATCGTCTCTGAGTAAGACACAGAGGACACAGTGTCCGGCCGGGGCTAAAGGTCACGAGCTGGACTTGTCTGTTTGCTGTCCAGAGTCACGTGCACGCCACTAACACACTTACTACTCACACAGTATGTGGGGATATTTTGTATATTGATATTTTGTATATTGGACGTTTTGTTATACAAATATTTCTTGGAGGCAGAGCTCCTCTCTTACCTCCTGCCTTTTTCACTGGGCTTCAGTCTGATGTTACTTAGCCAGAAGAACTGTGGTTCTTTGGCTCCGCCCACTGAGGTTTAACTCAACCAATCAGATTAATTCTGGCATTTCTGCTTTATTAGCCAGTACACAGTGGAGAGACACAGGAAAGATTGCCTATATAGTTCCTACATTCCTACAGTATGTCACTGTTCTGAGGTCAGTGACATCAGCCCAGACCTGTATATTTAGAAGTGTCCTTGAGATCTGAGATCAGTTTGTTTTATGATGTCACAGAGGGCCTGTGGTCTGAGAACGGTGAATGACTTCAGGACCAGGATCAGCTTGACTGGTGAATTATGGCTGAGGCTGATGCTCTCATGACTGCCAGACTGAAGATTGTAATGCAAGCTGGATGAGTCACAGCTGCCCAGAGCCAAGGAGAAGTGTACTCAAAGACCGGGGGAGTACGAGATGATGATGATGTCTTCTGAGAAAAATACAAGATTTCCTGTGCAGTCTTTTGAATATGTGTTTTCAATACACAAAAAGAGTCTTCTGAGTGAACAGGAGGGCTTTTTGTTCGGGTGTCTCTTGTGACAGTGTAGCGCCTTGTGAAGAAACAGTAGACTCGTGTCTGTCGTCAAGGTAATTGGCTGACGGTTTTATGAAGTTATGTCTTGTAAGTAGACGGTTTGGCGATGGGATGGGGTGGCAGAAAGAGTTGTAGCGACCTAAAAGTGAGGAGACAAAAAGCTCATTTCTTTTGATTGTGCTGTTTTTCGATGGGATGACAGAGGAGGATTTACACCTTCCTCAAAAAGAGAGGGAAAAGGGAGCGGATGAAGACTGTCAGCAACGTTTTTATTTATATGAGAGGAGGAGAAGTTGTGTGGTATCAGATGGCTGATGCTGCAGAGTCGGTGGGAGAGTCTGTGTGTGTGTGTGTGTGTGTGTGTGTGTGTGTGTGTGTGGGAGGGGGGGGGGTTGGCAGTTTATTTGGGGAGCAGCTGTGTCGGTGATGGCCCAGTTATAGCAGAAGCATTCTTGAGACGGGGAGGGAGACGGCCGGCGTTCAGACTATTACTCATTAGTGAGTGATGAGGGTCTCTTTCCACAGCGAGATCTCACTTCATCAGAAGAAAAAAAAAAACAGGCACTCTGCGAACGCCTGCGACTGCTTACGTGTATGAACAAGCTGTGTGTGCTCCAGTGACGGCGCTATGTGTGAAAGTGATACAGAAAAACAATCAGAGACAGTGGAGAGCCGGGGTCGGGTATTAACGAGGGCCCGGGGCCAAAACCTCCTCGCCGGCTCGTAAAAAGGCCCCCGGTAATTATCAGTACTCTTTTAATCATTGCACCCTGTTGTTGTGAAATATTCACACATGAATGCAAACACTGTTCCCCCGTACGCCGCCGTGCATGATTCTCAGTGGGACGTTTTCAATCAGAAAAACCAAGCATGCACCACATAACTATCAGTGGAAGGAAATGCTCACCCCACACAAAGTACTGCATCAAAAAAAAAAAGTATTTAAAATAAAACAAATGTTAGTGGTTTATTTGCTAATATGCAATAATACATGAAAAAGTATTATTTCAAAGGACCACAATGCCTGTAAAAATCTGATCAACGGGGCAAAAAATGCCCTCTGACAAGAATTTCTTACCCTTCTTTGTGTGCAAGCGTTTTCGGTGTGTGTGTGTGTGTGTGTGTGTGTGTGTGTGTGTGTGTGTGTGTGTGTGTGGATGCTTGCTTGCGAGAGCCGCATGTATTAAGTGTCTGATTGGAGAGTGTGAATGACGGGTGGGGGTGCCGGTCTGTACCTCCTTGACTCTCTGGATCATGGGCTGCAGCCAGTCGGTGTTCACCTCGCAGTGGCTGTCTAGGAAGGTCAGGACGGAGGCCGAGGCGGTGTTGGCTCCCCGCACCCGCGACCGGATCAGACCTGGGGGGACACGGAGGTCAGAACCAGACCAGCTTCAGCCTGACAGTGAGCTGTCCACCAAGCTGAAGATTTCTACTCCAAACAGTGATAAACACCAAAGTGATTTTGGGTTACTAATAAGTCATTTTAAGATCTCTGCTTGTTCTGAGTGTTGGGGAAAGTTACTGTTAAAAGTAATTAGTTACATTAAAAAATAACTAGTTACATTACAAAGTTACTTTTTATATTAAAAGGAACTTTTAGAGTACTTTTGCATCACCCAGTTCAAAAACATGCTGTAGCAATACGGCTTGTAGTGTGTTGTTGAAACACCCTGCAGGACTAGCGCTCTGTTGGCAGTAAGTCAATCTCATTTCTCACTTCAATCCCATTTAGTTTTTTTCAATTAGCAGAATGTTTTCTGGGATGCTGCAGGATTTTCACCAAAATTCAACTATATGAAAGAAAAATAAAAGTAAGAGCATTTTAATTTTAAAAAGTAATTAATGACGGATTACAAGAATAGTAGTTGGTTTTAACAAGGCAGACACTATCGCCTTCCACTATTCTCCACCCTCAAATACATGATGTAACTCGTACATGTTTGCTAGAGCTAGTCCAGTTCACTGTTGCTCAACCCGTTTTGGTCCTGCAGCACATTTTTAGACAAAAGATTACAAGGCAGGTCAAACTATTGACAGCTCAGGAAAGTGCCCACTGACCTGAAATGTTATGTAACAATCTTACAAAAGGGCAAAAAAAAGGACAGTGTCATGCGGTCTCTCTGCACTGCCCTGGTCACGTCCCAGTAATGGGAATCTCTGAAGGTGTCAGGATGTCCTGGGACCAATGTCACCAAGGCCGACGCCTCCACCTTCACTCTACCTAGTGAATAACATGATTCTGATGTTTCATCATCTTGAGGTTTGTGTTTAGTCTACGAGCAACACACAGGAGTCAACCTGAGCAACAGCTTGTACCAGCAGACACACAAACAAATGAGCAGCATTTTGTTTTTTGGCTGTTCGTCTTTAGGTTGGCTGCTCTTTCCTGTTCAGTAAGTCTGAAACTGAATAAGAACGTATCAATAATTCACTTGCATCATCAATAATTCACCTCATATTAACACAGTAGAGATGAACACACAATGAAAGTATGATCACAACCAGGATTAATAATGGAGCGAGCCCTAGAAACACAAGACATCAATTAACCAGAGTCCCTGCATCAAATATCAATCGCCACCAAAACTCACAGACCTGCTTTCATCAATTCACATCAACTCTCTTCTGACTGATGACAAGTCAGGATTATTATTTGGTCAGTGGGATAGATTACATGTAGGTCATCAAACTGTCAGGGAGGATTGGCAAGGAATGCTCTGCTGATAAGCTGATAAGTCCAACCCACGACCCCGAGACTCTCATGCTCTACCGACTGAGCTGTCCGGGCCATCATCAACAAGATCAAATTCAGGCTCTCTTACTAAGGTATGAAATGCCACACGTTGTAGGAACAGTAAGGTTGTAATTATCCATCATTACATACAAAACACCTCCAACTAACCACAAAAGCTTCAGGCTACTTTTGTTTTTTATCATTTATCATTACCGTGTTCATTTTGA
>JAXDDW010000007.1:12727500-12925000 GCA_034670385.1 Hoplostethus mediterraneus
GAGTAGCTGTTATCATTTGTAACAGCTAATGGGGATCCTAATAAACTAAACTAAACTAAACTAAAACTAAACTAAACTAAACTAAACTAAACTAAACTAAACTAAACTAAACAAAATTGGCCATAATCTCTGTGACACACAGGGCAACTGTTTGGGCAACTTGCAACTAGCAGCAGTGCAAGAAGGAGTTGCCTCAGTAGTGTTGTTGTAGTGGAACATCCTGCAACATCTGAACAGATTGAGCTTGTATCTCAGTATGTGACCTGTTACTGGGAGCTTTAAGCCTGGGTCAGACTACAAGATGACTACAGACATAAACGAGTCTTGAGCCCGTTCACACTACGAGATAATCTGCACCAAACATCGGGCCCGAGTGCGCCCCCTGCAGCCCAGGCTAACCCCGCCACGATGGTCCAGTCTAGTTTAGCCTTTAGCCAAAAACAACCGAATGCCTAACAGTCCTCGTTTCCATGCCGCTCCGTCCCGATTCACTCACAGCTCAGGCTCAGATTAGGCTCTGATCCAAGCTGTTTACTTTCCTCACCTGTAGTGCCGGGTGTCTCTGATGGCTCGCTCGCTGCCCAGCCGGTCGCTCTCCTGCAGGTTGAAGGCGTGCTCCCTGTACGGATCCTCCCCCGGCTTCAGCTGCTTCCCGGCCAGGTAGGCCTTCTCATCGAAGCTGCCCAGCAACTGGCCCTGCTGCTCCACCCGGGGGGGCTGGGTCACCTGCAGGGGCCATCGTCACATCATGCATTGTATATGTGTCGTACTGTACAGTGTGTTCACATCAATCAGAAAATCCCAGAAATATCAACAATTTGGAAGTTTTTGCAGCTTGCCCAGTTTAGTGGGCCAACAAGCTGCTCCTCCACTTGTCATTGTAAACAAACCGTCTCTTTGCAGCATCTATTATTATTACGGTGTGAGATGACGGGATGCCACGTGCAACATCCTCATAAAAGCATTTTTGCGGTGTTGGTTTCGACCCTGTGTCTTCATTTGCTGTTTCTAGAAGAACAGACGCACATTTTTGAAATTCCTCCACGGGATGTGAACGGGTTTCACGGGTCCTGAGGTCATGATCCTCGCTCAGCCCATAAAGGACCTAAAGCTGTGGTTCAAGTGAAAACCCAGTTATGAGGTTTTTCCCATGAAAGCAGTGATGTGCTGCATGTGTGCCATAACCAGGGGTGGAAAGAGTACACAGATATCCTACTCAAGTAGAAGTACATTTGATGAAACTTTACTTAAGTAGAAGTTACTAATGTAAAAATCTACCTAAGTAAAAATGTATTAAAATGTACTCAGAGTTTAAGAGTTACTTAAAGTAAAAGTAAAAAAGCAAAAAAAGTACAAATACATAAAAAAGCTAATCACCATTGGCTAAAACTAATAGGGCTTACAGTTTGTACTAGTCATATTATTATGTCAAATACCTGAAAGACATGTGTAACTCATAATGTAATGTAATGTATGTAGTGTAATGTACTTTCTATAGCTTTTTATGTTTTTACTTCATCATTGTTATTTTATTATTTCCATTGTAGTTTTTTATTTTTTATTTTTCATTCTATTTTTCTATTATTGTGTCGTGTTATTCCATGTCTGGCTGCACTTTAAAAACCTACCTACCTACCTACTACCTACCTACCTACCTACCTACCTACCTACCTACCTACTACCTACCTACCTACTACCTACCTACTACCTACCTACCTACTACCTACCTACCTACCTACCTACTACCTACCTACTACCTACCTACCTACTACCTACCTACCTACCTACTACCTACCTACCTACCTACCTACCTACCTACCTACCTACCTACCTACCTACCTACCTACTACCTACCTACCTACCTACTACCTACCTACCTACCTACCTACTACCTACCTACCTACCTACTACCTACCTACCTACCTACCTACCTACCTACCTACCACCTACCTACCTACCTACCTACCTACCTACTACCTACCTACCTACCTACCTACCTACTACCTACCTACCTACCTACCTACCTACTACCTACTACCTACCTACCTACCTACCTACTACCTACCTACCTACCTACTACCTACCTACTACCTACCTACCTACTACCTACCTACTACCTACCTACCTACTACCTACCTACCTACCTACCTACCTACTACCTACCTACCTACTACCTACCTACCTACCTACTACCTACCTACCTACTACCTACCTACCTACTACCTACCTACCTACTACCTACCTACCTACCTACCTACCTACTACCTACCTACCTACTACCTACCTACCTACCTACTACCTACCTACCTACCTACTACCTACCTACTACCTACCTACCTACTACCTACCTACCTACCTACTACCTACCTACTACCTACCTACCTACTACCTACCTACCTACCTACCTACCTACTACCTACCTACCTACCTACCTACCTACTACCTAGCTAACTAGGGCATACCATAGGACCATTACACACACAGGATATATGTTGTCTTGGCCCTCTGGCTCCACTGGTGATCTAGGAACTTAGGTTTTCTCTACAATTACTCTCACTGGATAAAAGTATAAATGAAGCTAAATGCTGAAACTGTGAATGCACCATGTCAGCACTAACGGGGCAGAATCCAAGGGACCCTCGTCAAATCAGAAGGCACAGGATATAAATCCTCACTAATTGATGGATTTTCCCACAAGGCACTGTAACACTCGGTGGCGGACGAGACGAGACGAAGAGATGAGAATAGCCCCCATCAAAGTGGAATAGACGGAGGGATGGGAGGATGGGAGGATGGGAGGATGGAAGGATGGAAGAAGAAGGGCGAGTGGCTTTCCTCTGTGCTGTGTTATTAATGGTCTGTCTCCTGGAGGATTTAGACAAAAGCTCCCAACCAGCTTCAGGGAGTATGACCTCACTTTCCATCTCACCGGTGGAGGGGGCGTCATGCACCCAAACATTTTGAGGGTGGCATAAATTCAGACCAACAGAGAGAGAGAGAGAGAGAGTGAGAGAGAGAGAGAGAGCATTGATACTTCAGCAGATTTATCACCCGTTTAGCAGCAGCTGCACTTTCAAATACAGCTCTCTCTGCCGTGGAGGAACCGAAAACCACGAGTGGGGATGGAGTGGGAGTGGAATCATCATGACTAAATATCACAAATAAAAAGCAACCAAAAAATGGCACTCGGGGGATAGTAAAGAAAAAAAAAAAAGACAGAAGTGCACGAAGAAGGCACTTCAATACTCAATCCACTGAATTAAACATGGAGCTGCTCTGGAAGACGAACGCATGCCTGCTGGGTCTTTTCTGCTGAGTTGAAAGACTCTTACGTATCAAATGTTCCTCGACCGGCTGCAGACTGAGGACTTCTGAGAAGACAGAGGACCTGCCTGGATCCATCACTCCACCCATCACAGCTGATTTAACACTTTTACATGGTTTTGATCAGTCGGCCCAGAATCATATGAGCTCCATGAATCACTGACAGTCGCTGTCACTGAAAAGATATCATTAATCACTAACACTGGGAAATGTGCTGTACACTTGTGATGTTGTGGGTACGAGAGAGTCATCATGCCACAATAAAAGCCACCGGAGTAGCATCACAGAATCTGGCTTTTGGCTGGTGGTGATTTCCTCATATCCTACGTGTCATCTCTTCTCCTTCTCCCAGAAGCGTAGATGTGGGAGGCAGGAAGTGAAGCCACACTTCAATAGTCCCACTGCATCTACATGGGCTGACTATACAATTAATAAGTCAATAGGGAGGGGAGCAACAGAAATGTACGCATCCATGCAGAACTGCAACCAATACTCTCTCCTGTCTTCATCCCTCTGTAATATAGTACAACACAGCAGAAACACCATCAAAATAAGAGTTTCCTCCCTGATCCTTCTCTTATTATTCTCTTATTCTGTCAGATTTGGTTGCTTTATTTTGCCTTTTGGGTAAATGTCAAGTAAATGTCAAGTAAATCTAGAATATTAAAATGTACTCCAAATATCATTTTTATTCATCCTTTTATCAAACTAACCAATATCAAAGCATGTAAAAATGCCCTTTAGTTAGAAATGCTAAAATAACGAATGATCTATATTATTATGAGTTGCTGCTGCTTATTTTTTTTGTTCATAAATGGAAAATGTTGTTCATTCTGGTTCACACATTTTTCTATGTATATCCTAACTCCCCTGTGCAAGGTTAAATAATGTGATGATTGGCAGGTTAGTCGGGGAAAGCCCCTAGTGGTCTCAAGGCTGCTGGTTCAAGCCGCAGTACTGACAGTGCCTGGTACAGCCCATGAGCAAGGCCAGCAACCCCAGCCTGCTCCAAGGACGTGCACTGGAAACAACCTAATATTAGCTAAAATAGAATAGATAATAATATGGGAAATTGCTTGCAATGTGCCTTTGTGGTTGTAAAAAATAAACCACACATATGACTGTACAATGCACGAGGAGAGTCGTGAGCTCAGGATAATGACAACTGATGAGCTGGATCTCGGTCCCTGGGCAGATGTTTCCAACATGTCCTGTCTTAAAGGAGAGTCCTAAAGCTGAGGCCACAACAGCAGATGTGCAGGTCAGGCAGACTGCCCATTAAATGTTAAAATAGAATTAGCCTGACATCACAAGTTTGTGCATTTTCTCTCGCTGCATGAAGAGGCTTAAAAAAGGTTTTGTGCAATTAGTTCACTCGAGAGAGGAAACGGGAAAAAAGGAAAAACCAGCGCAAGCACAGCTTTTATAGAGGATGTCACTGATGACTCAAACGGTGTTAATGAATGTGCTTAGAAAAGGGGAAAGGAAGGAAGAAAGAAAGAAAGAAAGAAAGAAGTCCCTTCAGAACAGGCCTAGTTTTAGGCTTTATACCAACCAACTCTTGTTTAACTGTGCCCTATTGGACTTAGTGCGGTGTTGGCAAGCCTCCCTGCTACAGGTCAGATTACCCGGGCTCAGGCCAGATTAACTACACAGAGGAAATCTGAGTTTGGTGACAAAGGTGAATGACCCCGTTGTGCAAATCAAAGATCACAAAGGGAAAAGTTAACTTGGAAACAGTCAAATCACAAGGATGCATTTCAAAGAGGAATCTGATGAGGAATCCAGTCAGACAAACAGTGAGATCATTCAGAGTGACTCCTCTAAACGCCACAACAGCTCCACTTGCCCTTCAATTATTAAATTGTGTGTTTAACAGTGTTTAATGTTTCCACTCAAGTGAAACGTTTTGACATGTTGGCCCACAACCTGAACCACAGCTGAGAAAATGTCATCGACCTCATAAACTTTGTAAGAGGTTCCAGTATATTCCCCCAGAGGACCTTCACATTACCAGCACCGGTCTGCCTGCTAGGATACACAGTCCTGGGTCCAATTCATATCTGTCATAGGCACTTATATATCCAACAACTATCAATATAAACAAATCTATTATATTTTCAGCAATTGATTTTTTCTATAAAAGACTGTAGTTTTATGTAACCTACACCTAGATAACCTAGATTTATGTGCGTCATGATAAAAAGGTGGGAAAACTATTCTGCAGATACAAATGTGTGTAAAACGGGTTTCTGCGGGTTTACCGTCGACTCGTTCACAACAATACCCTCAATGCACAAGAAAATGCCTGCAGCCAAGGAGCCGGGAGACCGGATTCCTAATCTCGGATCTGGCGTGGACCCAGGCGTGTAGTTCACACCATGTCTAGGCTCTTTTGCAATATGAGTGGTAACTGCAACGGGACCCGACCTGCAGGACCATCACACCTGTTTACCAGAGGTGGTTTTCACTGCTCCACACTGGCGCGAGGACAGACCAGTTCTCCTTATTATAGGCCTTTATAATAACAGGCTGTGACTGAGGCAGGTCAGACACTAATCGAGGACGGATGTCTTATTGCCGTGTCTGACTGCCCCCGTTAAACCGCCTGTTTTTTTTATTCTTCCCGTGTGCAATCCAAAAGAGATTCACCGGGTCCTGGTCTCAGCATAATGTGGTTTACGAGGGACGGCGTTTGCGCACGACGCACGGGACTTAAGGAAAGCCTCTTATGGGTAGTCGAGGTCCTCTGGGGGTCGGGTACGGCACGGTATGACGGACGGCAGGGCTTAATGGGCTGACTCGATTATATGGCGTGTAAAATAATGATGTGCCTGCACGAGCGACGGCATCGCTCCTGATCCGCGTTCGAGCCGACGTATGTCCCTACCGTCGAAACGGGCTCGAGGGAAACCGCAGCTCGCGGCAGCAGCGCCTAGATAGCCTGCTGTGACATTACCCAGCTGTGCATCATCACCACCATCATCATCATCATCATCATCATCATCAGCAACACAGGTTTAACACACACATCAACATGCAACACACACACTCCTGCAGCTCGGCGCCTCCAGCGACAGTATTGTGCGCAGCGCCTATCTGGGTTTCTCTCCAGCCTGCCACTCACTATCAGCGGGATGGTCCGGTCGTCCCGGTGGATCTCCAGCCGTCCGGCCGGTATCTTCTGCCCATGGCTCCTTCCGCGGGGATGCGATGCCGACGACGGGGATGTCTGCGGTTTATTGTCCTGCCACAGGTAATAAAACGTTCCCAAGATCCACGCAACGGTCAAAATTGCGATGGCGTTGGCCCGTATCCTGCGCATGGTGAGCCCATAAGGAGGGCTCCGGAGACGAGCCCGGGAGGTTCAGGGTCCGTCCGCCGTCCAGGAGGAGACAAAGCTGCGGGGGAGATGAAGGTGCCTCCCTGGTGATGGCTTGAACCGCAGCACAGACAGCCTCTCTGTTAACAGGCGCTTCTACCGGAGCGCAGCCTCTGCTGGGATTTGCGCACTGGCAGAGCCACGGTCCTAGCGCCGAGTCATATCCCTCCATCCGCTGGTAGCATGACGGGAGGGTGTCCAATCTGCATCCAGCAGCTCGTGCTGGAATCCTTGCCACACATTGGTGTAGATAAGGGGGGGGGGGGGCATGCAACCCTCTCAGTATTAGAAGGATGAAATACCCCCGTTATTTCTGCCTCCAAACGCACGCGCTGTCGTGTGTTTTTGCTCGTCTTGCATTCAGAAACACAGTTGAGTTTTACTGAAGCGCATTTGGCCACAACAGCAGAAACCCCTTCCCCTTTAAACCCGAGCCCCTCTGCTGGTTGTGTCAATCTGCTTTTCAAGCATTTAAGAGCATTTCCATAACAGATCAGAGCGTGCACGGTGGCGTGCATGTGCATTTTTCACATGTTGACATGTTTGACCTTCACATCAGGGTTCAGCTGATGTCTTACTGTATTTCACACTGACCATTAATTCTCTCCTCTCTCCGTTTTGTGAAGCGAACATGGATGCATCCTGTTCTCATGCCCATGTCGGTGTGATTGGCTGCTGGGTTTGATCCAGAGTATCTTCCCCCCTAAAAAACCTCAAATGAAACCCACCTGGCACCCAGAGCCTAGAGACTCCTCATTTTGCTGGTTATGCATTTAAAAGAAAAGCCTCCAGCCGACGCCGAGCAAATGAAGCACTGCAGATGAATTGATTAGGAGAAAAAAACAACTTCCAGTCTTTGAAGGGAAACTATATTGAAATCCTTCTGAGTTCATTCTGGATCTGTACAGCTGACCTCTGCGGCTGACTTAGTGAGAACAGTCAAAGGAAGAATAAATCAGAGCCATAAGTCAGAATACATTGGACCACGCAAAATCCATAAAGGAATACAAATGGCCAAACAAACCAGCGAGGAAATCACAGCAGAGCAACAACACCCCCGAGGCATAACAGAGCCAGAGAGGCTGAGAGGCTTCAACTTATTCCCTCTCTGAAAGAAGAAACATAAAAAACTAAAAAAACTCACCCAGTATGAGCTCATCTAAACCCCACCTAGCAGCAATATACTGCATACGGGCTGTTTAGCTTTACACAGCTGGCTCCACCAGGCCGTTAGAAATGGAGAGTGCCAACTTTTTCCACGTCTGAAACATATAGCGTAAGGTAACGTGATCCAGAGCCGGGGGGGGGGGGGGGGGGGGCACCAGGGCCTGCAGAACTCCACCCACATGGGTTATAGGTGGAGGTGGAGAGAGAGAGAGAGAAAGAAAGAAAGTGCAAGATTCACACCTTTACTCCAGACACATCATGTCTTGTCTTGGCTGTGTTGCATTCTGGTCTACCGAGGTGATTCTGCTGGGGGTGAAAATGGCGTCTCTGCCTCTTCTGTCATGGACGTCTCCCTCATGACGGCTGGACCTCGCTGCAAAATGGTTTGTTGGTTTATTTCTGATTGCTGAAAAATGTTCTCCTATTAAACTTGCAGTTATCTTGTTTGTGTGTGTAAGGGAGGAAGAAAAATACCAAGATGGAGCCAACAATGCAAGATAAATCACCAATAGTTGTTTTTTAATTTTAGGGTGGAAGTGAAACACACATCTGTCCAAGTTGAGCCCTTTTTTAAAAACTTTTCGGCGCCTTGGTGTTTTATTTAATCACCACAAATAATTCCACTCACTCAGGGCCGTGGAGCCTTGAGGCAGGAGTGTCTGGTGTCTCCCTGGATGTTCTGCTCACCCGCTTTGCCGATGCTTCACTTAATCTCATTACACACGATCGCCCCGGGGGCCCCTCTATTGCCCCGTCTCACGCAGAGCCCCCCCCCAGGAAGAGCATACGAAACCCATCCCACATTCGAGCTTGTTGTACGTGGGGGGGGGGGGGGGGGGGGGGGGGGGGGGGGGGGGTCGCAGCCACATCTGGCTCAAGGCTAGTCGTCGTTTGTCTTCATTCGTACAGACAGGGACCGAGCTTCTCTGGTGAGGACGGTGAGGCCCGGCGTTGAGGGGGAAGTCTCTGGGTACTCAACACACCAGCGAGTTCCAGCCTCTCCTAGGAAAGGCAAACAGAGCTGTGGTGTTCCTTCCCTCCGAGCCTCCAGACGTGTCCTCGGTCGTGTCCAGATTCCTGGGTAGAGAGAGGAAACCAGCACAACCAACATCTGGAGTTTTCCAGCGCGGGCCGGCCGGGCTGCCCGCTCGTGTCAACAATGCCTCTCCTGAGACAGACGGACGGACAGGAGGCCACATTCCCACATTCCCATGTCGGGGCTGCAAACCGAGAGAGAGAGAGAGAGAAAAAAAAAAAGAGGGAAAAAAGAAAGATGGGAGACTCTCCCAAGTAAAATATGCCTGTGAATGGGTGTACTCTCTGGGAAGCAGCAGGGAGAACAGCCGCCCCTTTATCCACAATACTGTCAATTTGTTTTAAATTACTCTCATACTTCTTAATATAACACAAATATACGAGTTCATCTCACAGATATCCATCATTTCAAAGTAAAGTGACACCCACGACAAGATGAATCATAGCCCAATCATAAAAAAAAGTATGGTTCTTTTAACTTATCAGGCTATTGGTTGAGAAAATGATAACACTTTTATATTTATAGGGACTTTTTCACAAAATGGTTATACAACATTTAAAAAAAACCTAAACTGTGAAGGAATTAATTCAGACCTTAATGATTCACATTAGCTTGAAAAAGGAGGATTCAACAGAGTGTAGGCGGATCTAAGAAAATAAAAGTGAGGTATAAACTAAAGACCACACACACACACACACACACACACACACACACACACACCGTCCGGAGCAAAAAAAATGTGCTAGGAATGGTTAAGAAAATAAAGGTCACGAGGGAAGACCGCAGAAGGATGGCACACCTCGCAGAAACTTTGTTCCCATGAATGGTTACACAATCACGTAATGGTAGATCTGTTGGGCACGGTCGCCTAGCAACGCCTTCTCATGCAACATTCATACGATATCTCATGAAAAAGTTATGCACCCTTGATGAGTACTATACGCTGTGGTGAAACACCTGAGGGTAAGATCAGGGTGAGGCTTCGGTCACGGTTACAAAATGAAACTTCAGTCAGTTTCTTTTTTTTTTTTTATACTTTATTTTTTCTTCAATATACACATAAAAAAAAAAAAAAAAAAAAAAAGTCAGTTTCAGTCGCCTCTTATTTCACTAATTTCATTGTGTTGCATCACTTTTCATAACTAACCGTTCAAAAGGAGGACCTGCTGAAGTGTCCTTGAGCAACACACTGAATCCCCCACCAGCGTGACCTTGACCTCCTTTTTCATTTTACCCGCCGGGACTTTTAAAGCGCCTTGTTATTGTTGTTACAAAGGGCAAACAGGAGAAAGTAAAGGGTAGAACGAGGCCAGGCGCTCCCCTGTGTGTGTGTGTGTGTGTGTGTGTGTGTGTGTGTTGGGCCACGGCAGCCCCTTTACTTCCACTGAGAAACACCGCTGGCATTTCAGACGCCACTGCCAGAACGGTGATCTCCAGAAACAGAGGTCACACACACACACACACACACACTTATGATCTTCCAGAACTATGAGACACAAAGGTCTCAGGGTGCATGCATGTTTGCACAGACACACACACACACACACACACACACACACACAACACACACACACACCCCGGAAAAGCCTCTATGGAATTTCTCTGTGATAATAGTGGAAACTTGGCCAAGCAGAGGGAACCGCCGATCATCCGCCATCGGGAGACGTTCAAGTTCAGTCTTGTGTGTGTTGCGTAAACACACAGAGAGTCAGGAGTCTCTCTGAGCTCCTGTCCTGGATCGGTGGTCGACTCACCCCGGGGTTTCCCATGGTGCCTCACTGCAGACCCGGGTGTTTGTGTCGTCTTCAATAACCGATATCTCTAAAATAGTGTGATTGTTGTGAGTTTGTTCACTAGACGTCACTTTGTTAAAATAGTGGACGTCTTATTTTGGTATCAAGGACGGTTTGTGGTTTTATCATGCAAGGAATCCCAGAGGGGCGGGGCTCCAAAGTGTCTTAAAGCCCCAGGAAACTTGGCTTGAAATAGTAAAAATGAATATATGAAAATAAAGGTTCAGAAATATTAGAAAGTTCAGATGAGTGGGGGGGTCAGAACAGTGGGGTTGAAGTGGGCGGGGTATTTTCTGAGATTTATGACGCAGAGAATTCATTCATCCAATCATTAAAAAATGCACGTCAGTTGTCCCTCCCCCAACAGGTGCAACAGCTCGACAGTTTGACATGGGCGGAGCTATCCATCTTGTCAGGATGTCAATCAAATCCTGATCTGACACGCCTACACAGTCCTGAGAAACGGTCTGAACAGCTGAATGATGTTTCTGAACGAGGTTTTCTAATATTTCTGTTTATTTTCACTCAGATTTTTGCGGATGCTTAATTAGACACTAAACTTTGATATATATTTTTACTATTTCAAGCCAAGTTTCCTGGGGCTTTAAACACCTCCGAACACTCAAGTCAGTTTTTGCTCCACAGCCCAGGAAACGAGCCTCCCGTCCGGGCAGAGAGAAAGGTCACGTTGTGGGTCTCGTCTGACACCCTGAGCTTTTCCTCGCCCGTTTGAATTCCTGAGAGATTACCCTCGGCGGAGAAACGTCACCGCAGGGTTAACACGCGTCCCCGCCGGGTCTCCTGGGAGCCGCACCGGGGGCCCTGTTGTCACAAGACACATGCGGGGATTATGGGGGGGGGGAACAGAAAAGAGATTCAGGGGGCCGGGGAGGTGGTTTCTTTACGCTCAGCCCCCCCAACCCCCCCGCCACCACCTCATCCTGTTGCTCGCCCTGCTAAGCCTGGACAGGGAGCCAGCTGCCTGTGTGTGTGTGTGTGTGTGTGTGTGTTAGAAAAGTGAACGTGGGTATTGAGGCTGCAGGATGCCAGGGGATTCAAGGGAAAGACGGTGGAAGTTTCAGTGTCTGAACCCGCTCACATCATCCTCACCATCACCACCACCACATACTGTCTAGTTACACAAACTAGAAACCTATCAGAGGAACTAGAAGAACAAACTAGAGGAACGCTTTCATCGCCTGTTCTCCGCTTGTCTGACGTGTCCCGGCGGCTTCCACTGAACATAAAAACCCGAGGTGGGCTGAGTCAGGTCGGGCGTCTGACTCCCGTTGGCCTCGCCGCTTTTAAACATCTTTTCCATTTGCACACGCACACACACACGCCACGCCACGCCGGTCCAAGACATGACAGCATCCGAGACAACCAAAAAAAAAAAAAAACGAGACCCTGCAATAACGTTGGAATCGAATGTGCTCACTTTCTCCTAGCGCCTCCATATGATCGTGTGCCAGTGTGACTGTAAAAGGGGGGGGGGGGGGGGGGAACCATGAGCACTCCATATGCTCTTATGATGATGATGATGATGCATCAGACAAACATGCTCTCTCCTCCGACCCCCGTCCTCCTCCCCTGCCCGCCCAGACTGGGGTGGGAGGTGGGGGGGAGAGAGAGAGAGAGAGAGAGAGAGGGGGGAGTCATCAGTATACATCCGAGGCCCCGATGTAGAAAAGCAGTTGGCAGACGCACTGTGACCGCCAGTGTTGCCCAGCAGTCGTGTTGTTGTGATTCTGTTACTCCGGCTGGCTCGGCTCAGCGGAGAGAGAGTCCATTAGCGGGACAAGTTAACAGTGTAGGTATTCTCTGGGATAATGGGCCCATCTGGGAAAGGACTTCCAGACGAGATGGAGGAGATGCTGCCCGTGAATAGATAAAGAGTCCAGCCACTCTCGCAGGGTGGTGAGGGTTTAAGGTTTAAGACTCTTTAAGACCTTTTGAGCGCCAAGCTGAATGCGGTTTGAGATCAATTCCACCAACAAGAAGTGTGAAAGCTGGAAAAACACACAGTACCGTAGAGCACTGAGAGAAAGCAAGGTTATTAGCACCTCAAACCATTAAGACACATAAGACCTTTACTTTCAATACATTTTAAGGGCCCTGTCTTTTCTACTTAAAGCAATGGGCTCTTACAAGCTATGACAATATTAAGAGTTATATTCCAAAATTCTACATACTCACAAAAAAATCATTAAACTTATTTCTGAAAATGTTCATGATCCAGTCAGAAAATGTCTCATCGTTTTTGTCAACCAAGGACAAAGTGAAGTTATTAGCTCTACCATAGTTTTCATTTTGTATGTAGAACATTTTTCAAGTGGAGGGTGTAGACAGGTGATGGATGGGTGTCACACTCACCTTTACAATAAATATTTAACTAGAGGATATTAAAAACAGGACATTCATCAACTGATCAAGGCTGAAACATCATCTTTATAATGTTCTCTAGTTTAATAAATGAGTGTGCAGCATCCAGCCTCAAGTGGTGGATGTCTCATGTTGGAACGAAACTCTTCAGGTGTCAAAGTATTTTCTCGACCAACAGAATAAAAAACAGACAACACATACAGCGCCACAGACACAGACACGAGTGGAAACGCAGGTTTATTACTGGTTAAAGCCGTACAGACAGACAGACGGTATCTGTTGCCCCTCAGTAACACTCTCACCCTTTGTACAGTTTACACAGCGGTGCAAACGCTCCCGCTGCAGACGGGGAACAGACGATGTGTGCAAACCCTCAAGAGGAGGTGGGAAGGGGGGCAAGGAGCAGCAGGAGACTCGGTGAGGCGGCGCTACAACCCTAAGGATGCTCCCGAAGCGTTCATCATTGTGAGATATTGGTTGGTAAATTATTGCAGACGCATGCTGGAGAATAAATAGTCAAGTTTAATTTGACAAATGATTCAAATTCCCAAGAGGAGACAGGTTAGAGCCAGACGGACCAGACCAAGACACCCAACCCCTCGTCCTGCAGCTCGGAGATGAGCTGCAGCTGAATATACTTTAAAAAAGGAAATTAATTCTCAATAAACTGGATTGTCCTGCTTGTCGTCTACCTCCAGGTGGACGGTACATCTGATCACAACAGATCCATCAAACCTTCAAGTCTATTACGCTCCTTCCAGTTCTTATCAGGCATTTAACAATAAATAAACAGACTTCCATCTGCTTTTAAAGTGCCATACTTTTGTGATCTGCCTTAAAAAAAAATGAACTAAATGTAAAAATCTCTCTACGAAATTAATACCACAAAGAAAGCGTTTGAGGTTATATTCTCTGGGAACAAGAGCAGACCTGTTAGAACAGCGAACGAGAGGAAAACATGAGATGATGCTTTGCTCAGTCCCACGTCTGCACCAACACATACACACACATGATAGACAGACAGCTGATTTCACTGTGCGTACAATCTTAAGAGTCACACAAGGCATTTAAGAAGACGTCTGTCGCGTCTATGGCGTATCGTGAAGCGGTGACTGAAGCCTACAGAGTGTTAGGAGGGGGAGGAGACACCGAGAGGCAGGAGGAGCAGGAGGAGGAGGAGGCTCCTAACCACCCCCTACTGAGATCCAGGACTACGTCGGGTCGCGTAAGTTCCTTTTCCTTTGAGCGTCTTTGTCAATAGTGTCTATTTTGCTCCAAAGGCGAGGTGTAGGGGAGAGTGAATCCCTTCTAGCGTTACAGTGACACATGCTTTCAAATGTCAGAGTCTCCCTCTCTCTCTCCTCCAGACCCACCAGGACATTCCACCTGCCACCTCATGCACAGAGAGAGAGAGAGAGAGAGAGAAAGAGAGAGAGAGAGAGAGAGAGACACAGCCATACTTCCAGTACCAGGTCCTGTGTAGCTCAGCAGAGCGTGACATCGACATTGCTGCGGTTAGGGGGGTTCGATTCCCACCCATGTTAAAAAAAAACAACAACAACAACAACAAAACTGTCCTGTGAGGCGCTGTGGATGAGAGCGTCCACCAAACTGTATAGGTTATATGAATGGAGGCTGATTCCTTTCAACCTCCCGACGTACTGCTTCCTTCAAGGATGGCTGAACAGGGGGAACCAGTCACCGGGTGTCATGGGTTTGTCCCCCCGTGTGGCTCCTGTTGGCGTGGGGGGTGGGGGGTGGGGTTACTGCTCAGTGGGACACACAGTGCGGTCTTTGCAGCAGAAGTAATGCACCACCACTCCGTTGGGATACCTCGCAAAAGCGCTGAACAAGAGAGAGAGAGAGAAACACTTATCTGCCATGATGCAGTGAGTAATAAATGACCCTTCAAGTTCATAAAATGCCCCTGAAAATGATTTAAGGTGCAAAACGTTCCTTTAGAATTACACCAGCAGAGACAGTGAAAGAGGTTCAGCTTACTGCACACTGACTGTCATAATTCAAACTTTAATATGAGGATTTTAAAGAAACTGGCCAAATAATAATGATAAAAATAAGTAACAATAGACAAGAAGTCCCTTTTTATCACCTGTTTCCCATTTTCTTCTTGCAGACCCTGCAGGTCTTCTCCTCTGTAATGACGCACTTAACCTGCTGGTGGAAGATGCGCTCCTCCTGGACCTGAACATGAAGGTGGGGGGGGTGGAGGTGCTTGGTGAGCAGAGACCAACAACACAGCTAACACCATCCAGATGACTAGGCCTGATCTGTACGACTCTACTCCTGCATCAGACCTTTTACCAAAGATTAAAGTGGTAAAGTTAAAGTTCTGTTATTTAGCCTCACTGCTGTGGTGTTTCTGTCCACTATCAATCAAACAGTGTGGCCGGTACGGTGACGTCTTTTTCAACTGCCAATAGAAAGTTGTCAAATGGACATTTACTTATATGAACATGTCAAATATGATTACTGTCACATTCTGCATTTAGTGTTACATTGTTCATAAGTCAGTATCAGTCAAACCCAGGGAGGAAGGGGTCAGGTCTGCAGCCTCCTCACTAAGGGTTAAGGTAAGGTAAGCCTAGTGGTTGGAGAGAGAGACCACTTCACCCTGAGGACCTGGGTTCAAGCTTCGCATGTTGGCAAGCGTCCACCCAGCTCAGGTGTCCTGGAGGAAGTCAGTGAATGCACTCTGACCTCCCCGGAGAGAGGCGAATAAAAAGCCTTCCCCTACGGGATCAATAAAGCATCACATTACATTGTTAAGAACGAGGGCAGAGGACCTGATGAGTGCTAGTCAGAGCACAATGGTCAATTCCCTCCAACACCGCATGAAAAAGCCTTTTGTTTAGTCAGGGTTTACTCAGGTTTACCCAGCCACCACCTGAGCAGCAGCAGCTAACTGCATCTACCTGACCTTTATTAAAACGGGGCTGCTGATCTTTTCATTTCATTTACACAAATCTAAAAACAAACTCGTCGTCCCCTCAACTCACCCGGAGGAACTCGGCCTGCAGCAGACTCTTCAGCACCTGGTCGAAGCGCTTCCTCTGAGCCTTCTCCTCCAGGACGCTCTCGAGGAAGACCCGGATCTCGCGGATCTGGGTGTTTGCCGGGAGTAGGTTGATAGCCTGGGAACAGAAAGAGACCTTGTTAGATGTTGCTGACCAGAGATTGGTAGTGGTAGAAAAAAAAGGGCATGTTACAACCCTTCATTAGGAGAGAGCCATCAGAAGATAGATTGGACCCTCCAGTTGTGCTGTCATTTTCATTTCCCATTTTCTTGGTGGTCATTTTCTTGTGGTGCTGCACCAATGAATTCAGCCAATAGTCTAGTTACTCAAACAGTAGTGTTATTACTTTATACATGTATTCCTAACAGCAGTAATCTCCTCTTACCTTCAAAAATCACAATAACCCAATTATCTCTCCTGTGTGAATGATCAGGAAAACCCAAATAGAGTTAGTGTCCAAAGTTCTTGTCATCTTTGTGCTTGATAAAACAAACATTTCTGCCATTTCTTATCAGGTGATAACAAGTCAAACAACGTATTGGTTTGATTTGACACTGTAATCACCCATTACTGAATAACAGGCTGAGTAGTAGTTTACATTTTGTGCGTTTAGCTGATCTAGCATTAGCACGGTCCTACCCAGAGACAACGGGTTCAGGAGTTCAGTGTCTTGCTCAACGGGCACTTCGACAGCTCACATGGCTGCTGACAGACATATTGCTGTTGTGAGGATGAAACTATGACCGCTGAAGTGACACCGTGATGTAGTGTTCTCCAAGGCCTACACAGCCTCATATTCATTCCCTGGTTCTCCTGGGGGGCTTCTCAAAGTCTCAATGAATTGAGTCCCACCGGTGGAGATGGAGGAGAGACGAGGGCCTCGAGGTCGGAGCAGCAGGCTTGTGACCACGAGGCTGCGTCTCTGAAGCGCCCTTGAGCAAGGACGGACGTTAAAAACAAACAAACAAACAAACAAACGAACAGCTTCACGTCAGACGCCAGCCCTGCAGCGTCCTGCCGCTCGGTTCGCTCTTGACACTCTTTTTTTTTACATGCTCCTGGCCAGGCCGGCTCTGGGAGCGAGGCCAGGGGGAATGAAAGTCAACGGGGGAGCGCAGGGTGGCAGGGTAACAAGATGGCGAGCTCGGGTCTCATTAACCAGCAGTGATACCGCCCCCCCCCCCCAGAGAAACTCTTAATTGGACACGTCTGTGGTCCGACACAGATCAGCAGGCCTTTCACACACAATCATATCCACGTTAAACAGCCGACACAAGACTCTGTTACGGTACACTCCACTTCAGCAGGACATATTTACAGTGCTTAAATATTTACAGTGACTCAAGCCCTCTTCCTTTGTGATAAGATATGGAGTGATTGTTTTTGTGTGGCGTGGCGTGATCCTCCGCAGTCGGCACAAAAACACAGAACGGAACAGCTTACTTCTTCTTTATCGCACCATTCAATGGAGTGTGACATGAAAAGGGTAGATGGGATGATGTGGAAAATAGGTCATGAGACGCTTTTGAGCAGAGCAGCTTTCATTCAATTAACTCTTCGCTATTTTGGTTCTGGGGGCAGACAAGTCAAAACGCATGAAAAGGAATTTGATATTCCAACCAGACAGCTGTCAGGAGAGATCAGCACCTTGGTGCAAACCTCTCTTTGGTTTGCTTGATCTTGTCTTGCACAAAAGGGGCTCAAAACCCTCTCCACTAAATCAACAGCTTAAAGAAGTTGTGTTCAGGTCACTCTTTGCTTAAAGTCCATACCAAATGCCAACTGACAACTTCTGTGGGAGTGGGTGCCATCTTTAATCATGTGATTTCACCTCATGTTACGCTACCTAATACAGTATAGTTCCTATCAAACCCATGTGTGATTTGAACAAGAGCAAATCAGACCTGGGTTACATAATATTAAAGGTTTTGTATCTTATTTTACTGTCTGAATCGTCCTGATGCAGTACAGCCCGCCCACGTCGTTCCCCCGAGGAGATCATGCACGGAGAATCATGTTGAAACGCCATTTGACCCAGGGTTTGTTACTGAGCGCCTGTCCTGCCGTTGGGAGTGTTTACCTTGGTGGTGTTGAGCTTGCTGTGGTGCAGCTCCAGGACCTGCAGGGCCGCCTGGAGGTTGGCCTGAGGCTCAGACAGCTCCATCTTGATGGGCCCCAGGCAGTGCACGTCAGGGGGCGACAGGTACATCCGCAGCAGCGACAGGTACACCTGCAGAGGAGAACAGAGGTTCATAGAGCAACAGACTTATAATCTCTTTACAGTGAATATAAAAGGTATTAGTCTTGGTGATGCTGGGTCAGGAAAAACAAGGCATGTTTCTTAATGTTGAAGGCTTTATGATCAGTCTGGCTTGGTGCCAGGATCAGGCAACATGAGGAACAACACCAGCTGACAATTATGATAAAAATGGAAAAGAAGAACTGGAGATACGAGGACACCAGAAATACGTCCATCGTCAAGTCTAAGCCATTAATCCACTATATTTGTGCACTTTCAGGGAACACAAACACACTTAATACCAGGCAACAAAACATAAAAATGAATCAGCAGCACAATGGAGACATAAAAACCAAGGAGGACAAGACAGACAGTAAAACTAAACAAACTAAACATGTCAAGCTGAAGTATTAAAGTTACCTACATCTTTGTTTCCTTCAGTCAGTTTGTCGTAATGCCGGTGACAGTACCTACCGAGGGCACAGAGAAAACACACTTCAATCAACAAGGTTAAACGGAGGAAGTCTTCCTTGTTTCCATGATGGTGCGGATCGACTGCAGCCATCAGTCACATGACTCATTTCTGTTGTGGTCCTTAAATCATTGGCAGGCAGGCAGAAAAAGCTGGTAATTGATTGTGTTCGCAGGGCAGGAAACACATTTTTTTCTCATCCACTTGCCACAGTGAGTGATGTACGCCAAAATCCGGCATCTGTTTTGGAGAAGAACTTAACAGGCGCGGTCCAACTTTGCCAGCATTTGTCTGGCAAAGCACGTAGGAGTCGGTAGTTTGTGAAGGATTACTCACTCTTCTGCCATGTGGGTGTCTTTCAGGATGTGCACGTAGATGAAGAGCGCCTGCTCGTGTTTACCCATCCGGCCCAGCAGCAGGGCGCGCTCCTCCAGCAGGCCTGGGAGATGGAAGGTCAAAAGGTCAAAGTTCACAGCACACTGGGGTAGCTCAAGCAACAGTTACACCCTTCAGTTTAAACACAACATAGACGCTGACTTGGGTGACACTTCATAAGTCATTCACATAAAAATGACACAATAACAAACTGTCCAGCTTCATTTAGTTTCTAGGCACACATTCTGATCAAAGTTAAGCCAAAGTTCAAATTAATTTCCCTGAAAGCGGAGACAAATTTCTATCGTTACCCAAGATGTGGAAGCTTTGCAGTGGAACGTCAAAAAACTATTTTAGAAATGGGAGTCACACTCATGGTTTGTGACGTAACCAGAAGGCATGCACACACACACACACACACACACGGTCCTCACACTCGCCGTTATCATTAACGTGTGAATCCGGCGCTCACCGTCGAAGGGGAAGTCACTGATGAGCCTCGCTGGTTCGTAGCTGCTAGAAACCTCCAGGAAAGTCAGCAGCTTGTTCCTGAAGTCTCCCAGGTCACCTTTCTCGTTTCCCGCGGCGACGGCTGGCTCCCCTAAACAACAGGACAGATACGCTGGTAGCAGCATCAATACGACACTTTGAGTCACAATATACTGTACATCTTCAGTTTCATGGTCGTGAAATATTATTACACTTCATTCTCTTCCCTTTCCCAAGATGAAAACAGAAACATCCAATTGCTTCCTAGTTTAACTGCACAAAGTCACAATTCATTGTTGAGAATCACAATAATCTCAGAGTAACAACATCTTAATATCCTAGGCTGTGTACTGCACGGTCCCTAGCAATACCCTACCCCAAGGACAGATTTATTTATTTAATTATGGGTTTTATTAGTTTATTTCACCGGCAGAGAGCTCATTAATCAGCGTCACTGCAAATGTGCCAGAGTTAGCCGAGAGGTCCGTTTCACTGCACGATCCCTGGACGGGCATTAAAAGGCCCGAGCAGACGGAGACGGATGGACTTCATAACGAGGCCTGACAGGACTCTACTAGCGGGACTGTGAGAGACAACTCTTTGGATGACGAAGGCGAAGGCAAAATGAATCCATGTGCGGCGATGCGATCACGATGAAATATCAGAAAAATAAATAACTCTTTTTGGCGTCGGGTTGATTTCCAAGTGTGCTGCTGGCCCGCGATGCTCAGGGAACTCGACATCTCTGAACAAGATATTTCAGCTCCGGGGTCACGCTGCCCTTCAGCTCTGACATTTACACTTCAGATTTCAGGCTCTTAGTGGACTCTCTCATCCAGAGCAACTTACAGGTTCGTCTTGCTCGCCGACAGGACACGTGGCTAACGGATTCATTAGCCGTCGTGAGGATCAAAGCCGGTGCCCTTTCGGCTACAGGAAGGTCTCCGAGCACAAGGCCACCCTGTTCTCAGCGGTTGGACAGCAAAGAGGGTGCATCCTCTAAAAAGCGATCAACTTCCCTGTTACTTTTTCTAACCTTACCCATCAGTGGTGAAACCGATCCCAGACCAGTATCTTAAGTGCGTCAAAGGCCTCAACCTATGCTGATTAAAGCTCTGCCATACCAGGGGGTGCAGACATTAGATCTCTTAGCAAAGGAACAGGACAACCAGCCACATTGACTAGATCAGCACCCCGAGGAAGCTCATGCTTACGGGCACAGCTGGTTGATCTGCTCAAGTTTAACCAAGGGAGGAGTGGAAAGGTAAGGCAGGGTTCACGCTCCATTTTAAAATAAGAAGGGTGTAACTAGACTTCATCATATAGCGGCAACTAATAGGCACTTAAGGAGAATTCCAGGATTTTTAAACCTGGCTTCTATATCCACTTTAATACTTGCAACCAGTCTTTGTGGCGTCAGTCGTTTTGTTGCCATATTCTTCTTGCATTAGGGGAAAACGACAACAAGGCAGACTTCAGAATTGCCTGGAAGACCTTTTCTGTTTGACATCGAGTCATATCACTGGGCAGTCAAGAAGTCCAATCCATTTGGTTGATTTTTAACTAACTGCTGACATCTTGTGCCAAAAACTGCAGCCAGTCCTATTGGGCAATTTCTTTGGCAGAAGCTTGTAAATTACTTTAGCATGCAAAAATAATCTTTTTAGAAATCAATATTTTGTGATGAATGATTGATGTCTTGGATATGCAGCCATGAAATATGTGGGACACTGTCCAGCAAACTGGTAACTCCCTGTGCATCATCAAATACATGTGTGCAAATAAGTAAACTAAAGACTTGAAGTTGTGTCCTGCTCGTACCCTCCGGCAGAGAGTTGAGGTACTGCTTCATGAGGCTCTGGACCCTCTCCAGGTAGAGCTGGATCAGAACGTTGTGGAACTCGGGGCCCGTCTCCTCCCAGACGTGGATGATGTGCTCCAGGTAGGGGATGGCCAGCTCCTTGAAACCCTCCTTCAGGAAGTTCAGCACCTTGTCTCTGGGCAGAGTCTCCACCTCGGTCAGGTCCTCGGTAAAAATCTGCAGAGGAAGAAATGTTTTTGAACCGACATGCAAGCTTTCTACATGGGAAGTGGTCAGTCTTGATTGCTTGATGGTGAGATTCATCGATTTCAGTTTATTTGTGGGCGAATTTCCACGGTCTCACCTTCAGCCCGTCCTCAGAACAGATCTTCAGCACCCAGGGGGAGAATTCAAAGATGAAGCCCCATATTCTCCATTCCTGTTGAGGGGGGGGATTACAGTGGATGGGTTACTTCAACTAAATGAGCATTTCTAAGGAATGAAAGTATGGACGGAGGCGCAGTACGAGATTAAGGCCCAATTCAGACGTCACACCATTTTAGAAAACCTTTCACAACCAACAACTGTACAGGAATTTGTATTGGTATCACTGGTGCACAGACATATTGACAATTTAGAGAGTTACACAATAAGTACTGATAACCAAGGTACAGGACAACAGGACCTAAAGGAGGTGCCAGACAGATGACAGACAGCAGACTATACTTGTCACTCAGGGTGGAAATTCTCATATTGTCGTTTTCTCAAATTTAACAAATCTAGCGGAGATCACAACTTTGACACCCTGAGTTAAAACAGATCTGTGTGATACCTGATGGTGCTGATGCTGTTCAGCTCTTACCCAGTCTCTGAAGGTACTGCACTGTTCGCTCGTGGCCCTTCAGCGGCGAGTTGGCCTTCGTGGACTGATCCAACAGGACCTGGAGAGCTGGGAGAGGGCAACCGGGGTGACGGGAGGGAAAAAAGGGGAGCGAGAACAAATGCGAGATTAGGCCGGGTGATGGAAGGCAGCAAGATGTCGTCTACTCGGTGTGAACTGCATTACATAATTCTTGTGTCAACAGAGATTGGATGCGGCAGATGCATCATGTTAATTGGTGGCCCGGGAACAGCTGGTTTGAATTGGCAGGCAGGAGAGAGAGAGAGAGAGCGAGCGAGATTCAGCAACATGACATCACGAGAGCAAACTGCAGCAGGCTGATTGAAAACAGCCTCGCTCACAGCAGAGAACAGCCCAGATCTCACCGCAAAATACCGAAACGATCCAAAGAACGGTGAGACGGCTCTGATCTACGAGGATGACGAGCCGACCACATGCGGTACCACCTCCTCGGAGATGAAGTAGCCCGGCAAGTAGAGCTCATCCACCCCGAGCAGCTGAGTGGAGCTTTGTTATAACAAGAGCAGAACTTGACTTTGAACTTTATGGAACAATCGGACACACAATGGCTCTTGTATGTGAAATGGAAAGCAGCGAGATGAACGCTGACGAAGACAGACGGCGTAAACCTAGCTCAAGTGATCCGACGGTACAATACACAACCGCAGAATTCAACAATTTGAAAGAGAAATTGGGTGCAGATGTTTCATTGCACTTTATTGTTCTGTGTTTGTTTGTCATGCCAATGACCGATAAACTTGAACTCAGTGAAATCTGCTATTATCCACTTGGTTGACTAATCCGTCATCCGTTACTTGATGATTCATCTCCTACTGCAGAAAATGTCAATCTAATCATGTAATTGGAGGGTTGAGTCTTCAAAGTTTTTTCTTTGAACTGCCCCAACGCAGTTCCACTTGCCTCAATTTTCTAGTGACAATATCTTTTTTTTCTTTAACCGTCATTTCTGGAAACCACATGGAGGCACGGGCGCCTTCCTGTTCCAAGAGTGCCGAGTTTATATACATAGTGAAAAACACAAAACCTGGCCGGGTGAGCACAACAGCTAATGATTGGATCAATGTAATATTTGTGTTTGGCTCATCTCACAGTGGGGGTAGATTTATTTCTAAGCCGCTTGAAGGCGAGCCAATGAGAAGTGTTCCCTGAGCATCAAGCTTTATTTATTGACTGAAACAATACATGAGAGAAGGAGGGATTAAATCTGTCTTTTGTTAGGAACTTGTTTTTTTAAATTTTATATAAATGGAGCATGTTTATCAACCGAAGAGTTAAAACTACTTACAAACAGGTTTGGTGCCAATTGGGCCTCAGGGGTTTGTAGAGAGACATAGTTCATTATGGTGGCGGTCACGAAGCTTTGTTCATTAAACCTCCTGAGATTTCTCTTAATGACAAAACATGGTTGAGTTGTCTTCACTCTCATTTCCTTAATGATCACCAGCACCAAGAACAAAGCAACACTAATTATAGAAATTTGCCCATAAATTCAACCCTTATTGATCTAATCTTTTCCAATAAGCCAGAAAAAATGACTTATTGCTTATTGAAGTAAGATAACGTCAGATTTCTTCAGATTTCTACATCAGCTAACCTACCCAGCTTAAAGTCTCCCATGCGTACCAATTCTAAGTCTACATTAGCAGACGTGCCAGTTTATCAAGAGAGCCAACAACAGCTGACGGAGGCCAATGAAACCAATAAACTCCACCGTAGTGAATGAATTGCCACGTCCAACTCCAATTTATATGCATGGAAATTCAAATTGTTTTTGCAGTAAGTTCAGCAGCAGTAAAACAGGACACCGCCACCCTTTCCATTCCTCTCTGTCCTATGAATCTCACTGTGTAACCAGTGTATCCTGTGTATCCAGACTGCCCCCCCCCCCCCCCCCCCTAATAATATGACACCATGAGTAGCATTCCCTAGCATTTTTCCCTTATGTTAAAAATTTTTTTATGGTCAAAATTATTTTTAAAAAAGGGTATTTTTTTGGGCCGCAGTTTTGGTGCCCCCCTCTGGGTGGCACCCTAGGCGGCCACCTATGTCACCTATAGGAAGCGCCCCCCCCTGACATCAACCCTTACCTTTCTGGTGCAGGCCCTTCTTCTCATAGAGAATGATGAGCTCACTGTACTTGTGGGCTTTCTTCAGGACGTACTCGCTCTCCTCGATGTGACAGTGGTTGTTCTCCAGACGGAGGAGGGGGGACACCAGGGCAACGTTGGTCTGAATAGGGGCAAGGGTAAGAGAAGATGATATATGAACATCACATTTCCAAAAGTCAACCTCCATCCATCCAGCGTCTCTACCCTGGGGTCTCCTTCCAGTCGGCCTGGGGCCCAAGGCTCCTCAACCGGCTCCTCAAATGGCTCCTCAACCGGCTCCTCAACCGGCTCCTCTCAATGTGGAGGAGCAGTGACTCGCTGAGCTCCTCATCCTGAGGCCAGCCGTCCTACAGAGAGACCTCATTCTGTCGGTCACTACCCAGAGCTTGTGCTCATACATGAGAGTCTGAATGAAGATGGAGGTTTGTTTTGTGGCTCAGCTCTTTTTTACCACCGTGGTCTAACACAGTACATTACTGCACCCAACTGGCGGTCAGCCCCCTTTACCCTCAAGCGTTGTTACCTCATGAGTGAGATGAAAGTAACTCTATCCATGAGTCTTCTACACAGACCCACAGTCTGTCTGGCTATGTGTGAGGTGCACCTGAGTGGTTTGTGTTGCTGCCAGTTTCTACGCCTGTTCGTAATTACCAACTTGTCAGATCTTAAGCTCTGTTGACAGAACGGACTGCCAAATATGTACGAGCTGATGTAATTATATCATGAAATATGAATGTTTAGATGCGGTTCAGTTGTTTGGTTGTACATCAACAAGCATGACATGAGATGAGACCCCGCAGCCACGGGCTTGGCTCCGCCTCTCTCTACGCATCTATTCATTCACAATGATCATTTTCCAAGATGGATGTTGTATTTTGGAATGAACTTCTTTGTTTGTCAGGTTGCAATAGACTAAAGAATGACAACAACCATGGGCTTACATGCAGGTAGCATTTCAGCAGGGTGGTATCGATGATCTGCAGGAGTTTCTTGCGGCTTTTAATAGTGGGTGTTCCCTCCATGAGCGGAGACGTGGTAGACGGGTCGGAGTCGTTCAGCTGCTTAACAAGGTGGCTGCGTTTCTGGAAAATAAACACACACATTTTGCATTAGTAGGTTACAAAGACCTGCAGAGAAAAATACACATGACGAAACAAAATCAGTGTTACTATACAGTCATTGACCCCTAACCCTTAGGATGTCTGGATTACTGTACTTGTGAGGACATTGCATTGACATACATTCATCATCTACACCCCTGACCCCATAACAACCCATGTTTCTCATTTTCTATGTCTTGCGAGGACATCACACACACACACACACAGACCTGTGTGAGGTAATCAATCAGAGCGAGGTGGGCTTTCTCCAGCTCCGCCCCAGACAGGGTGGGCAGGGGGTTGGGGTAGTGCAACTGCTTCCGGTAGTCTGATGGGAGCAGGTCCGGGTACAGCCCAATCACATGGGTGGGATCTGCAGCACACAGGAGGGGAAAGGTCATCGCATCTTATTGCATGTGTGAAATGTGAAGAAATCCTGCGTGCACTGAGAAAAAGGAGAACCCTACCTGTGCCGAGTTTGGCAAACACCTGCATGGAGTCGTCAAACCTCTTCTGGCAGAACAGATTGAAGGCATAGAGATTCTGAATGTGATGTATCTGCTGCTTCTTATCACCATCCGAATCGTCCTTCATCTTCTGGCAGGAAAATAAAGATAGATTGCATCACACTACAAAAAAGGCATCTCTAGTTTACTCCCAACTCATCGGACTACGGGCCTCCAGGAGTGCGACCACCACATGAATGGGCTTTTCTTTCTGGGAAATGCCTCTGGAAGGCTAAATTGCACAAAATCACAGAGTACAAAGCGGCGAGCCCGTCACTGTTTGAAAGGACTGTTCCTAATCAAGATAAGTGTTTTCTATGTTCCATCCTCTGAGCTAAAACAGAAATTGAATCATCAGGAATTTAATAACAAGTGAAGTCCATTTGGCTTTGAAGCGAGTGGTTTTGCTGCTCACCGCCAGCTGAAGAGCCAGCTCAAACTGCTTGTCCTGGAGAAGCTGCCGGATCTGGCTGGCTATGGACACAGGCACCAGGCGCCACACAAAGTGGTTGCTGGCAACATACACAATATTTGGCCTGTGATAGATGAGAAGGGGGTGGTGGGGGGGGGGGGGAGGGACACAAAGGTTTTCTTGTTGGTAAACAGGAATTCAGGGTATTATCAGTCCAGTGAAATGGAAACCAAGACAGCTGATGAAAGCGGCAGATGATTTATGTTGTTATTTTGAAGGATGCTCTGGACAGGATCCGACTAGAGTGGTAGCCTGTCAACATCTATCCTGCAATTATCCTCCACTAGTGCTGCAGCAACCACTGCAGCTTGTTCTACACACAAATGAATGGGAACACTGAAAACACAGAACTTACTCTGAATCTTTCAATCTAGTAGTTTATGTATGTATGATGGTTGTCTGATGGTTGTTAGGGACAAAACATTAGATCCCTCTTGTCGTTTATTTGTCTTATTGTCTTTCCTACCTTTTAGCCTAGTTGTTATTTTCCTCCTTTTATCTAGTTCTTCTCTTTTCTATTGTTAAGTGCCTTGGGTACCATGAAAGGCACTCTTAAATTAAAGTTATTATTATTAGAGGTGGAGCAACAATGCAGCAGTAAAGCATAAAGAGTGCAGTAAAATGTGGGACTTCTACGGCTAGGCAGAAGGGGTTGCCTGGTATCCCCAATAATCTGTGTCATGCTTACATGTGGTCAGAAGACATTAAACAACACATTAAAAGCACTGGGGGGGAAATAATGAAATACACTACTTGAGAGCAGCTCCAACAGGCTATACAAGTACTGCAGTGTTGATAATAGCTACTGTGACTTGATAGGTTAACAGAAACCACTGAGTCGCGAGACAACGAAACCACAGGCCTCACCCTGCCGAGGTGATGAAGCGGGGCCTCTGCAGCTCCACGCTCTGCACCAGCAGCCTCGGCTCAAAGGTCCTGATCTCCACGTACCGAGGGAGGACAGCTATGATGTAGGGAGGCTGGTGCTCTGAGGAGAGTTGAAAAGAGAGGAGAGTGAATCCACCAAAGTTTTAATCTGTGCCGTGAGGATTTGACATATCTTCTGCATGCCACCAAACACCTGTGGATTCACATGAGACAAAACAAGACATTTGAAGATTGATGGGACAAAACTGAAACAAACAGTGGTAGTTTTAGTGAAAGATGATAGTACTTTTCCAGAATGGATCCTCTGTGTTTTAGAGCTGTTGAATCCTAAACCCTCATCTGGTGATTTTTCCCCCAGAATGGATACATAAGGCTGGAAATGAACTTTATTTGGATTTTGTAGCTCATAATTCTCAGAGAAGACAAAGGGTCTTAAGGGTTTACTTATATTCTCAGTCTAAGAAAAATTGACCTTTGATGTCCGCCGAACAGACTCGCCATCTTAAGAACTTGCATCGGTTGTAATTGCGGAGTGGAGACCTTGAGGCTAGCGGGGCAGGAAATCCATCTGGAGCCAGGATCTAGACAGGACTGGGTTGGGAATCTAGATGTGGGACAGACTACGCCTAGGGGGGGGAAAGAACCCAGGCCCTTTGCCCCGTCTGTGGCCACGGAGGACCGGGATGTGATGGTAGATCAGTGAGGAGGGTTTTAAAGTGGCCGGACCTAATCCTCTTCTGACACACGCCAAAGCCACAATGTCGACGATATCAAAATGAGGAAATTGCAAACGGTCTGAAAGCTTCATTTCCTCTTCTGCGGTTGTGCATTCCAGCGGGTATAGAACGAGAGCTCCTCTGCATCTCTTCTGTCACAAAGTTCATTACTAAACCAGAAATGTCATGTGGTGTCTTACAGATAAAAGGGGCTGATCTGGGTTCGTGTTTCCCCAGCTGACTGCACCACGGATAAACATGCTCCGTCGAAGTGGAAAAAAGGCGTCGTGTGGAAGACAAGGGAAGGAAAGACTGAAGAGGAGAACAGGGAAGAGACAGGAGCTGGATGATGAACAAAACTATTTAGGCCAAATGTCCTTTATCTGTGTAATAAGCTCAAATCTATTTGTTTTTCTAACCAATTACTGCTAAATGAGCAGATCTGCTGAATCACTGACGAGGCGTGAATAGTTTCTTGTTAGAGACAGGCATAGTCCCAGATGCATAGCATTTTTAACCAATCAAACGTAATCAATGGCAACGTATTACATGCTTCATATATCCAGTAAGTTAAGCATCATTCAACAACCTACCATTATAACCCAGGAATTGAAATTTTCGATCAACAGAAGAAATGTTGCCACCACAAACATCATAGAGACCAAAGAGGAAGGAGACTGATCTAAGGCTGTGTCCACACTGTAGCTGACGGTGTCACAATTCAGAGTTTTTTGAGTTTCTACTTAGTGTGAACAGCAGAACGCTGTATGGTGTCACCATCTTTCAATTCAGTTTGGATCCCCCGGTATGCAACCTAGAATTTGTCAGTGTTGCTATGACAATAAGTAAATCTTGCATCCTTCACCCGAGACACCTGTCATAATTCTGGTGCTCAAAGGCAGCTTGGCTTCTGTCCCGGTGTTCTGCCATAAATTGTTATCCCGTAAACACGCGTTCCCCCTGGTGGTGTGTCCTTGTTTTGTCTTTTGTGTGTTGTTGTTTTGCCACTGTGCAAGGAAATTACGTTGGGGACACACGCTTGATAAATGATGGGAAGACTGCCTTTCTAGCCTGACGCTTCAGGTTTGAGATGATCACAAACAAGCGTGACCAGCGCTCATCAGTAGGCAACTCGCTAGACTACTTTCAGTAACACAGTGAAAAGCTTTTAAAACATTTACCATTTGAAAAGGCAGCAAATGGAAAACAAGCCACAAAAAAGTAAATGTTATTTTCTTCCTCGGCGTGAAATCGAGGCAAATACACCCTGTCAGCCCTTCCTTGTTATCAAGAAGACTGGCCTGCATACAGACACATTGTGGTCAGTTAATATCGGTATCAGATATGGGTTACCCATGGCTATAGGGATGTCTGTCCAGTTCAGGGCACACTTCTGGGTGCAAACACCCTCTTCATTTAGCACCACCGTGAGGTCATCCTGCCCTACAGCCACCTTCCCATCAGCCAGTGGGGCAACCAGGGGCTCCAACTGCTTTCCAGTGGGGAAGAGCTCCTTGATGGAGCCACGGCCATCCATCTAAAAAGGGACACGGAGAGACAGTAAGGGTGGGTGAGGAATCAACAAATCCTATTTACAACAAACTTTATATAGTCAGTTAAATAAAAGCCAATAAGGTAATCAATAACACTGCCAAACATGAGGAATAAACCCAAAATAAACATGCACATACAAGAAAGATAAAATGGGTAAAAACTTCAATGCGTTGTAAGAAGTGGGTTAAGAGATGACTCGAGTCTTCATAAATGTGTAGTTGAGTATAGAGAAGTAGAGCTGAGTTCATCCTTTCCAGTCACACTTACCCGGATGAGGTAATAGTCTCGCTTGAACCCGACACATATGGAGTTTTCACACCAAGCCATGGACTTCGGTATATCTGGTGCACCAAAGTCCCCCTGTCACACAAAAACACCCGTTCAGAGGACTGGGTATGAACTTTTTGAACTTGGGACTATATTCCAATAAATCATATCTCTAATATATTTCAGCTCACCTGTAACTCATGAAACTCTCTATCCTTCCAGTAATACAGCTGGAGTTTCTTTTTGACTGCGACACACATTCTCAACCTTGCCTCTCCAGAGTCGGACTGCTGAAGACAAAGAGAGACAAAAAAAGTGGAATTCAACTCCCTGCTCTCACTAGAAAATAAATGAATGGAAAGTAATGGAAAAGGCTTGGAGGTGACAGCCAAACAATACTGCTGCAACAAGGGAACCATGGCTGACCTGCAGGTCACAGGCGAAGAGCGTGGCTCCTTTGGCCTTGGACACCACAGTGATCTGCTGGAAGGTCAGGAGGTCATGAACATGGATGTTGTTCTCTGAGGGGGAAAATCAAGACATAATGGTATTATATTATTCCTATTCTATACTATGTGTTTATTGGGAGGATGAAGAGGAATGCTATGCTGTACAATGCAATCAATAATAAAGCAATACCTAATCATTATGTTCTCTCAGGAAAATGACAGCTATTGCTTTTATATTATTGCTATATACCAGTGTTTTGTTTTTTTAGGACCCAAAATTGGTCCTGTTCCTTGTCTGTTCCCCTTATTGCAAGAACCCCCAGGTATAGACAAAATACAGAGGATGCTTATCAAGTATCAAAATAAATTATTTCGCGAAAAAGAAACTTACCCAGAAGACTGACGAGAATCTTATACTGTGAGACCACGAAAAGCTGCAGAAATAAACAAAAGGAGGCTGAAACCAAAATAATCCCAATCTATACCAGACATTAATCTGGACATGCAGGACACATTTAGTTCACTCCAAGTTTAATTTCAGGATTAATATGAAAAAGCTCTATGATACTGTTAGCTACAACTTATTATAGAGACTCATATTTCATAGGGCCTCGGCTTCCTCTGAAATAAAGCATCTGCATGATGTCAGCATATAGCTGTCAAACATCTCATCTCACCTACCTGCTGGATTTTCTTTGAAAAGTTCTTGTTGGATTTTTCCAGTGTCACTTCAAATCTGTTGCTTCCTATGGAAAAGAGACGATGTGTTCAATCGATCAAAACTGACTCAATCTTTAATGTACTACAGGCAAAATAAGAGTAAGTGGGAGTCTAAGGTTCACAGATACACAAGAACCAAGGACCCTGTTTAATCCCTCTTTGTTTTTCCATTCACCTGCATCCTTCTTTATTCGGTAGAGGAGGAGATGCCCTGGCTTGGTTCCAACCAGCAGCCAGTCCTCTGCGGGCAGAGAAACAGTGTCAATAACCGTTCAAAGGACGTTACCAATTATTTCAGACATATTAAGGCATTGAAACAGTACAACACTGTCAGTCACATCCAGTCTGAGCTGTCACTTTGCTAGCAGGATAACTATTCATGTCAGTGTTGTTATCTTAATGACAAATGGGACACTTTAGATGCAACCAGATAACATTGCATCTACAGTTCAATCACTTCCTGGAGGGGCCAGCTCAATGTCACTGAGAAATGGAAACTGCTTGCTCACTGGCTGAGATGGTGCATCTAAAACTTACCCCAGGCCGCAAGGCAGTCAATCTGGAGAGGAAGCTTCTCCAGAATAGGCACTGGTTCATACGCGTCATGCATTGCGAAATATTATTGATGATCCAATTACAGATAGAGGCAATGGATCAATTCAAACTGTTGATGCTTGATGGACAGCAGCTGACTAGACTCGCCGCTGATTTGTCTGTCAGGATGGCAGTTTTATGTCATGTCGCCATCAACTGAGTAATTCAATGTCTTGGCAGGTAATGAGGAAATCTGTTCTGCTATGAAGGTAGCGATAAAGCTAAGCAGTTTGGCTTGTTACACTGGTCTCTCTCCGATCAAAACAACAGCTGATAGCTAGCTAGCTAGCTAGCTTGGAAGTTACCAAACAATAAATGCAACTATACATCGTTCCTCCTCATCCCATGCCACCCTAAACCTGACCAAAAAGCGTCGGTTCCTTTGTCGAGAGGACCTAACGCAACTAACTCAATGCGGAAGGTATAATCACTGTATTTGCCGATCAGTGGTATCGTTTTGTTTGCTAGGTTAGCTTGCGTTCAGCTAGTTCCTCAGCTGTGTTGATCATGGCTGCGCGAGGGAATGCGAGGTTTGACAGGCACGTGACTGAAGTCAGAGTACTCACGAGGACCGCATTAAAGGTGCAGTGACTAATTTGTGCAGACCTTTTAATTTCAGTGATGCATCTCCGTGCTTTACAAGCCTATTGTAAAATAATACATCAGTCTACATACATCTAATTTAAAAAAGATATGGGCAAATACGTAAGTAATACGTACCGATTTATTTAGAACACAATCAACACAGTAAGCGTACACAGAAAAATGGCAACGTTGTGAAAATGTTTCAATATAAATTTTAATTCCAGGACAAACGCAAAAAAGCCATACAATACCGTTAGCTTCACATTACAATGCAGACCCACATCCAGAAACAAGGCTTAGTGTATCTCTGAAATAAATTATCACCTGTATGACTTCAACAAATAAACAATAAAAAACATATAAAATAAAGGACCTAGCACTTCCACACATATTGCAGTAGATAACACAAGGACGGGATATGATTCTGTCAGCTAAGGCAGGATTACCTTGTAGTGTAAATTGGATGGACTTAGTTCTGATCACATGGTGGCAATTCATTAATTTATCAATACACAGGATTCCTTGTGACTACCTGGTGCTCTTGAACTAGGGTGAGCACCTACACAGAAGCCTGGCCTAGATGTTAGCAGACATGGCGGAGGGTTTGTCAGTGGTGTTACCAATCACAGACGGTCTGTTGAGTTTAGGCCCACAAGGCTCACCGGTGAATTCTGGGATTTACAAGCAAGTAAAACAAAATGTAACAGCGTGAGGTAACATCAAATGTCACCAGCATAAAATGTAAGACTGCATCTTAGAAAAGGGTGAAGTTACAACAACATGGGTAACTGCAACACCCTACAAAATGCCAACTTTTCAGGAATTAAGAAAACACCTTTTCAGATTCATGTATCTGTAAAATTATAACCCAGAGAGTACGATGTAATCTTTCAACCATTTCCGTTACAATCATGAACATGACCTTTACCCTGCCTCAACTGATATGTTTTAAGACTGGTGCATCTCGCTGTTGTCAAGTGTAAAACACCAAAATGAGAATGTTTCAGGAATGAACAAAATCAGCCTTTTTAGACAGATGACAATGTGTTTAGGAGGTTATACAATGGGTTGGAGCTGGAGACTTACAACCATGTTCTAGGTAATAACAGGAGAATCCCTTTAACCTGAATGAGCAGCTTTTCACCAACAGCGACATGCTTCAAGTATCAACATCCACTGGTTGAACAGTGTTGACTGAACACTAGTGGGTTACTTCTATGAACAGGATTACCCAGTTAGCCAGATGTTCAAAGTGGGATATCATCTCTTGGTATGGCTTATCTCTTGGTATCAAGAACAGCAATATCCTAATGGTTGGAGAAGTGATCTTGTGGGCAGGGGGGTCGTCAACTCAAATCTGAGCTGAGAAAAATCTGAGTGGAGAAACGACTGTGGTTGTAGTGTAAGTGAACGAGCGTAAACCAGCGCAGTGCTGAAAGAAGCATACGTACTCAGAAAATCTCCACTGGAAAATTAAAGGTTAAAAAAAAAAGAAATCTGGCTAACTGGATAATCTTGTGTCTTCAATTACTGTCCAGTTTGCCTCCTCATTTAAACATGAAATTATCATCATCATGTGATCAAAATATGTAACACAATAAACACACACACTGAAAACGGCAAGAGATGAGCTAGAGTCCAAACTTTGGCTGAGATTAATGTTTGATTATGTGCAATAACGTTTCCAACCCTTCATTAGTATTATTTTTTTTTACTTCATCACAGTAAAACATCTAGTTGATTTTATGGCTGCGAAGACCGCCGATCTTACAATGTGACCCATGTGGACACCGGGGTCATTTCTGCAGTGTGAAGGGGGACGGGGGAAACGTATCCTAAATCATTTCTACTTCACCCGGCAATCAAGGAACCGCCGTCTACTCGGTTTCTTCACTCGGACTGGGTGCCAAATCCTCCAGTAAATGCTGAATTAATGAAAGGCGGCCGGACGGCGTTCCAATAAATATTCTATTTTTCCCGCGAGGGCGTTTTGGTTCAGCTTGCTTTTGGTTGTGACACTCAAGAAGAAGAAGGGAATCTAGCTCCAAGCATCCTTGCAGCAAATACAGTATTTATCAGAGTGCTGTGCTTTGATTCATTCAGCTTCCCCCCGCTCCCAGAATGCACCTCTGCCGACCCGTGCGACCCTCGCGGCCGCTCAGCGCCGCCCGGTAACGGACGGCTCCCTGTTTCTCTGAGCTTACAACTCAGTTACAGAACATCTGGGAAATTAAACTCAAAAAAATAAAAAAGTGTCTAGAAGGAGCGGCTGGCTGTGTCCACGTGTTTTTGCTCGTCACTTCACTTTCAACTCAGTGTCTTCGCCTTCTTCCCCTCTTGCAGTTCCTCCCGGTATTCTCAGTTCACACTTCTACTCCATTTTGGATCTCTCCATCTTGGTTTTCAGGATTTCCTGGAGAGAGAGAGAGAGAGAGAGAACAAGGATTAATGTGTATGCGGTGATGCTCATTACCCCCCGAGCCTTTTAATGGATATAAATGTGACTGGAAATCACGGGACCACCCGGGGGAAGTAAAAGGCTCTTTACCTCTTCCTCATCCAGCATTACAGGAAGAGCTCTGCACAGAGGGACAAAAACAGAGATCAGAGAGGGAGACAGTGGATGCATATAGACATGTACACCAAATAATACTTTCTATGGTTTGTTTTAGTGTACTTAAGTGTCTGATGGGACATTAGCGGGTATTTGAAGGTATAAATAGTACATTATTCTGTTACTGACACTATTTGAATTGTCCTCCAATGTTGTAAACTCATTTGGCACTTAAAGCAAATGCTAAAAATGATTTGCCGGGTACAGCAAGCTACAGTAATACACTTAAGTCAGCTAAGACACATCAAAAAGTTTAATAACGTTAAGCTGACACCATCAACTCCCACATTCCAGGTGGCATTACGCTACGGGGGGAAAGCGCTGTAATGCGAGACCATGAGTGTTTTCCAGGCGACAGGGTTGGCCTTGTGATTACTGAGACTGTCCCGTGACCACGAGGTCACAGGCTCAATCTGCAACGGGACAAACACGTCCATCAACAACCACGCGTCCCGCCCGAGCGTCCTCGAGCAACACGCCGAAGCTGCTGGCTCGTCGTTGCTGACCTGGATGAGACCTTACTGCAATACTGTAAATATTGTGTTGTGTTGTCTTAAATCTTGAATCTTGAGCGGCGATTTTCTACTCACACGTCAGCGACAGTCGTAGGAATGTTCTCCTCCACCCATTTTAGGTCTTCATCCTGACAGCAGAGGTTACACAATACTCATTACTGGTGGAAAAAAAACATGAATGTCCAGTTGTAGATCACATATGAAAGATTCATGAATACAAAGCTGGCAGGAGTCAGCGCACCTCTTTACTCAGCAGCTTCTGGGAGCCATTAGTGTCGGGCTTGGAGCCTCTCATCTTCATCCCCTCTGAGAAACACAAACCAGACGAGATCAGACCCACGTCTCTTATCTAACGATATCATTCATGGATTAGCTGTGTTATTAGGTTTTCCCATTTATACTGTAATATGATTACGGGAGGGGGATTTTTCTCAACAGCCGTCACTTCTCCACAGCAGGATGAATCTGAGTGAACGCATTTAGAGACGGGCTTTAACAGCATTATTAATACAACACCACATCCCGGCTGACAAGGAGGCACCATGGTGACGAGGGAGCAGACTCAAACACCCCCCCCCCCCCCCCCCCCCATCTGCTGCTCCAAACAGGTTTAACCACACTAAGATCCAAGTCCTGGTTAACCCGGATGAACCGGATGGTCCTGCAGTGGAAAGAGGCACTTATGGGTCTTACCAAAAGCTTCATTCAGCATGGGCTCCTTGGCCTCTTCCTCGTCATCGTCATCATCAATCAGAGGGGAGTGGGAGAACCTGAGAGGAAACAGAACGGAGACTCAGATCCAACAGCCTGGGAACCTTGTTAACCTCAACACACCTCAGCATTAACAAGGTTAGTTGACGTTTGGACAGAATGATTTCAGCTCCAGGGTCGGGGCCGGACCGGGCGTGTCCTATTCCAATCCTATTTTTATTGTATGGATCATTAAAACAATATTAGACGTTAGATGTTAAGTATATAACATGTTAAAAACACATTTGTCCCGGAGAGTTTTGTCCCTGGTGTTATTGGAACCCTTGTTGTAGATTATAATGCTTCCTGGAGGAAGTTCACTGGAGGAAGTGCCACGTCCTCAAGATTACAGAAAGCTGAGTTAGCTGAAGTTCTCTGCTTTTCTTGGATTTGATGATAATTTAGCATTATGTCTCTTGACAGCCTTGATGAAATACCTGCTGTGATCTCTGAATCACTGTTCTTGTTATAGGCCCTGAGGTTGTTTCCCTCAGCCTGCTCTCGCTCCGCTACGTCAACACATTAACCTTCTTCCAAGATCTTAGGAGTCTGATTTGACCCCAGATTTAGAGGAACATACTGTACTAAAAACCTCCGTCATGCTGCCTCCATCTCAGGAACATTTCAGAAATTAGATCTGTCTTGAATTTCAGCAACAATTTCAGGATCTTTCATGCTCTCATGCCTTGTTGACCTGCCTTAACCAGAAACAGCTCCAATGTGTCCACACACACAAAGTATATAACAATAGACTCAGGGTTCAGCTCTGCAGAGAAACATGCTAAGGTAGTTTGTTTTTTGGAATAATGAAAGTGGTTTTCTTCTTTTTATCCACCCCAAATGCGGAGAATGACCCGTTAAGCTCCAGTTTGCATTAAGGAGGTCCTACTCCATATTGACCCCTGACCTCTGGCTGTTAGCGGAGGGCCGCAGCAGCACCATGATGACCAGCAGAATGGTGGAGAACAGCAGCCGCCAGAAGGCATCGTCCACCCACAGGTCCCTCCAACCCTGTGGAAAAACAGAAGAAGGGATTGTGTCACCAAGTTGGAAGGACAGTTCACATTTCATCGCTGTGTAAACAGGGAGCGGAAACCTCCGGGAGAAACAGCAACAGAGCACATCACGATAATGGATCACTGACGGGCAAACAAACTGACCGTCTGGCAGTCGACCATCTTGAAGACTTTGGTGGTCCAGATGATGAATATGATGGAGGCTGCGGACAGAAAAAGTAAACACCGGTCACATTTTGACGTCTGCAAACAAACAGCACATGCAAACCTCCCGCCAACGAACGGCACCGAACAAAACGGTGCTGCAGCAACAGAGGAGGCAGGCATGCAAACACACTAAAACACTTTAAAACACCATGAGAAGATAGTAAAACAGCAGCATGTCACTCACCCACAACAGAGAAGATGAGAGTGTTGGTGAAGTGTTGGTACAGAGACAGCTTCACTACATTCCTGCGGAGCTTCAGGAGGCGGGTGGTCTGGGACAGGCTGATGAAGATGTACGTACAGGTTAAGGAGAACACATGCAGTCAAGCGGGCGGATCCTGACCGAGTCCCATCTGGACATTCAGCTGCTCTTTGGCAAAGTAATTGATTACTTTACTGCGTTACTTGCCTTAAAAACTAAGCGATTATCTCACAGAGTTAGACTGGCAGCACAAGATGATCTTTTCTACCTTTCTGTCTTTTTTCTACCAACAAAAATGAAGAGAAAATAAAATTAACATTCTAAGGTAACAAATGACAAATTACAGGAATTGAAAAAGGAACATGTTAGGTTTCTTTTTACCACAAAAAGGTAATCTGAGTACTCTTACAAAGTAACGCCCAACCAGTAGTAAAGAGTGCCAGGGTCAGAGCTCCCCATGACCCTGATCACATGAGATACAGAGTTCATGAACTATCATAGAGCATCTCTTGTGTTTGGTGGTGTGAAGGATATCCACCACATGACGCAGGAGTCGATGAGGGAGAGGCTGAGATTAGCCACCAGGGCAACCGTCCCATAGAAACCCTGGAGAGGAGAGGGGGGGGGGAGAGAGAGGGAGACAGAGAGGGGGAGAGACATTTGGTTTGGTTTTAACAGTCATCAACACGTATGACTGGATCACATCCAGACATTCAGGTTTTACAGGCTGCTTTGTGAACCTCCCCCCCGGTGTGGTGAGTATGAAGAAACATCTGTTCACCAAACCACACCGCCCAGCTCCGTCTTCCCTGCTGAACTTTTGTCCCACTTGCAAGGTTTGTTTGTACTTTGTACTTTATTGGGTTTTCAGTTCTGAATTTTTATGACGTTTTTAACCTCGGTGCAAGCGGCTTTTGATGTTTTGAAAATAGCGTTCAAGTCAAATTCATCATCCCTTATTATGATCACTCGTTCTTCTGGCCGAGGACCGGATCAACCCTCCAGAACCTTCTGCAAACTGGCTCAACTTTTGAAAAATCTACCCAAAATCTAGAGAAGAGCACTCGGGTATGGTCACGTCTCCACCCACAGGAAGTGAAAAGTAAAACTGAGGCTCCGTCCAGAGAGAGTAGGACTCGTTATATTGTCCTACATGACAAACCCTGCAGATCTGGTTAAAACAAACAGCAAGCATGATGCAAATACGATTTGACTCAGGTCTGGCAGAGGCTGAGTGAGAGAGCGCTGGAGTTTAACAACAGCTGACATTTACCCCTGTGACTCTCAGGACGCCTTCCACAGAGGAGAAGAGCAGGTAGAGAAGCCCCACGGCCACCAACCGGTGCACTGTGGTACCCAACCGGGGCCTAGAGGGGCGGGAAGCACCGGGAAGAGGCTCAGTCACGCAACAACAACACATCACATCACACGCCATGGTCAGGGTTATGACTGCTGGCTACTAGTACTGGACTCAGACAATATGGCAGCAATACTTTAACTGTTCATCCATTTTTCGATAATGGGTTGTTAGCAAGTTTTCAGCTAGCTGCTAAGGCTAACAATAATGCCTAGCTGTTTTAAAGAAGCAGAAAGATGAATGTAAAAAACATTTCGCTCCATTGTGCCTGGTGAAGTATTGGCACGAGTCATGAAGAGGTGCAGGAGTTAAAGGATCTTTGAGATGAACTCACTTGACGATGCCGTAGCCGAGGCTGACGATGAGGACCAGGATTCGAGCCAGAGACCTCTTGAGCGCGGAGAGCAGCTCGGCGAAAATCACAGCACCTTGAACTACCGGACGGAGAAACAAACAAAGAAAATGTTTCAGGACAGATCTGGAGTGAAAAGAAAGAAGGGAAGTGTGAATGTGACGTTGCATACAAGGAGGTGTAGAGATGGACCCACCGTAGTCTCCTCTGTAGCGGATGCTCTGGTACTCGGAGTAGAACACGGCTTTCTCCAACATGCCGAGGATGATGACGGCGCCGATCCAGAACTGGATCCGCAGCAAATCCCTCCAGTAGCAGACGGACCAGAAGAGCCAGAGGGCCCCGAACAGCACGTACACAATACACATGACCATGAAGAACTGTGGGGGGGCAGGACAGGACAAAACTAACTAGGGTTGAACCAATATGGGGCTAATACAGAGACTGATACTCCTCTGAATCAGCATTAGTAGACCACGGGACACTAAAACTCTCCACTGGAAACACTGCTAGTAAGACTCTTTCAGGTGGCAGGGTGACCCACTATACCTCTTCAATGGTAGGTGACACTCACTACTGAACATTTAAAGACAAAGGTGAGCCGATATTTAATAAAACACTAATATTGGCAAAAGGTACAATTTTGTACTTCAGCAGCTCGTTGGAAACTGAGCGGGCCTCACTTCGAACAAAAAAAAGCAGTAACCCATTGATTTTGGTGTCATCAATTTTTCTTACATCACATCTTTGGCTTAGATTCAGTCACAAGCACAAAAAAAATTTGAGTAGAAGAAGCAAACATGCCACGAACCATCATCAGGGGCCAGTCAGCTGGAGAGGAGTAGTCATGTGATCCCTTCATCTCCACTTTCACTAAAAAGACACGACAAGTCACTGAACTGACAAGTTTAAGGTGTATGTTTTTCTCTTTTTGTAAATGTGATATATAATATGAAATAATGGGCGCTTCTTACTCGTGAAGGCGAAGTTGAGCGGCACGACGCTGGTGTCTTCGTCCTCGACGCCGCGGAACACAGGCTGCACCTTCACGATGAACAGGTAGGGGCTGTCCTCCCACGCCTTGGCCACGGCGGCGAGGTCCTGCAAGAGCATCTCTATAAGCGTCTTTTCATTTCCCCCAAACCATACATGTAAAGACCTATTTAGCGGACGTTTCGATATCTGAAGAACAATCACTTAAATAAACACATTTCTGAGCAGATTCACCGTAAGAGTAATAACGATGGTGTTCTAGCGTCTTACCGGCTTGTCGGCAAAAAGCAGGGTGTGATTTGACGGGTCACTCTAAACAGAACAACACAGCTTAAGGTGAGCATACAGTGATAGGGGCGATTTGGTGTATTTGGTGAGTCTCTGGTCTAAAATACTTCTTAGATACTTCTTAGATACTCAGACCCTGACTCACCTTCGGGCTGGAGAGGGGCTGGTATGGGTTGAAGTCTGCATAGTATATCTGATGGAGGGAAGATGGAGTAGAGGAAACATCAACAAGGTCAGCGATAGTCCATATCAGGTGAATTGCAATACATGTGGGCACAACATTTCTATTCCAGTGCTTAGACATGTTTGGAACAAATATGGAGAGGGAAGAAAATGAGAGGCCAATGCTGAGAATTGGCTCAGTTTGAATGAATGTGAAGATTTTCTCCACCATACAACGTGAGTCAGTATGTAGGTCAGGGATTTCTGCACAGCATGAGAGAGTACAATCTTTAGGAAGCTGCCGGAAACGCCTTGAGATGAAGAATGAGATCACACTGCGATTCAATTCATACACTGAATGTTCCCGATGAGACAACGCTTGTGTCCGACTCACCCTCGGTACGAAGAGGGAGGAGCAGTTGTCAAAGTACATGTAGCCCTGGCTGTAGTAGCCGCTCCAGCCGTCTTTCAACATGTGGTCCAAACCAAACATGTTCATCGCTTTGTTGTCCTGCAGGGGAACGGTTAAACAAGACGCAGTGTTGACTGGGTTAGCAGAACAATATCATTTATAATACTACAGTTTGTGTATTGATAACAGCTGTGTCAGTTCAAAGTCTTACACTGGAATAACACTGAGAAAGACGTATATAAGAGAGGGTTAGGCCTCCCTGACTACAGCTTCATGACAAGAGTCTGTAATGTTGTTTTAAATCAGTTCAGTAACGTGTCCCAGAGCTTCCCCACCACCGTAAAGCTGTAGTAGGTCATCCAAGAGCTGAGTTTTAGTGTCCCATGATGATCTAGATGCTGTTTCAGAGGCTTTTCATCCTCACAAGAATAAACCTCTGGGGGTAAGAGCGAATCCTTTTCATATTTTGGCTTAATGGTCAAATTTAAAGACATAAACATAACATAGAATAACAGTGCAAAATACAGGCAGCACCAATAAAAACATATTGGTGTCAGCCTTCAAACCCTAGTATATATATATATATATATATATAAATAAAATGCTTTGCAAAGAACAAATGTCGTAAATACAGATAACAACAAAAGACATAACAAAGAAAGAACAAGCATGACTTGTTCATGGTTTTATGGAAACAAAGAGTCAAGAGTCAAATAGTCAGGAGACAAAAGTCAACACTCACCGGTGTGTTAAAGACCTCGTTGTAGCAAACAGAGGAGCGAAGGTACCAGCTGATGTTGAAGGCCGGGTTCCCATCACATGACGCCGAGTCACCGTGGACTGCACGGACGCAAAACAAACCCAATGAGCGTGACGTTAATACAGACAGAAACAGGGGGTCAGGTCCCATACGTAAAGGAAAGTCCTCCTTCTGGTCCTCTTCCACTGTTATATATCATCAATCTGTGATGAAGTGTTGTAATTTACTTTGTTGTTTCCACTTTGCCTCAACCTGACTCGTCTACTTCTACTTCAGTTAGTGATTGCCTACGTGTCCCAGAATGACCCGCACCCCATACTCCAAACACATGTTGTGTGGTTGCATTGCATTCTGGTCTATTGAGGCTACTGTCGGTGGAGAAATTGGCGTCTCTTCCTCTTCTACGATGGATTTGGGTCTATAAAGAAGTCCTTGCTCTTTGATTCTGAGGGGCTGACATCAAAACCTGACGTTTACCACTAAGGTTTCATATAGTTGAAAAAACGTTTCTCCCTTGTAGCCCTTGGGACTATCTTGATGTCATGTTGTCTATTGGACAGGAATAAAAAAAATACACCACCAAACAACAAAATGGAAACACAAGATATATCGGCAAGGCTGTTTTAAGGGTGTTTTCACTCCTTTAAAATGTATACACACCCATGATACTGAGAGGTGCTTTGGAGAAAATCATCCACCATTTTGTTATGTTATGTTATGTTATGTTATGTTATGTTATGTTATGTTATGTTATGCTATAGAGATCTATGAAGCGAGACATTTCCCCAGAGCTACTTTAATGTATCTATAGGTAGCAGATAATGATGCTTTCTAAGGTTCTTTATCGTTTTGTTCCCAGTGCCAAGAGGCGCTCCCTGGGCATGTTTTCCAACCAAATCCACCCCGCAGGCTGTCGGACACAGGGCTGATTTGGAGGTCAGCCAGTGAAACCGTTATAAACAAACTGCGGGACTCGAATTTGAGCACAGCAATATTATACTCAAGCTGACATTTAACCAAATGTTAAACCCCAGCAGTCCAAGAGCCTCGGCGCTTCCTCGGTGTTCATTCTGCGTCAATACAATCACCGTGACAGCTAGAGAAGATGTTGCATTGAATATAATATTATAATAATTTAACACCATTTCCAATAAAACAGACAGAGCTGCAGTCCTACTGTTCAGAGTTGCTGTTTTTTATTAGAATTAATCATCCAAGGACTAGGGCTACAACCGGATCCAAAACAGAGACAGATGTGGAACCAAAACTAAATGCACCCCCAAGGAGTACTGCTGCATACAATTCAGAGGAATAAAGGGCCTTTCTTATTTCTTATTGTTTTACTGATGCAATGTTGATGTGTCAGGATCCGCTCTGGGACAAATAATATTTGCAATTTCTTTTGGGGGAGGGTACACCAATGGGTGGATTTTCTCATGCAAAACAAGACAATGTGACTGGCAACTTGCATGACAGCACCTGAATGTCCTGATGTGGTAACTCCCACCTATCCAGTACTCGATGTAGGTTAAAACCACGAGGAATATCTGTAAATACTATTTCACCCAGGTTTGGTAAGGATGGAGTGCCATATTTTGGAGGCAGATGGGACTGGAAGGGATATGGCACCCTCACGACACGCATCCACCTATTAGGGAAACAGTCTTTCTTGACAGAGTGACATGTCACACTACTTACACGTCATGAAGATAGTGGTGTTGGCGTACAAAGTCTTCCGAAACACCGCATCTTGGGTCTGAAAATACAACAGAGGCAGATCAGAGAGCTGTTGTTTTTACAGACAACTCTGTCTCAGCGGGGTGGCATGTTAACATCATCACTGCCAGTTCAAACCACTTCGTGCCAACAAGCATCTCGTGAATAATCAAGATACATTTTCACTTTATTGCCTGCAGAAAGGAGCAGAAGATGACATCAACTGAACGCAACCACACACACGTTAGCTGGGGATACTACTGAGCAGGTTACTACTAGTTGTGTCCACCTTAGATTGAAACTATATTGCGCAAATGGCAGACAACCTTAATGTATACACCGCATCCATGCTGTCACTGACTGACAGTTAGGCTTCAAGAATATACAGTGGGTTGAAAGGTTGCTAGGGCTAGCCAAACTAGCTAACAGCTGCTATGGATGATTAGCACGACAGACTCTATTAAAAACTGGACAGACGCATCAGTTAAAGGTAAAACACTGACCGAGTTGATGTCCACATTCCATAGGGAGACCTCTGCTGCTGTCCCGGGACGGAAAACTGGAATAAAAAGCAGAAAGCAGAACCAACGCGCCGCGGCATCTGGCATCTTCAATTGTTTATCAGTATCAGTTCCGCATCCAGTTCCGGTGTCGCGTCTGGCTGTAGTTCAGAGGAGTTCAGACAACTGCCACTAGGGGGAGACTATTCCGATAAAGGCGTTGCATTTGGGTGTCCTGACCACCAAAAATAAAACTACATCAAATAAATTACATTGAGAAAAAAATAACATCTATATTTCCATTTTCCACATTCCTTCTTATTATTTATTTTTTTTAACTTTTTGTGCGTGTTTTCCGTTTTAATTGAATGCTTGAGTTTTTTTATTTACCCTGCAAACACTCTAAAGGTTATTATAAAAACCTAGAAGACGCAAACCTCCAATGAAGAAGGCTGAAGAATTCTCCAGCATGCTATTACACCCAAATGTATCATTCCCATCCCTTAGATTTTAAGTGATATTGATTTATTGACTCATACATACCCTTAGGATCTGGAGTTAAGTCCATAATAGTTATGGCCAAAAAAACCTAATGGTGGATCACCAGCAAAATCAATTGTCCCTTGGCCCAAAGCCTATCTGTCCACAAAAATTTCATGGAAATTCGTTCATAATTTTTTTTGAGATAGAACATGCTGACAGACAGACAGAAAAGAGGTCAAATAAATTGCAACATTTGTACATCAGTAAGGGGTTTTATTTTGAAAGTCTTGTTGTTTGTTTTGATTCCGGCTAGCTTGACGCCGCTACCTCTCCCATGATCACTCCTGTTATGGTTGTGTTATGGTTGCACCTTGTGCCGAAGTTACACAGATAACAGATGTAGCACTAAAGACAAGAGGACACAACCGACAGTATACCGTATATACCGAAATGGCGGAAGAGAGCCAAACCATCGTTAGGTATCAACAACACAATGCTTGTTTTGTCTCTACCGCAGTAGTGAATGACATGTTATCTGCCGTTGACATTTGACAGAAAGAACAAGGAAGTCCTCCACTCTTCACGTGATAACTGTGCAGCTCATGCAGGTCATCGCGTGCAGCCCGTCCACGTCCTGTTGTGATCTGTGGTATTAAACTCCTTACTAACACCCCCTGGTTGCTCCACAGTGTTGTCCCTGATGATGAAGGCAAAGCAAAGTTCAAGAAATGTGACCAGGTTGCGTTTTACAGGTGTGTTGAGCATTATCAACATATTACATCTAATATATCATATATTTATACACGATTCTTACATGAAATAACTTGCTTACGTTGGTCATTATGATATTAAACTATAATGTATGTTGTTTAATGTGCATACTTTGGTACAGTAAATCATATGATCAATGATAAGAAGTGTGTTGTCCCTTTTGAGGCGACAGATCCAGGGTCCTGGCCTGCAGCACCGAGCCCTCCTGGACACCATGGTGCTCACGGAGAAAGGGGCGCTTTTTGAATTGTTGGACCCTGACGCCCAGGTTTGGACACCAGGTTTAAATCAAGTCTGACACCTCTATCAAGTCGTGAACCAAGAGTTGCACCAGTCTTTTGATTTATGAGAGATGAGAAATTAAAAGTTGATGAGATTTGTCAGCAGGGTTGGTGCAAGTCAAGGGCAAACAATGCATCTGAAAAATCATCAATAAACCGGTCCACAACATAGTTATAGACGGAGGCAAATCCTCTGAAGTCTGAAATAAAAAACAACATTTCTTTGCCCCGACACCAATTTATTTTTCACAGGTGAGGCTGCTTCTCTGCGTGTCGCCCTGCAGAAGTGAGACTGTAAGGATATTAATAGATGAACTCCAGCCTGTGAAAGCACGCTACCGGGTTCCAGACGTGCTAACAGGGGAACCGCAGTGTGAACGGTAAGAGCTGCACCATCATCTTCCTGCTGGAGGTCTTCATGTGTGTGATTGGACGGTGGTGGACCTCTGTTGTGATCCGGCAGGTTGAGGGTGGAGACGCAGAGTAAGGACTCCGTCACCCTGACCTGGTCTTCGGGGCGTCACCGGGCTCGTGTCTGGCGCTTCCCTTTCCGATTAGAGATCCTGTGTGGAGAGGAGGAAGTGATCGTCACGTTCAACTCCAAAGGCAGGTTGTGGTTTGAGACGCTGCAGGATCCACCCGGGTAAGAATCTGAGGGAGGGGATGTGTGCTGAAAAACAGACAACACATGAAGACTCACATTGCTTGTTTTTTTCCCCTCTCAGAGACTCGTGTCATGGTAGTGAGGTAAGATAACACCAAAACTGACCACAACACAATGTAATGTTGCTCTTAGTTGAAGCTCCATGTCCATTTTTGTTCCACTGACAGCTTCAAGAGGACCACGCAGGTTTATGGAAAGAGACGTTCAGACAATTTGTGGATATCAAAGCTAACGGTTTGTATCTGCTGTTAAATATGAACGAGGAAATGATCTGATCAGTGATTCTGGTCAACTTGATGCCAATGACAGTGTTGTGTGATGTTCTGGCCATGATCACTTATACACTTAGTACTTATAATGTCTCTTATAATATTACCACAATAATAAAACTGTGCGTCTGCAGGTCCCAGCAGCATCGGGGCAGACGTCTGCCTCCATGGGTTCAGCCACGTCTACGGCCTCCCAGAGCACGCTGACAGCCTGCAGCTCCGGGACACCAGGTAGGGCAGCATGTTACACTCCCTATATATAATACAGGGAGTGTGCCTCTGCAGGTCCCAGCAGTTTGAAACATTTTCATATTGTGTAGGCAACTTAGTTTTTGTTTTTTTTACAAATATAAACTTGTATTAAATGATAGGACAGCACATTTTTCATGAAAATCAATGAGAGAAAAACACGTGTAACTTCTCAAATGGATATTTCTGTGTTGAACATGTAAACCCACATCCAAAGTTTTTACAGCATTTTATGTCACTGATAACACTGATATTTATCTATAAGATATGTAAGGAAGAGGCCCGGGTGAGAACACGTTTGCCAGTTATCTATTACATGTTTGTAACAGTAGTATTTCTGCATACAGTGTTTAAGAAGCAAGTGTGATTTTTCACTGTTGTACTGATTCTTCTCATCCCCCAGAGGTGGTGAACCTTACCGGCTTTATAACTTGGATGTGTTTGCCTACGACTTGTACAGTCGCCTTGGCCTGTACGGGTCGGTGCCGCTGTTGGTGGCCCACAAGCCCGACAGGACTCTGGGTTTGTTTTGGCTGAACGCCTCAGAGACCTTTGTGAACGTTCACTACAGCCCCGATGACCAACAGGTAACCCTTGTTACAGGACCGTTCTGATATCTCCCTAGCGTTTAGCTTTTGAGTTTTTATCAGTGTTGTTGTAAGTGCTACTCGTCGCCATTAGAGGTCAATAAAGATCATTGATTAGGTTTGTATTCCTTCTCATTTGACTGTGACATGCATGGATGTTCTCGCTGTGTCAGTTCCTGTTGTTCTTGTCAGATGCAGGCGTTATGTCATCCGGGAAAATCAAGCAACCTTCAGAAATCGTAGCTAGACGAAAACACAGACCCATCCTGCGTCATGTAAACCACATCAGGCCCTCCTCAGCCAATACGGGTTTCAAGAGTACCCCAGAGATTTAACGGGTACTTTCACGGTTCCGGTACTAAGCTCTTCCTAAGAAACTCAAACTGTTCTGAGGTGTATTATCAAGATGTGACACCCAGCCCTTGTAGACGTGGACCAGCCAACAGCAAAGAGCACGGCCCATCTAGGTAGACTCTGTTCATTTACTGCCCCAGTAGGGTTGTACTGGGCGTGTGGTCTAAATGCTTACCCCGTCCTCCCTGTTGGCTGGAATGCTAGACGTGCTTTAGGATGGTTAGTGTCTGCTGTGAGAGCAGTGTCCCAGATGCCAGCCCCCCCCACCTAAATTCAGAGTCTGTCATAAAGGAGATATTGATCCTTTTCATACCCATAAACAGACTCCATTCACCAGGGAGTTAGGAGAGATGGTCTCACCATATGGTGTGGCAGCGACCAGTACGTGGATGTTGTCCTAGAAAAGACAGAAAGAATATGGAATATGTGGAAGAAGAATATACTGCATGACATGAAATAGTAGTAGTGGTACACGTATGTATCAACAGAAGTAGTAGTTGCAGTACATATATGCCATGCTGTATTTGATTCATATAAAGGACTGAATGCTTGTTTGAAGGATGCTGGTGCTTCATGTTACCTAGAGGATGACCTACAGCCTAGCAGAGTGTCTCCAAGTGATTTGTCTCCCAACACTGTTTTGTCTCTTCTAGTGACCTTGTTCCTTGTTATTGAGACCTGAGGTAACCCTGAAGGGGCTTGTAGGTATAAAGGACAAGAGAAAAGAGAGAAAAGCCTGAATGCTGTTGGAGCTGTGTGTTGGTTTCTCTCCACGCTGCAACATGATGAAATGATCACTCTGCTCAAACAACTTTCAGTGGCTATTGACTTCTTTGACTTCTTTGACGCGACATTACTTAAAGCATCTTTAACCCTGGTGGTGTTGGTGGAGCTGCTCAGTGGCCAGCAGACAGTAGTTATACTGGCAGTTCACAGGTATGAATATCTCTAACAGTGGGGTCCAAAAGTCATCGTTTGTTTTCATCATTTATCAAAAACGAATCCTTATTCTTATCCTTCTTATTCAAGAATACATTATTTATAACAGACACAAATCAATATATTTCATTGTATTCAATATTAACACGCGTATGCTCCTAATACACAGTGTGAATTGTTTTGGTCTTTTAACAGATATTATAAATTAATATGGTCCTCTGTGTGTTATTGTCGTTACTGCTAGTGCTTTAACTTTGAAATTGTAATTATTAATTTAAAAAAAAAAATGTAATTATGTAATCTTGTTTGATAAATATCATTTGACTAAAAATGTGTATGAGTTTTTGATAAATGATGAAACAAAAGAGTTCTTGGCAGTGGACTCAGACGACCACCTGTAGCCCCCGGTGGTTCTGAAACCCTTCCCAGCACAAGGCGCCATATGAAAGACACAAAAAAAAAGGGTTCGTATCCATGACAACCCTCCTGTCTCTTTCCCCATCCTCCCAGGGTGAGCGGACCCCCCCGGTGAAGAGGAGGCGGGTTCTGCCTCACACTGCGGTCCACTGGCTGTCGGAGAGCGGTGTGATTGACTGCATGGTTCTGCTGGGACCCACGCCGGCCCGGCTCTTCAACCAGTACGCTCAGCTAACAGGTCTGTACAGCTTATTGGGTTTATCTGTACATTAAAAATAAAAAAATGATAAAGTAACAGAAGGAGAGGAGAGGTCAGAAGTGAAATGAACAGAAAATCCCAAAATAAAGGCAAACAGAAAATACAGAAAATACAGAAAATACAAGATATCTGCAGGTTTCAAATCAGTTATCTAATTATCTGTTGAAAACCTTAAAACTTAATTCTCTTTAATACTGATATCAGATGTTTTATGTTTTCTCCATGCAATGACGATTAACACAGATCAGGGTTATAGTGCAATATGCAAGTCATGTTTTTTGTTGCTTCACTAATAAAATTGGACTTCATATCCTTTAGCAATTAATTTCCTGTTGTCCATTTATAGTTTCACAACTTTCATTAGCTGTGTTCAAATCAGTTTTTACATTTTTTTTTCTTCATCTTGGTTTTTAAATTGTTCTTAAATTCAGTTGCAGGTTGGGTTAAAAAGGTTCAGTTTTCGCTTTATGCAACCTGCAGACACCATAAACCATAATAACCTAATATTGCACAACCACACAAACATCAGACAGAAAAAGTAACTCAGTAAAAATGAGGAAAAAACTAAAGGAAAATAATTTAAAAGATGAAAATAATTTAAAATAAATGAAAAGGATGATAAAGGAGTGATGTCATCTCTTGTGATGCTATACGTCTCTTGTCTCCCACCTCTAGGGTTTCAAGCGCTCCCCCCTCTGTTCTCCCTCGGGTACCACCAGTGCCGTTGGAACTACGAGGACGAAGCCGTCGTGAAGGCCGTGGACGCCGGGTTCGACCGCCACGACATCCCCTACGACGTCATCTGGCTGGACATCGAGCACACGGAGGGGAAGCGGTACTTCACCTGGGACGCGGTCCTCTTCCCCGACCCGGCCGGCCTGCAGCGCCACCTAGACCTGAAGAAGAGGAAGGTCAGCTGCAGGGTGTAGCCCAACCTAGCAGTGTTAGTGTATTGTGAAGCATCAGACACGTGTTTTAAATGTAATAGGTATATTTACACTATTATTACAAATAGTTTTCAGCCTCTAGGAATATGTCGTTGTACGTCCGGCTGGATATGCATCGTTAAATCATCTACACATCATGCTGGCGCGCCTGTTTCAGATACTCATTTTTACATCCTTTCAGCTGGTGGTCATCAGCGATCCCCACATCAAGGCTGATCCAGAATGGCTCCTGTATTGTGAGGCCAGGGATGGAGGACACTTTGTCAAGAACAGAGAGGGAGGGATCTACCGGGGCTTCTGTTGGCCTGGTAGGTGGAGAGGTTCATTCCAAAGTGGGATTGCCGCCGTTTGAAAAATATGACAGCTGCTCTGAAAAACCCTTCCCCGATATCAAAATAAAAGTCCTTATGGAATATGATTGATAATGTATAGTATATTTTATTATTACAGGGTGCCTGCAGGTCCTGCTGCACAGTTCTTCCATTGAGAATTGAGTCCATTCTGATAGGGCTACAGCTTTCACTCTCATATTTTTCTTATATTTCATATATATATCTTATATTTCATTGTAAAGGCATTAAAAAGGTCTTGAAAAGTCTTAAAGTTGATGGAAGTTGCGGAGACCTTGTATTGTGTTGTGTCCTTTACTTACAAATTAGTAGTATTAGATGATTAGATGATTTTTCTAAATGGTTTTATGGCATTTTGGAATGAAACCCTCAAAATGTACACTGATCATTTCTAACATTACCTGTAGTTCTCTCTCATGTTGACCTCTCTCCTAGGTGAGTCCTGTTACCTTGATTACAGCAGTCCGGCCACTCGAGCGTGGTACTCTCAGCGCTTCGCCCTGGACAAGTACACAGTAAGTACAAAAAGAAACGTATCCATTCATGCAACCCAGGGATCAATAATTGCATATAAACAATATTGAATGAACTGCTGCTGCTCGATGAAGGCCACGGCAAGGACGAAGTTGTTTTATGTTCTTTTGAACCGCCGTGCATCGAAGGCTTGTTACTTTGTGCTTTGTAAGTCCTTTTTTATGAAGCAACAACCCCGAACCAAAAGCCTTGACTCACCAAACCAATAGAAATCAAACTAAAGCTTCATCACCTTTGCAGTGTGCAGCGTGGGTTGTGTGTGAAGGGTTTCATTCCAAAAGGCTGCCTATTCAATTTGAGAAAATGTTTTACTAGATATTCATTGTTCAATTTCTAAAAGATATAGATGATTATATCCGAACAAAACTTAATTTCCTGACTTTCAATCCTTCAGTTTACTCCTCCTGCACAGTGAGATTGACCGCCCACTGTTCTTGAAAACAAAAACAGATCAACTTATCCTCCCTGTGGTGTTTCTGTCTGATTCAGGGTTCAAGTCCGTCGCTCTTCGTGTGGAACGACATGAACGAACCGTCGGTGTTCGGCGGGCCGGAGCAGACCATGCCGAAGGACGCGGTGCATCATGGGGGCTGGGAGCACCGGGAATTGCACAACCTGTACGGATTTCACCAGGTGAGTGCATACTTGTTTCAGTCAGGAGAAGGTTTAGCTGTTGATCCTTCAGTTGAATCAGACTACAGCTGCTTCTGTTGCCTCCCAGCACATGGCGACGGTGGAGGGTCTGGTAACCCGCTCGGGCGGCTCAGAGAGACCCTTCGTCCTGTCACGCTCCTTCTTCGCTGGTTCACAGAGACTTGGTGAGTTAACGTTACCTGTGAAGACCGCCATACACACCCCATGAAGGAAAAATGATGATGATGAAGTGTTGCAAATTGCTGTCTTGCTGAGCCCACTGACCTCCTAGTTTCTACTGACCTTGTGAGTCAGGAGCAGTATGGACGGGCGACAACGTGGCCAGCTGGGAGTACCTGAAGATCTCCATCCCGATGCTTCTGTCTCTCAGTGTGGCAGGCATTGCATTTTGTGGAGGTGAACATATTACATGGTGGATTGTAGGGATGGAATATATACGGACAGTGAAGAGAGATTTTGTTCCTTAATTTAAAAAAATAACATGGTTAGTGATTATTTTCTATTTGAGTTAGAATTACTTTATTTGGCAAGTTCAATCGTAAATTTAAGAATGGGGATGGTTGGGACCTGAATGCTACAGTTCCTCAGGACGTATTAACATCCAGACCTCTTCTCTGTTCCAGCGGACGTGGGAGGGTTTGTTCAGGACCCGGAGCCGGAGCTGTTGGTGCGCTGGTACCAGGCCTGCCGCCCTGCAGCCGTTTTTCCGAGGCCACTCTGCCAAGGAGACGAAGCGCCGGGAGCCCTGGCTGTTCGGGGAGGAGGTCACCGCTGCCGTACGCACTGCCATCCAGCAGAGGTGCTGTCGGGTTTTATGACGGAGGTGTTGAACCAGGGGGGGGGGATGAAGGGGGCTGTTGTCTTTCATGTACAAATGATCAGGGCAGGAAAAGTGATTTTACTGTCACTTTTTACCAGCTGATATAGTTTAGCAAGAACTTCTACATGATGGTTGGACACCTGCCAACCAAAACCATTTATTAACATTGAGCTGGTGGCTGATCTGAACTCCCCATCCTGCAAATGCATCTCTCATGCATAAAAGAAAACGGTGTTCCTGTAGTGTCCATGCAGAATGTACTATATACACAAATATGAACTTATTCCTTCAGATGAAACTTTTATGATCCCTCTGAGGTCACTGGGTGAGATGTGGTATCTCATAACCGAGTCGTGAATCATCATAAGTTTGTGATCTCAAATTCCAAGAAGTCCAGAAGGAGTGACCGGTCTTGCCTCCTGTGTACTCAGGTACTGCTTGCTGCCCTACTGGTACACTCTGTTTCACCAGGCCCACACCGCTGGCTTGCCTCCTCTCAGGTTAGTGCTGCTGCCCCCTGCTGTTTGATGATAGTAGTGCAGCTAGTGCAGCGTTCAATATCACACATCAATGTCATGTTTTGATGAAGTAATGTTTGCAGGCCGTAATTATAGATAGATAGATAGATAGATAGATAGATAGATAGATAGATAGATAGATAGATAGATAGATAGGTAGGTAGATAGATAGATAGATAGATAGATAGATAGATAGATAGATAGATAGATAGATAGATAGATAGGTAGGTAGATAGATAGATAGATAGATAGATAGATAGATAGATAGATAGGTAGATAGATAGATAGATAGATAGATAGATAGATAGATAGATAGATAGATAGATAGATAGATAGATTGATAGATAGATAGATAGATAGATAGATAGATAGATAGATAGATTGATTGATTGATTGATTGATTGATTGATTGATTGATTGATTGATTGATTGATTTGACAACTCTCTGTTAACAGTTATTATTTTTTACCTGTACAGACCTCTGTGGGTGGAGTTCCCGAGAGAAGAGAACACCTTTGCTGTGGACAACCAGTATATGATCGGTAAGACAAACACTTTTTACTGCAGATACACTACAGTGTTTCCCCTACAGATATAATATGTAATATATAATACAAATAGGGAATACACTGATTCACTCTGTACTGTAATTATTGTGTTTCTGTGTTTAACTGTCCCTCATGTCAGGAGGAGCGTTGCTGACCTGTCCTGTAACTGAACCGGGTGTTCAAGAGGTCAAAGTTTTACTTCCTGGATCTAGTGAGGTAAATCTCTCGTGTGGTACCACCTAGTAACCACGTACATCCTAATACACATGATTATGATTGTTATATCGAGGCTCGTGTCTGTTTTAGGTTTGGTATGATGTCCGTTCTAAGAAGGCGTACAGAGGAGGACAGACGCTGAGCCTGCCCGTCAGCCTGGACACAGTTAGTGTTTAACCATCCTTCACACAGCAGGGGGCGGTGGGAGACGTCTGTGTGGATGTATACTGTTTACTTTACACTGGAGATACTGAAACAATAATAACAATAAATCAGACTACACCTGTTGTGGTGGGGGGGAAGCACACACAGCGGGAGGGCTGGGTATCGAGTTGTACCGTTGTACTGTACTATTGATTCCTCCTATTGATGCCAGGAGGCTGTTCAGCTGGATGGTGTTTGTTCTCACAGCTTTCAGTGTTTGGGTACTCCCTTAAAGCTGTGTCATCCTTTCCCCCTCACAATTTATCTAATAGGAATCGATCGAAAAAGAATCAAATTGAAAATGTTATCGTAGTCACTCCTGACAGAGAGACAAAGTTATGTGTAATTATTCTAGATTTATTCCCCTTCCAAGTTCGCCACTTTTCTTGTAGGTGGTGGATAACTCAGGTTTGGTTCTAGTGCAGATCGTAGCACACAAACCTCCTAATGCTGAATGAATTTCAGTCGTGCCCCCTTGGTGTTTCCTCCACAGGTTCCTGTGTTCCAGCGGGGGGGCTCGGTGGTCCCCAGGTCGACAGGATGCGGCTCCTGTACGGCCGAACTCCAGCAGTTCCCCCGGTCCATCACGGTGGCTCTGGACTCCGACGTAAGCAACCCGGTCTTTAAAAACACCACGTTATGTTCTGACCCTGAACGTCACTACGGCTTAAGAGAATACACCCGATACAGTTTGACCTGTTAGTACAGTGTGGTGCTGATGAGATGATGCCCGGCTGGTACACAGTGTGCTAGCGTGTTAGCATGCACTGTGACAAACTAATGAATATGGTCCTGCAGTTTCACTTCTCTCACTTTAATATTTACAATGAGATGAAGTTAGTTTGTGCTTTTTAATCAAACATGGAAGCTCCATCACCTCTCTCTCTCTCTCTCTCTCTCTCTCTCTCTCTCTCTCTCTCTCTCTCTCTCTCTCTCTCTCTCTCTCCCTCCCTCTCTCTCTCTCTCTCTCTCTCTCTCCCTCCCCTGACTCCCTGTCCTCTGCAGGGCGTTGCTGCAGGAGAGTTGTACCTGGACGACGGCCACTCCTTCGGCTACCGGGACAGAAAGGCCTTCTGCCTGCGCCGGTTCACCATGCTGGCAGGCCGTCTGCTCTGCCGGTGAGTTAACCGAGACCTGCCCGGCACGTGGACCGAGAACACGTCACGTCTGACTTGACGCCTGCCTCTGATTCCTGAACGCTTTTAAGGTGTTTTCCTTTTTCAGGAGCGCCAGTGAGGAGGGGGAGTGGGACGACGACGGCGTGGTTCAGTCGGTCTCCGTCCTGGGGGTGAAGAGCAAACCAGCCGCCGTGACTGTGCACGTTTCTGGTGACGAGCATCACAGTAACTTACATTCACATGAGTAGTAGTAGTACTATAGTAGTAATAGTAGTAGTAGTACTGTAGTAGTAGTAGTAGTACTGTAGTAGTAGTACTGTAGTAGTAATAGTAGTAGTAGTTGTTGTAGTAGTAGTAGTAGTAGTAGTACTGTAGTAGCAGCAAAAGTAGTAGTAGTAGTAGTAGTAGTACTGTAGTAGCAGCAAAAGTAGTAGTAGTAATAGTAGTAGTACTGTAGTAGTAGTAGTAGTAGTAGTATCAGCAATAGTAGCAATTGTACTGTACTAGCATTAACAGTAGTACTGGTCCTAGTACTAGTGTACTATGTAGTCGTAGTACTAGTTGTAGTAGTAATAATAAGTAGCAGTAATAATAGTAGTGGCGGTAGTAGTACCAACAGGAGTAGTAGTGGTAGAAGTAGTGGTACAGCAGTAGTAGTAGTAGAAGTAGTGGTACTAGTAATAGCAATAATAATTAGCAGTAGTAGTAGTAGTAGTAGTAGTAGTAGTAGTCTCTCTGTCACTGTTACTTCATTGACTTGATTGACTCCCAGAAAGATACAAAAGGTGTCAACATCATCAACAACAACAACAACAACATCATCATCATCATTATATCATCAACAACAACAACAACAACAACAACAACAACACAGAACTGTGTTGAGTGACTGTAACTGTTCCAACCCTTTGTGTCACCAGGTACTCAGGACGTCTCCGCTGAGTTCCAGTACGTGGATTCTCGCCACATGCTGACCGTGACGGACCTGGACCTCCGGGTGGCGATGGACTGGGAGGTCCACATAGAGTCATAATGTCTCTCTCTGGATTTGGTGCTTATATGAGGAAACTGTTGGGTGAACGTCACCAGAATCAGTTTCCCGGTATGATAAATGCATCATACAGTTCAGTCTTCCATGTTAATTATCTTACCTCAGTTGCCTTGAAGCCTTGAACAGGTTGGCTAGTCCCTCCACTGACTGCTGCTGTATGAAGTACTGTGTTGTTTAGTGTTCACTGACTGAATGAGAGTATGTAGTGACAGATGAATAACGGGTACCACAGCCGTCCAGGAGATCAATGAGCATCGACATCTTGTTTTGAGTGTGAGGAGCTGAAGACTGAAATGAAACGATGCTCCGGTGAATAAAGGGCGGGGCTGTACCTGATCCTTCATGCTGTCTGGTGTTAACGTGTTGTCGTGTCCAAACGTTACTTGGTGACATTTTATTTTTAGTATATGGACGGTTACTCGATAACCTCAGCTGTGATATAAATGACATACACCGTGGCCTGCTGGTGGGTTATTGCTAACGGCTAACGGCTAAGCCTGATTGGCTGCGTGTGCCTTACGCAGTGTGCAGGACAAAACAACCGACTGACGCTGACTTATTCCCAGTCGGGATAAAAAAAAATGGACGGCGCTCCTCTCCATAGCATTAGCCTGCTCTAGTTGTGCTGAGACTGCTCAATGCTGAGCTCCATTGAGAATAGGTTTAAAGAGGTTGAATGCCTTCTGCTGAGGCAGGGCATCCACCCACCACTCTTTACATGCCCTCTGGTGCGGCCCACTGGCCTTTGTGTCACCCAACAATGATGGCACCGGAGCACTACAGCCGGGGAAACGGCATTGTTCAGGTGGCCAATGGGAGCGCAACAAATAGACATTTATGTGTGTACGATGTGTGTATATGTGTGTCTGAGTGTGTGTGTGTGTGTGTGTGTGTTGTGTGTGCATGGTAATGCAGAGGTGAATGCATGCCGAGTGAATGTCTCTTTCACACCTAGCCTTTTGCATCTACTCTAAGGGGAGGGGGACGTCACACAAACAAAGAGCCAATCAGAGATTACCTGTTTGGATTTATGCCAGGGTTTTTAGGCTTGTAAGACTTTAGTACAGGTGGCAAAAGCCAGTTTGTAAAAAAAAAAATCGGCTCAGACAAAATGCCCTACACACCGTCTGGCTTTTTCTGCGACCGGTTGATCCGGGAACGCGAGAGGAGAGATGGGGAAGGGTCCCTCAACAAGCCCCTGCACTTCAGCGGCCAGGTCTTCAAGACCCTGAAACAGGAGTGCCTTCAGAAGAAGGTCCTGTTTGAGGATGACACTTTCACAGCCACCGTGGAGTCCTTGGGCTACAAGGAGCTTGGGCACAAGTCCAACAAGGTCAAGAACATCGTCTGGAAGAGGCCCAAGGTAGGAGGGGGGTTCGACGGGGTTTGGCACATGGAGAGGAGCGTTGGTTCGCAAGGTTAAATAAAGAGGGGATGGAGGTGGGACGTTATCTCCGCTATACAGCAACGTCAAACTTCTGCGTGGAAATAACACCGATTTTTCATCCTGATGAGGGATTATTATGCTGAAAACTAATTGAGAAACTTCTCTCGCTCCTGATCGGTGGGATTTTACCTGGAGGTGTAGATGGTCAACAGAGGCACCTGTGGGATAAAAGCATGGATGGATTGGAGACATGTTTTGGCTGCTCAACCTCAAAGTGTCAGAAAGCTTTTAGATGATTAGAAAATATCATCAAAATGTAAATGTTTCATATTTGCTTTGCTTAAGGTTTTAATACTTTTATCATGTTGGAATGGAACAATAGATTATCACTATTTACCAACACCTGTAATGTCAATTAATATTTGACTTAGATAAATAAATGAGTGATATTAGGTTAATGTTTAATAGTTAACTCCATTCTGTGTTCATGACTGTCTGCAGGAGATCTGTGAGAACCCTCAGTTCATTGTGGGCGGAGCCAGTAGAACAGACATCTGCCAGGGAGATCTGGGTAAATTATTTTAATTTATTACTACCATAATAATAACACCTCAACATGTTCTCCAGAAGGAGTGGTGTCAACTCACATTCAGGAAGTGGATTTTCTTTGAAACTCTAAAGGATTCAGGAGGAATTCAAAGGACCTTTTATTCGTAAATAGTTTGCTGTTTGAATTTAGATCGAACTAAATCAAGCTAACCCCAACCCTAATGCACATGGACACCCATAGGTGCACTAGCTAACATGAACTGGACATCTATGAAATGACAAAGAAGACTAAAAGGTGCTTAAAGAAAAAGTCAACACAGCTATTGTTGATGCACTCTGCATTTCTGGGCCCATTTTGTTGTTTGGTGTTTTTCATATATTTTTGCACCGACATTCAACAATCATACAAGGAGAAGTCATAGAAGAGGCAGTGATACTAATTCTCCCCCGACAGTAGCTCAGATAGACCAGAATGCAATGCAGGTACAAGATATGTTGCGTTTTAAGTAACTAACTTTGTAACCCACAGCTGAATGCAACAAGTTCAGGCACGTTGTCGAAAGTCATTCTGGGAAACAGAAACCACTAACTGAAGTAGAAGTAGAAGAGAAGGCAGGTCGAGGGGAAGTGGGTACACCAGAACAGTAAATTACAGCTCTTTCATCACTAAATAATTCCTTGAACGCATCGAACATCACAGATTGATGACATCTAGCAGCGTGACGTATCGGAGGGTGGATTTTTTGGAGACCCGTTGAGGATTGTGCAAGACATGTGACAGACAGCGAGCTACACGCACAGCATCGCTCTACATGCATTCAACATGTAACCACCATGGTGCATTCAGGTAACCACGGGATAACGGGATAACAAACATCCCGTCGATCCCCCTGCACATGGCCTCTCCGCCCGCAGCGGCCTCCCCGTATTGTGCTTACTCTTCGGGAAGGGAATCCAACCAGCAGCACTTCTCATTGTTGTCCCGTCCAGGCGGCGAATAAAAGGGACAAAGGTCCAGGCAGACGCTGTCGCCCGCTGCCTGTTGAAAAACTTACATTGTTCCCCGGCTGAACCGCTAACACTCTGGCACACACCTGGTCAGTCAGAAAACACCCACGTCAGCACTCAGGGGAGGAGGTCTTTTCCTCCAGCAAAACAGAAAGGTCCACCAGAGGACTTGGTTGAAATCACAGCGGTCAAGATGCAGGCCTTGGCCTCATCGAATCAAAGAGACGGACTAGTTTTTAAAGGTTTCAAACTACAACCATGTTAGGATCCACTTCAGGGATCTACTTTAAGAAGCCCTCGGGGCCTCGTAGGAGCTCAAGAACTCAAGAACTGAATCCAGTTAAAGAAGCAGATGAAAACAGATAGCTCTACTGCATGAACACACAAGAAAGGTATTGGAAAAAGGCGTTATTTTAGAACTGGTACCAAATCTGAGGTATCAGGAGGATCAGTATCTGTACCAAAAGAGTTCAAGCAATAATGATCCGTCTAATCATGTGCCATGGGGGGCCGAGTGTACGCAGGTTTTCATTCCAACCGAACAATACTCCAGGTGATTCGAACAATACTCCAGGTGATTAGAACAATACTCCAGGTGATTAGAACAATACTCCAGGTGATTCGAACAATACTCCAGGTGATTCGAACAATACACCAGGTGATTTGACCGGTGATTCGATCACGCCCTCAACCAGAGAGGAGTGTATGAAAACCTGCATATATTTGGCCCTCCATGACACATGATTGGACACCCCTGGCCTAACCCATGACTGCCGCCATTGATACCATTGTCATCCCTTGAACTCAAGTGCTGCCCTTTAAACTTTACCTGTGCACGTATTAGGATCATTATTTGTCCAAGGATGAAATTCTTGTCGAGGTTACTGTTTTCACGCAGTAAAGTAAATGAACTGGTTTCCTCCGTCCAGGTGACTGCTGGCTGCTGGCCGCCATTGCCTGCCTCACTCTGAATGAGAAGCTTCTCTACAGAGTTGTTCCCCAGGAGCAAAGCTACTCAGAGGGCTATGCCGGCATCTTCCACTTCCAGGTCAGAGACAACCATCTGATCCATGTAGCGCTCATGTTTCTGTTCAAGCCTTCCTCGTTTTAGCCTCATTTACTGTGATTGGGTTCGAGATCTGAAAAAGATGAGGAAAAGAACAGACGTATGAGGACTCCAGAAAGACTAGCAGTCCCGTCACCTCACTAAAAATAAATCAGAATTAGTTTTATTGGCAATGCAACTTTGCACATACAAGGAAGTTGAGTTGCTGTGTTGCTCACGTAGGTTGCATTAAACAAAACACAACACAAAATGAGTATGTAGTATTTAGTTTATTAGTAATTAGTATTAGTATGTCAAAATAGATATTTAGGAAATATTTGGTATTTTTTGGAAGCAGTATATAAACAATGTAGAATATAAAAATGAAAAGTCAGTAATAGGAAAGAAAAAATAAACAGAAATTCATACAGATAGACAGTAGAGAATATTGCACTGGCTGTAAAAAAAACTCTAAGCATGAGTTGGACTGGTACAAATAGGTATAAATACATACCTGTACAGCCAGTATGGAGTTGAGAATGGAAGAAGTGAAGAGTAGGAGTAGTTTCCCTATGCAGGTGATGTTGTGAACCTCAGTAGGAAGATTTTATTTAATGGTACGTAAAATTAAACATTAATAAACAAAACAACTCAAAACATTCAATATTACTGAAGAAAGTTTTCTTTTAGTAGTATTTGATCCTCAGTGTTGTCTCTCCCCGCTGACCTCCATCCTCCTCTAGTTCTGGCGTTATGGCGACTGGGTGGATGTTGTCATTGACGACCGCATCCCCACCTTGAACAACCAGCTGGTCTTCACCAAGTCTGCCGAGAGGAACGAGTTCTGGAGCGCCCTGCTGGAGAAGGCCTACGCCAAGTAAGAGTGTTTGGCAAAGAAAATCACTTGATACTGTTCCTGATCGTGACTCTGCAGCAGAGGGTAGAAGAAGCTGGTGTTTCTCCACCAGGCAGATATTGGGGGTTTCTGAGGATTTTTACCTTTGGTTGCTTTGGTAGACGTGTGGAAGGGCTCAACTCCCAGCTATTTCCTGACCACAGTATGATAAAACCCCCACTTATGAGACTGGAGGACAATCAATAATGAACAAATAGGTGCTGTATATATTGCACATATTACACATTTTGCTTTTTACGTGATAACTTTTAAGTGACTTGGCTATCTGGATTTGGAAGTGTATGGGTTTTTTTTTTTATGCTGCGTCCATGGTTTCAATTGGTGGGATCTGTTGTCCTGGCCCTGACTTCCATGCTTCCCTCCCTTCCACGTCCAGGCTGCACGGCTCCTACGAGGCCCTGAAGGGTGGAAACACCACCGAGGCCATGGAGGACTTCACCGGCGGAGTAACCGAGTTCTACGAGATGAAGGAAGCCCCCAAGGAGCTCTACAAGATCATGAAGAAAGCTCTGGAGAGAGGCTCCCTCATGGGCTGCTCCATTGATGTGAGTTGGATAGGTTTTTTTTTCTTGGCAGGATACACAGGAAGAGGACTGAGCATGAACTGAAAGTCTGAGACTCCTTGGTGAAAACATCAGATGAGCTTTTCTAGAAAACCTCCATTGAAACCTGCCTCACTCTAGAAGAATTTCATCAGTCTGGTTTCAGTGGAGAGTTTTAGTGTCCCATGATGGTCTAAATGCTGTTTCAGCCTTTTCACCCAACAAGAATAAAGTTCTGGGGCAAACAATGTAATTATCTGTATTGTCTATCTGTAGCTTCAGCCCAAAAACTCAAAACCCGATATCAGTGGAACCCTACTACAAATGTATTGCACAGAAAAATGACTTAGCATCCATTTCCTTTCAACCATCTCAGGCCAAGCATCTTGATGATGTCATGGATTTGCCTTTTCTTTGTTTTTTTGAGAGCTAAAAACTCAAAGAACAACTGAGAAACTTTAGGGAAGTGTCTACTTTTGCAGAGATGTTACCTAAATACCAATTTCATTGCAAATCCCCTTCAGAATCACGCTTCTTTGCCAACATGAGTTTATCTGTAAATGAACTGCTGTATTTGTCAAACCTTTTCATCCCGTTTGTCCTAAATGTCTGGTGTCTCTCCAGTCGCTGGTTCCGGCTCGTTTTGAGACCCGCACTGTGACGGGACTGGTGAAGGGTCACGCCTACTCTGTGACCGCGGTGGAGGAGGTAAGACACTGAGAATACAATAACGTACTACAGTTGTTTTGACGGCCCTCCATAGCTGAGTAGAAAGTGGTAGAGCACGGTTAGTGGTACTGTTCCCATTAGAGCCACTGATGCTGAAAACATGTATCTCCTCACAGTCCTGTAATATTTTCACCTCTGTGTAACCCCACAGTGTAAACAGTCGCAGCAAAAGGACGCTAAAGTGCGTCTGGTGCGCCTCAGGAACCCGTGGGGTCAAGTGGAGTGGAACGGCCCCTGGAGTGACAAGTGAGTCATCGGTTGTTTTTCATCTTTACTCTTAATTCCTCATATTTTGGTCATATGTTGTTCACTTTCATGTTCATGTTATTCGTTTGTGTTTCTAAATATATATAATATCTATCTGTCCGACAGCTCTAAGGAGTGGGGCAGTCTGTCTAAGGGTGAAAAGGAGAAGCTGCAGCATCAGAACGCCGAGGATGGAGAGTTCTGGTGAGTGGCAGATTTCAACCTGGCTGCATTTTATTTGAGGGCGAGTATTAAAAAACTATATGCAGCAGCACAACCAGAATTTGCTATCAAATCAAAATTGAAAGGTGTTGAAAAGTTTCTAGGGATCAGAAGGTTCTACTGACGTTAGTTTGCATCAGGGGCGTAATGTACTCTCTGTGATGCCAGACGTGGAGAGCTTAGCCCGATACCCATCCTGTCCTTGCCTCTTCCATGCCCCCCGGTGCAGGATGTCATTCGAGGACTTCAAGAAGAACTACACCAAGATCGAGATCTGCAACCTCACGCCCAACGCCCTGGAGGACGACAAGATCCACAAGTGGACGGTTTCTGTGAACGAAGGCCGCTGGGTGAGAGGATGCTCCGCCGGAGGCTGCAGGAACTACCCAGGTACCCTCACGCTGCAGGACTAGCTGTTCACTCCTTTCCTCTTTACCACATACAGGAGAGCCTTGCTGTGTTGGGCGGCCTCGTTTTTTTAACCTTTTGCTAATCAATATACCCCAAATAAATATCACCAACGTTCATTTTGTATCTCTAAAATATTGAGGATGCAGTCAATTTAACACCCGGTGTCAGGTAGATCTTTCTGCTGGACAGGAAGTGATGCGTTTTACATTTGGAATAAATAGAAGAACAGCTGGGTTGTTAGCATGAGCAGCGATAGACAAAGAAAAGAGCGCCACCTACAGGAACTCAAAGTAATCTCTGGGAAGTGCAGTGAGGAACACCACAGTAATAAAGATGGAGACTAAATTAAAGCTTTACGTTACTATTATCTGTCAAAAATGACCATAATCGTGTTGAAGGAGTTTTTGTCCAAATGGTGGACATCTCAGTTTGGACCTCCACTCTGCATCTAAGCACCTACATGTGGAAATGAATGGAAGTTGCGTTGTGTCCAAAAACTGAAACTGAAACAACGTTTTAACATCTGTGAATACCGCAGACACCTTCTGGACCAACCCTCAGTACCGCCTTCGCCTGCTGGAGGAGGACGACGACCCCGAGGACAACGAGGTGGCCTGCACCTTCGTGGTGGCGCTGATGCAGAAGAACAGGAGGAAAGAGCGCAAGATGGGAGCCAACCTCTTCACCATTGGATTTGCCATTTATGAGGTGTCCTGTTAGGCTCCCACTGACCATTCAGACGTATTAAACAGACCTGGGTCAAGTCATAATCCTCAGCATTTGTTTGAACCGATTGGACTCCAAGACTCCAAACGTTTTTGACCCAGTTCTATAGGAGTTATTGAGGTGAAAACAATATACTTTCTGTTTTAATTGAATTGAATCTGACATAAATACTAATATCTCCTCTGTCTGCCCTCAGGTGCCAAAGGAGGTAAGGAGGGCGTAAAGGACAACCTTGTCCTGCACCATTTCTTTTTCACACCCACATTTCCAAGTTTGATTACTTTTACATTTCAGTATTTTTGCAGCAATCAATCACTGCATTTGCACATCATCCACACAAGGTAACATTTCACGACTTTCCCCCGTTCAGATGCACGGCAACAAGCAGCACATGCAGAAGGACTTCTTCCTGTTGAACTCCTCCAAGGCCCGCTGCAAGTCCTACATCAACCTGCGCGAGGTGACCCAGCGTTTCCGCCTGAGCCCCGGGGAGTACGTCATCGTTCCCTCCACCTACGAGCCGCACCAGGAGGGCGAGTTCATCCTGCGAGTCTTCTCCGAAAAGAGGAACACCTCAGAGTGAGTGGGTGAGGGAGAGCGGGGTGGCCTGCAGGGGGCGAGCGGGGGCTGGATGACGTTTAACTGCTAAGATCTTGATGATGTCATTTTTCTTAGTAGGGCTGGGTATTGATGAAAATACATATTGGTCCTGTACTGATTCCAGCAGGTATCAGAAACCTTGGAAAGTTTGTTACTAGTCTGTGTTCAGTTTTCTTGAAGAAATAAAGTGAGCATGATTTGAGTCTATGAAAAAGAAGACAGATGAGATATATAAGAGAACATTTCCACCAGTACCCAGCCCTGTTTGTTAGTATGTGTAGCTTTACTGGTGTGTTATCGGCCCCTTTATGCTGTAGGGGGTTTTCACTGTATGGGTTTTATGTGTTTGTAGTCGGGTGGGGTTTGTGTGTGGGGGTACCTGGGGATTGGGGGTGGGATGAAAAACCACCAAGGACAAACAATTTTAACGGCGATTTGATTTGTAGAGCTGGAAGAAATCGGCCCCAGTTCGAAGCTGTTATGGAATCTTTTTTAGGACAAGCAGCTACAGATTTGGGATTGCTCCGGTAAACATTTCCTTTCAGTATATTAAATACAATCTCAAAAGCATCCGCCACCCAACTGACCGCTGCCCCCGGAGGACAAGACAAGCAGAGCTGGCCTGCAATCTGACGGACTGGGACCAGCAACTGGAACTGGGGAATGGATGAGCACAGCAAACAGTCTGATCGAGTCTGAAAAACAGATCACACCTTTTACAAACAATACACTACCAATAGTCTTAACCTACCAGATGGGCGGGGTTTGACACATAAGTGAATTTATTTATTTATTTCATTTTGACCCACGTCAGATTACAGTTTCTTTAGATATTATTAGATCTGCAGCTATGGACTTCCAACTGTGAACTAATATGAAGCCAAACCTGATACGAAATGTGTAAGCACGAAGCAGAACCTGCTGCTGCAAGCAAGACTGACGAAAAGAAGAAAAATAAAAAGCAAAAAAAATAAAGTGAATGGAAGAAACAACAGGTGGTACGAAACTAACACATTTTGTTCACAGCGGGCTGCGACACGGTAAGAGTCATCGATGTGGGAACGGGACCATAAGTCTTTCAAGATTCTGTAATAATACAATTAAATGCCATATGTCAAACTCATTCAAGCATCTGTGTAATAACTGGTTGATGGTGGAGGGATGGCTGGGTAGGCTCGTGGTCCGGGTGAGGTGGTAGGTCCTGTTCATGTCACCGTGATGACTGCTGTTTGTTCATCTTCACCCAGGGAGATAGAGAACAGGATCGAGGCCGACCATCCCGTGGTGAGTCTCTTCCTCTTCACCAAGAGTTCAGACATTGTGCAGTTTTCAGTGGCAAAATAATTTATTTTTAAGGATTCTTTTCATTCCTTTGGCTCTTTGATTCATGCAGCTTGGAGGAGTTGCGGCAGTGGCAGCCATGTTAGCGCCACAACATTTGTGTGTATTGCTAAGTAACTTGTTATTCTATGCCATCTGGTCTGTAGATTATTGGCAATATCTAGAATATCGTAAAAAAGTTATGAGACGCATTTCTTAGCTATGATAATAATAGTTAATAGTAGTAATATATGGAGGATTAAATGTGACAATATTAAATCAATAAATCATTAAATAAATTATTAAATAAAAGGGGAAATATATAAACAATTAATTAATTAAAATGGGAAATAATAAATATATATATATATATAATATATTAAATAATATATTTAATTGTTCATTTCCACATTTATTTAATTATTTCCACATTTAATGATTTATTTATTTAATATTGTCACATTTAACAGTGTCCTAGCCAGTCTGTTACCATCAGTGGAAAACATGTATTAATGCCATTCCTTCAGTTTGCCCACCAAATGCATTTTGGGACCAGAGAAGTGAACATGGCAGCTATGAAACAACGAGGCCAACATTATTTCTGACCGTGCAGAACAAGTGGGTGCGAAAAGGACTCGACCTCCCACTCAGACACTCTCTCTGTTTTCCCCTCCACATGTTTTTTCCTTCCCTCGTCTTCTCCTTCTACTTTCTTGGTTCCATGATGCCTCAGCCGGCGCCAGCCTCGGCGGGGGAGGAGAGCGAGGAGGACCAGCAGTTCCGGACCATCTTTCAGGAGATAGCCGGCGATGTGAGTGCAGGGAGGGCAGGGAGTGTGAGGGGGGAGGGTTTGATGTCAAATGTGTTGATGCTGTCATAGAGGAGGGTGTGGGTATAGTGTCAGAAGAGTGATTGGCACCCCTCTGGAAACGCTTTTTCCTTCCTCTCTTCTTCTACTTTTCTTCTACTCTTCCTGTCGTCCCTCCATCTCTCTTCCAGGAAATGGAAATCACAGCCAACGAACTGAAGAATGTTCTCAACAGAGTGGTCTCCAAACGTAAGTCCAGTCGTACTAAACTATACAGCACGTTCCCACAGGGTTTTATTGCTACGTGAACACTAAAGTGTGATACCACTTTAGCTGTTCCTTTTTTCAAGATGCAGCAGTGTGTAGTTTAGTAGTTGGCATAAAGGGAAAGGGAAGAGGGAGGAGAAACTAGTAATTGTCACATCTTTGATATCACCCTGAAAAGAAAGAACACAATTACATCAATACTGAAGAGAGATTTGATCCACTAGAGGCAACAAGCAGTAAATCACATTAACGTCTTCCAGTGGACGGGGAGTTTTTCTTCCAAAACAGAGAAGATGAAGTGAATGATCTTCTTCTCATTGGCCCTCTAACTCTTCCCCCTCTCTCTCTCTCCATCCTGCAGACAAGGACCTGAACGCCGAGGGCTTCAGCCTGGAGAGTTGCAGGAGTATGATTGCTCTGATGGACGTATCCTTTGTATCGAGTGCATCGGGCCGGCTGTGGCGTCTGCAGGATGCACAACCTGGCAGGGTCGATGATGGACACTGAAAACGAGTCACTTCCACATGCCCTCGAGCTTTTTCACCCCGTTTAGAAAGGGATATTTCACTTTGGCGTGTAACATTTTCTCCCCGTTACCCAGTGTGATTTTGATATCCATGTGTTCACTACAGGCATTTGGGCGTTTTTGCCTCCTAAGTCTTTTTATTGATACTTGACTGAACTGTGAACTTACTTGAAAAAAACAACGCAAAACAAAAAAAAAATGCAGCTATTATTTTAGACTGTCCCATGTTTGATTCCCAGACACTCAAAAGTAAAACAAAACTTAGTAGGAAAGCCAACGATTCTGTCTGACCTCTCAGAATGATATATATATATATAATGACTGAAAACTATAAAGATTACACCAAAACTAAACAGTAAATGTTAGTTTTAAGTGAAATATCACTTTAAGGCTTCTATGTGAGTACTGAACCTGGTTTTCTCAGTGGACATGGATTGTGGTCTTAACTGCGTCTGTTCAGATGGACGGGACAGGAAGACTCAACCTGCAGGAGTTCAGACATCTGTGGAACAAGATCAAACAGTGGCAGGTGTGAACGGGTTTCTCTCTCTTTAATATCACATCAGTCGTACCCAGGCGGTGATGCAGCTAGATACAACCTTGGCATCTCTCTCTTTCTCTTGTAACCCTAACCCTCATTTTATTCCCCTTTGAGGTATAGATATAGATATAAATGTAATGCATCACCCAAAGCACCGAAGCTCCCCCGTCTTTGAATCTACAGCCTTTAAATGACCAGCGGTCATCCTTAAAACTTAAGACGTGCTTCATCTGAAAGTGGTTGTATGTTGTCGGGCACAGCGGATTCATACATGCTCTCTTCCAGGGAATCTTTAAGCACTATAACTCAGACCAGTCTGGTAGCATCAACAGTTACGAGATGAGGAACGCTGTCAACGACGCAGGTAAGAACAGATCCTCAACGTTGTTGTTTACACTCGAAGAGCTCCTTTCCAAAATGTTATGAAGCCATTACTCATTGTACAGCCATTACCGATATGGGTTTTGATGGCTGATAAATATTTCATAATTGAAGCTTCCACTAGATGATATTTTGTGCTGATGTTCTATATATTTAACTTTGACCATGTACATGCCAAAAAATGAAAAGGATTCAGTGTCAGGGTGGAAAATCCTCTTCTGTCCTCTTGACTTGACATTGACTGGCCAACATCAGCCAACCAATATATCGGTCTAACCCCAATCCGTAAAATATGGAGGATAGTTTTTAAAAAGTACTATCACTTTGTCAACCTATGAGTTGCGTGACCCAACATCCTTTAAAAGGATGTTTTAGTTTTGGGCTCTCCATCAATCTGTAAGAGTAGGCGTCACTTTTGGAAGGGAACTCTTCATTTTCAGAGGTTTGAAGGGGGACGGGGTGCTAGGAATCATTCAGTCTGTCTGAACTCACCCTCTAAATGTTCTTGTCACTGTACAGTCATGTGTCTTGTGTCCCGCTCAGGCTTCCGTCTCAACAACCAGCTGTACGACATCATCACCATGCGCTACGCCAACGAGAACATGAACATCGACTTCGACAGCTTCATCAGCTGTCTGGTCCGGCTCGAAGCCATGTTCAGTAAGTAGTTCAGGAAGTACTACAAGGTGATCAGTGATCTGTAGTGGAGTGGATCTGGAAAGTGACCTTCACATCAGTAGTTCCTTGCATCAGTAGTGTAGGGGCATTAAGTAATCTATGACCGTTATCGACCTCTACTGGCGATGAGTAGGAATTGCAACAACATCGATAGAACTGATCTCCTATACAAGCGTCTGTTGAGCAATGGTGGTCTGTAATTGACACAAACAATAAGTCACATTTCCACAATAGAGACGAGTCAGTTACGAGACCAGTCTAGCGCTACCATGATGGTTTAAAATGGTGCGTCAGGATGCGGCGTCCTGTACTTGACTTGAATGAAGCCTCAGCTGCTGCATGATGCTGTGTTTGTGTTGTGTGTTTCTCTACAGGGGCGTTCCAGGCCTTTGATCAGGATGGAGACGGTACGATCAGACTCAGTGTCCTGGAGGTAAGAGCATCACTCCAGATCCACCGGGCTGCAGCAGGCGGTGCAGGGACCCTCGGTTTAGACTTGGCTAGGTATTTTATACACTCCCCTGGGCAGCAGATTTGCAGGCCGGTTATGGCCTCCTGCTAGCTCAGAGGTTGTTGGTTTGATCCTCAGCACTGACAGAGTCCAATACTGATGAAGTGCATTTGACTAAAGGCGCCTAAGCCCCATGTATATGCACCAACCGGCTGCAGAAGGTCACTTTAAACAAGTTAAATAATAGGATACAACACAATCAGTCTAGTTGTAGCTATCATTTTAAAAATAAATCCAAGGTTTGGAAGCCCAGCGTTTCCCCCAGAAACATTTTCTTGGTGGGGTGGAAAGGTGAAATGAAAACGCTCCAAAGAAACCTACATGCAGCAGTAGAGAAAACACCCTGAGTGGTTTTGTCCTGCAGCAAGACCCCGTGTTGAAGGCACCTCTGATGAACTGACCTCCTTGTCTCCATCACACAGTGGCTCCAGTTGACCATGTACGCCTAGAGAGGCCCATCTTCTCCCAGGTGAGCTCCACTCCAGACGAGGACCAGAACCGCCAGCCTTTACCTCATTCTTCACTGTGCCCGACCACCATTAGCTCTCATCCACTTCACCTCTTCACCATCACCCCTTCCTCCTCCTCCTCCCCCAACAGCAGCTCTGCTCTTCCCACTCCAAATTGCGCCCCATTCAATAGCCGACCCTTCCCATTTCTTCTTCTTCTCCTCCTCCTCCTCCTCCTCGGCTCCCTCCTTGCATTTCCTTTTCCCCGCCCTCTTCTTCCCAGCGTCGTTGAACTATCAGCCTCCTTGGAGTCACGAGCCTCGTTTTTATTGATTTATTTATTTTAAACACAGCCTTCCTCTAACACACGTACCGTACATTTCTCAGGCATCAAACACACACAACCTCTCTTTTTCTGTCACGATACCTCACAGAGCCCGGTCACCCATTTCTGTAGTATTCACTGTTCATCTCTCGGACTAACATCTACCTGGCACCCTAGCGGTCACCTGCTCCTCCAACCCCCCCCCCCCCCCCCCCCCCCGTATCACCATCAGTCAGACTGAAGTGCTGAGGGCCCTCTTCCTGTACCAGACCGGTGAACAGGGCTCTCTGATGGACAAAGGATAAACTGGTCAGTTGTGGGATAGCATCACCTCCAGGCCCTGAAATCAAACAAACCCTCTTCCTGCGCCATTCCAACGAATAGCGCTCTCTGGTGGACAACGGATGAACTGGTAAAATGTGGGAAGGGATCACATTGTTTACACTCAGGCTCCAGCCCAATCACCTCCTTCCCCCGCCCTCCCCCGCCCTCCGCCCCCCCAAGCAAATAACTCTTTGACTGTAACTGTACAGTCTGCCAGTGTTTCAGCTCTGCATGTGGATGGATGAGATTCGAGACGAGACTCTGCGCTGCGAGAACAAACGATGACGTACGACGATGCCCGAGGTTCTAACATGGAGTTGTGAACATGGCTAATGGGTTGGACTTCAGCTTTTTTGTGGTTTCCTATTAAAGCTTTGGTCAAATGAGTGTACTGCATTTTTAACCATTTTAACCCAATAAATAATTGTGTTGTTATTGGTTTGAGTGCGTTACCAGTGGAGGTTTGTCCACCTACTTTTACCTATTAAAGTTAGATGACTGATGCCAATATATACTTCACATGAAATGAATTTTTAAATTTTAAAAAAACAGGAAACTGAAAGACACAACAATGTGTTATGATGTTGCAACATTTTTATTATTTTAACACTTTTTAAATTGTGTTTTCTTAAAAAATATCTGTTCGCAACTTTGGTAACAACTCAAAAACTTGTTGAAGAAACTCGGGGAATGCCAGGTAAAGAGGTACGAGCATGCTTTCCTCAGCCTTGAACAAACGGGCAGATGAAGCGCGTCCGGAGAGTTCGGGGAGACGGCGAGGACTCACGGGTCACCCGGGGCCGAGAACAAACCCTCAACGGCGTGCAAGAGCTGCCAACCAAGAGCTGCCACCACATCGACCATACCAAGAGAGCATCGACCGGGCTTTCACATTGATAAAAACTGGATGTATAAAAAAAAAAGAAAAAGTGTCATCAACTTCTCTGCTTTTGACCGAGGTGCTTTCAGAGGGTGAGGTATGGCATGGGAGATGAATCCTCATTCTGTCCTTCAAGCTCTTCCCTCAAACACCTCCTCTAAACATCCTTCACCTCCACACAAACGCCTCTTCATCAAAAACAAACTCTTTACCGAGCTTGCGTCCCTTCGACTTGATGCTCCATATATATATATTTTAAAAAATCCAAGTAAGACTTCCACAGAGGAAATCCCTTCAATATGAAAACAGTAGTACACGCACACACACACACACACACAGACACACACACTCATGGAAAGCTTACTACTTAAATACTTCACGTCAGTTGACCATGAGTGGAAACACACACACACACACACACACACACACACGTTCACATATAGGGACACACACACACCATCATGTCTCTGTAAATCCTCAAATGGCAATCTCAGACCAAGTCACACAACACTGCACCAAAGTCCCTCAACACCTTAATATTAACGAGCAACACAAGGAACTGTAATCCCGAAGTGCTAACAACAAAAAGAGACTGTTAGCAAAAAGGGGTTTGAAAAGTGAAAAGTTTAAAAACAAACAAAAAAAAACTTGTTGAAACTCCTTGAAAAAACATTAAACTCTTAAAATATCACACTGCTGAACTGGCCTGGAAAAAAACCACACCACGACATCTCCACGAGGTTTCAGTCACTCGTCACTCCAACTGTCTGAACCTTGAGTGAATAACGGCAATTGTACTTTAAAATGAAATAAGGTTGCTCAAAATGACAAATCACAACTGCACTCGTCACAGCAACAATAAAAACATCTCTTAACCCCATGCCATATGGTAGCCAACCAATCTTGAAAACGTTTGGAGGCAATATTGCTTGTTTTGTGGCAGTTTCATCAGAAAGCATAGCAATCCCTCTGATACCGGCAACGCTCAAGTTTCTTCGTTTAAAAATAAAATAAAAAAAGAACAATCCTGTGTTTTCTTTGTCTTATTTGGTCAGTGAGAAGAGGAAGTGTAGTGGTCAGAGAAACAGAAAGAGAGGAAAGTGTGTTTGTAGAATGTAAAAAAACAGCAGCACAACCCTCCTTTCATTAGTGATATGGTTGGATTCCAACACCGGACGTAATGGATGGAGACGGCAGACGCCACTCAACAGGCTCGAGGATCAGCTCCGCTAAGTCAGTGGGTCCAATGAAGATCCCCCCCAATATGGGAGGTTAAATAGGGGGGGTAAAGACAGTGGGATGGCAGGTTAGGAAAGGGGAGGGTGCTACGGGGAATACAGCATTCCCTTCTGCCCTCAAGGCTCTGGTAAATTCTCCTCCTCGGCGTGCTTCTGCATGTGCATGGGCACCCCCTGCAAGACAGAAACAAACACATGTAACCCTCAAACCCACTTCCAGAAACTCAACGAATCTCCCGTTAGATGTTACTTCCAGAAGGCTTGAGAAAGTCTAAGGGTGAGAGGAGTGAAGGGCGTCGTCGTACCTGCTTGGAGCCGTTGCGTGAGCAGAAAAACTCGTCACAGTTTTTCCAGTGGCACTTGAGCGTCTGGAACTTGGGGCTGGCGTGGTCGTTGATCAGGTGCTGCTGCAGATGCTCCAGCGCCCCGAAGATCAGAGAACAGCCGTGCCACTGTCAATGCAAGACAATGAAGAACCAGTGAATCCAGTAAATCCAGTAGAGTCAAGTCACATTTATTTTTTAAGTGGTTTGTCACAAAGAGTCTTTACAGAGACATAAGACAACAAACACCAGCAATGTTAAGGTATGAGGCATGACAAGAGTAAGGCTCAAGTGAGGCTCAAAGGCCCATTGAGCAAGGAAGGGATAGAAACGGCTGGTATGGTGGGAGTTAAGGTAACCTGAACGCAAGAAGTTCATGCCAGTCAGTTCTCCGGGGGTTGTCAAAAGCAATTCTGGGAAATGTAGGAAACCACTAACTGAAGTAGACGAGGCAGGTTGGGAGCAAGTGGGTACACCAAATAATTACTACACTTCATCATAAAATAAATCCTGGACTGCATTGGCCATCACAGATTGATGATACATAACAGTATAAGAGTATCTGAGAATGTCTGACAGAGAATCCCAGCTTTAACTTTGTAAAGAATACTCTGTGAACCAAATTCACCTTGAAGGCCAATGAACACTTGAATTAAACCAGTTAAGAGATGATGTCGTCCCACTCGGTCACAAAACAGCCATTAGCCAGACTCAGTGGCAGACCCCATCCTCTGTCTTACCCAGCAGCGGTAGTTGTGCATCAGGTTCAGCTTGACAGCTTTCACACTGCCGTCGTAACAGCCTGTGTAGATCTGTAAAGACCACACAATGATGGGTTAACGTCTCGTCTTTACCAGCACGTTTTCCAAAATCCACAAAACATCAAGAGACATTTGGAGACGCCCATCACCACCGGAGAATGATGTGTATCTACGTTCGTGGAGGGACTCACCATGCTCTTGTGGACAGCCATACACATCACCATGTCCTTGTGTCCGCCATAGACCTGGAGCTGCTCATGGGACTGTAGGGGGAAAAGGTTCAAATTCATTCACAATGTCTTAATGGGATGAAAACAACCCAGAAGGCTGAGCAGCCGGCTCTATATAAATCAGGTCATTAACGAGTTTAACGACAAGATTTCAACCCAAAAACGCTTTGAGAATATCAGCTTGGAAATCCTACATCCTAGTTTTCTCTGAGGCTTTCTTCTTGCCCTGACTTTGAATACTTGGAACAGTAACTTGGTGCTTGATTAGTCTGAGCAATCTGGTTGTTAAATTGACATCCATCTTATATGCAGCTGGTGAGGAAGCACACAAAGATTTTGATCAATTTTGTCCCATTAAGGCCGTCAACACTAAAGTAGATTGAGGCTTTGGTCTTTCTGAATTTAGCCAAGATGGAAACTTGATTGATTTGAGAAATCTTGCAGGTCAATCACAGACGGTTGAAGGAGGCAGACCTGTAGCTCGTAGACCCGGACCAGTTTGTCCAGGCATGCCGTCACCATCACCTTCCCCAGGATGGCCACCACAGTAACTGCATGGCTATGGCCCTTGTAGATCCGTACCAGCTCTCCGGTCTGCACAGTGGTAGAGAACAAAACACCAAGAAATGAATCACTTCAGACTACGGGACAATTAAAGACTTATGAACCGTGATTTCATCCCATTTTCCCTGCACTTGCTTTAATACTCTTAACTAAAAATCGAACATTTCATTGTGATTTCAATTCATTTAGTGTACAGAAAAATCTAAACGAAACAGGTTGACTCACATGGATGTTGTGTGCGTGGACTGACTGGTCACTGGAGCCACTGAACACCAGATCATTGACCACCTGAGAGCAGAGGAGAATGAACAAATAAACTCAGGACTCAACAGTGCAACCATTTTAGTAGCATAGCTCTCAAAAATACATCAACCCTACCCAGAACATTTAAAAAGGAGATTTGAAATAGGAGTGAACAACAAATTATTACCACAGATCATGCTGTGAATTTCAAAATGTCAAAGTTTTGTGGATTCTTTTTGTTTGACAACCAGAAGGAAAATACAAAGGATCATAACCTGAAATATGTTTTGCATCTTCTCCTAACACAAAACGTCTTCAGGAGCTCCAGTGGTTCTGCTCCTTACTCTTATTGTGAGTTTGGATACCTTTATGTTTTCTCTTAGAAGTACTTATGTTCTCTTAAAACGTCTTCCTGTGTTGAAGATTTCAGACATCCAAACCGAACCAACCTTCATGCAGAGCACCGTCTTGGTGTGTCCCTCCAGAGTGCGCAGCAGGAGTCCGTTCTTGGCGTCTCTCACGCTGATGGTGCTGTCGTAGGAGCCCACCAGCAGGATCCTCCTGGCTCCCTCCTGCGCCGACGCCAGGCAGCTCACCGCCCGCGGGCCGTGGCACTCGAACACATCCAGCTGCTTGTTTGTCTGAAGGACCGAACAATCGGGAATGGAAATGAATTATTGGTTATTATTGTTATTATTCCTTCAAAGGCAAAGATAAGTTCGGCTTTTAACAATTGAGTGGAGATTATGAACAAATTTTCATGACATCTCCAAAACTTTTTCAATGACTTTTCTAATTTTTTATGATGTAGGAACCCTGAATAAACAGTACTGCTACTATTATTATTATTCAGTGCTGAACACATGACACATTAATTCACTGCAGTCGGCACCTTGAGATTGAAGGTCATCACGCTGCCGTTAGCCAGGCCGGCGTACAAAACCTTCCAGCGGCTGTGGAGGCAGAGGACCCGGTCGGGTAGAGAGAACTGCTGCTCCAACTCCCGCGTCTGTGAAATGAGAATAACGTCAGAGTCCAGATATGAACTGAAGCATAACACTGGAAGCATAGACTCATACTTTCATGCACTGAAATGAATATAACTCATAGGAAAAGCACACGCCTTAGGTTGAATACACACTAAAATACACACTATCCAACCTATTTCCCCCGAAAGATGGACTGATTCATCTGTAGTAAGACAGTCAGAGAGTAAGAGAGTAATCAGTCCAATAACGTCACCCTGAGGCTGTAGCAGCGGATGGTCTGGTCGCTGGAGCCGGAGTACAGGCGGTGATGCAGGCCCGGCGCCGCCGACACCAACAGGCAGTTCACCTTGGAGCTGTGGCCCTCAAACACAGCCACGCATTTACGGCTCTGTGGCGGCCAGGAGAAGAAGAAGAGTGTTAAAAAACTAATACAGATCTAAAGGGAGGTGAGAAGACATCAATGTTTGATTATTTCCAATACTGAAACCTCCAATTCAGGACAACACAAAAAGGCAGAAACGCAGGAAAGCAGGAAGCTTCATTACAAATCAATGGGAGTTGTGTCCAAAAATACAAAAAATATTGAAATAAGGTCAAAAATGACATTCTTGACAATACATAAAAGCAAACAGCAGCAGTGCTTCACCAACACCCACCGCCAGGCTGAAGGCCTTTGACTGTGCGGTCTCCAGAGCAGGTGTACAGCAGATCGTTGTGGATCTGCATGGCATTCACCGTCTCCTGGTGGCCCTCAAACGCCCCCTCAGAGGGCATTTCGTCCTCCCCAATGTCAGAGGACACATCTGTAACACACACAGACACAAATTGATTAATACAGTGCTACACCTTTCCATACAGATATGTTCAGAATCAAATTTCCTTTCCTCGTATCAATGCAGAGTTTTGAAAAGTAGATAGCTTTTTTCAAACAATCCCACAAATGAACCAAGTTATTAAATGATCTAAGACGAGAGGTGTCATTAGACTCGCATCTACAAGTGAGAAGGAGCACGAAGGAGGGAAGAGCAGCAATATGCAGGTTAAATATACTCTCTCTCAGAAAGCCATGTCCGTTCATGACGCCGGACAGAGTCAAGGAAGTCAACCAGCAGCTCTATGAATACCTTGCCCATAAAAAGTAATTTGGGCACTCCTATTTTAACCTGATGAGAGTATGGGAGATCTAATTCTGTCGCTTGACAACGTGATGTGTTTTCATGTTTGGTTATATATCCAAACTTCAAGAATGTCCCATTTATTAAATGGCATGAACTTTGACACTCTTATGGAAAGGAACATTATCTCAAGTTTTGGTTATTATTTATTAGTTGTATTTATCGTTATCGTGACAAACGGGTCACATTTTCGTGATAAGATTTTTGTCCATAACACCAAGCCCTAACACAACGTAAACACTTTTAGAAATGAAACAAAAGGGACGGATATGAGACCCAACCTAGGATTACTGCAGCACTAAGTTCAAGAAAACACTGTGTATGTCCTGCAGTCACCAAATAACTCAACGACATGAATAGACCTGTAGTGTATTCTGGTCTTAAAGAATGCCTTACCTGTTGACATCTTAGACATCTTGGGTAATGCAAGGGGCATCTGCACATCACTGTGGGGAAAAGAGGTAGAAACAACAATGAAAACTGCCTAGGAAATACTTGACAGCTCTTTCAAATGCATCATATTGTTTGGGCCAAGTGCTTGAAAGATAAAAGCCTCCACCTCACCTCTCATAGGGCTTGACAACAACAACAGGGGACACATCCATGTCACTGGTGGAGGTGACCTCGTTGCAGGCCAGGTTCTGTGGCTCTGCTTTGTAGGAGTGTGGGGGGGTCAGAGCCTGGGCATGGCTGTCCATCTGGGGCTGCTGACAGGCTGTGGTGACCTCCATGCTGTCCTCTGGCTCTGGTGTCTCAATGTTCACCAGCTCAGCAGGGGTCGCTTGGGGAAGCTCCACCATCTCTTGGGGGGACTCCAAGTCTTCTTCCTCAGCTTTGGCAACCAGAGACAGCAGGCCGGAGGCCTCTTGGACCACCTCCCTGTCCCCATGCATGACCCTGTCGCCATCCTCATCCTCCACAGCGGTTGGCGGAGTAGAGGTACTGACATGAGAGCCACCACTGGGTCTTCTGCGTGCTCGAATCCACCTCGGTCTGGAGGCCTCTTCGTCCTGCCTCTGTGTCACTGCTCTCAGGCTGTTCCACCCCTTGGGCCTTCTTCAACACCCTCCTCTTCTTCAGCCTCCTCACACGCTTTCCGTTCCTCAGCTCGGTTGGGGAGGGAGGCAGGGTCAGGACCAGGGGGACCGGGGAGGGCTCGCAAGACTGGGAGGGTGTTGGATCAGCAAGGCTCCCAGCCTCAGAGCTCCTCCGGCTGGCTGAGGAAAGCGCTAGGAGGGTGGGAGGTTTGCAGTCAGACAAAGAGGTGAGACTGTCCGTGGTAGTCCTGCACAGGACCGGTCCAACATCTGGACCACTCCCTGATGATCTGTCTTTGCAGTCTGCAGGGGCTCCAAGGCTCTCCTGTGTAGGTTCTCTGTTAGCTTGGTAAAGCTCAGGCCATCTTTCAGGAGACAACGGAGAGTTGTGGGCAAGGTCTATAAGTGTTTAAGAGACATGGATCAGTACATTAGATCTATTTATGTGTGCTTGATGTCAAATTCTAACTGAACTTGGCATTTCTACTAATACAATTCCATGGCTTTGATTTTGGCCTGTCATGATTTTAGTCCCGTTGGCTTTTACATATTTGGCTCCACTACCAACAAGCTGTAAAATGGTAAGAAATGTGATGCTAGTAGGATCGCTATCAAGTTAGTTATAGTACCCGGATGTCCTGTCTGGTTCTATGATCAACATTTTCCCACATCTATGTCCAAAAGCTTACCTTTTTGTTGATTACATTTGATTGACACTGGGAACCCTGATCTGTTGCAAGCAGGAAAGCACATATGACATGTTACCTGGGTGAGAGGCTGCAGCGGGAGGGCCGGGCAGCTCTGGAGTGGTGCTGTGAGCACAGCGGATCGTATTCTCCACAGGGTCTGGCTCTGTGCTGATGTGGGCAGGAGACAGGGGCTCCTGCTTGATAACTACAGGCATGAAGGAAAGGGTGGAGGAGGGAGGGGAGGCACACTGGGCAGCGTGGCTAGGACTGGGGACAGCAGAGTCTGTGATAGAGGGCGGAGGTACGGAGGCCACATGTGGCTCGAAGTCGGCTGAATCCATCTTTTCTTCGTTCACTTTGGATTGAGGTGCATTCTCAAAACCGCCTGGGAAAAGATCACAAAATTGACGTATTACTGGTCACTTGTAACAGCGACCATTTCAGAATTTGCAGAACTGCACTATGCAATTTCCGCTCGAGCTCAGCCCCTGATGGCAGCAAGAGGTAACTGAAGAAATCATGCAATGGTCAATCATCAATTGGTAAACTGCACACAGAGACACTTATGTTTACCAACCTGGCTGGTCTGAGATGCTTTATACCAAAAGTTTTTCAACAAAAAGGAGAAATGGCTTTTTTTGTTTGAGGTTTTGAAGATGCTCTGAAATGTGCACTTTCCAATTTGGATTCATCACCAGAGGATTTCCCAAAAGTGACCATACCTGACAACAGAATTACATTTGGGCAAATAGGGCGAATCTACAGGGTCTCAATTACAGATTCATGTATTTTGAAATAAAATAATATTCATAATTCAGGTTTAAGTTTATTCTTATTCGGTCATTCTTCTACATCCCTGAAATGTATATGTCGGGGTCCTGGTGGCTCAGTGGTCTAAGTCGCATACCACATAACCGCGGGTTTGAATGGGTTTGAATCCGGCCCGGGACTTATGTCATCCCTCCTCTCTCTCCCAATCTTTCCTGTCTCTCTCTACTTCTAACTATCGAATAAAGGCAAAAAATAAACATTCATTTGTATTTTTTTAATATGAAGTGTTCTGTGGTTTTCCTATTTTATAAATGCAAACAAAGGTGATTTCTTACCTTGCATCCCTTTAAGTAACTCAATACGTTTGTTTCTCAATGTGCTCATCTCTGCAGTCACCTGAGAAAGAATGAGACAGAAAAGAGCCATCAGACAATGAATACACTTCTTGCATTTTGCATAGCTGGTAAGCATTTATGAGTTGATTAACCTTTGTAACCTTCATTTCTATCAATAGCAAAGAAAATAAGTGGTCTGAGGACACTGAATACGTTTGAATAGACTTTTAGCTTGCAACGATCTACTATCATCCATTTGTATCACTCAGTTACAGACAGATAGACAGACAGACTGACCGACAAACTGATAGATAACAAAGGTTTCTCTCGTCGGCAGACCTACCTGCTGTTTTACCACCATGAGGCGCTGTACCTCCATGTAGGCAGTCTGCAGGGCGGCCCTGGCCTGGATCAAGCTGTTGTCCACAGTGTACAGGGAGCGACTGAGTTCCTCTTCCCGCAGAGACACGGCCAGGAGCTGGTCGACCTGCAAACGCTCTGCACAGCGCCCAAAACACATGAGGTCAATGAATCAGATGCTTCTGGGAGGGTTTCACAAAACCTTTATCATCTTAGCATACCTTAGTTAGAACACTAAATGAGACCAAAACTTGATATCACGACATCCCAGTACATTAAAGGACTACACCATCAGATCCCTGTATATGTGTGGCATTATACTAACCCTTCTTGGATTTGATCTTCCTTCTTTTATTCTTTCTTTCCAAGCAAGGAATATCTGGGATTGGAATATCCTAAAAGAGAATAAAGAGAGATTTGTATTTTACTTAGACACACAGTGATGAACATATCAGCCACAACGTGTCACATTCTAGCAGAGGCTAATTTCGAGTCCCTAGATGGGTTTTGTTCATTTTATCACTCCTCTGAAACAACGCTGCTTCCATTACTCACCCCAGCTGCTCTACGCTTCTTCCCTGTTCCTTGACCATCGTACAGCTCCGTCCCCGAACTGCTGTCCCCTAGTGCTGAGTCAGATCGCTGGAGAGCCTTCACCGGGCCCGGTCGGTACTCTGTCCGACGGTTTCTCTGCTTTGACTTCACACTGACCGAGCATCCGTTCCTCCTCTTGCTCCCGCTGATTGTCTCTATTCCCGGGGGACGAAATGGGGTTGGTAGAGGAGGGGGATCCCTGCTGCTCCGAGTCGTGGGAAGGGATCAGGGACCAATTGGATGCAGAGCAGTCAGGGGCGAGGCTGCTCTCTGATAAGCAGCGTTTGCGGTGGGGGACTGGGCCTGGGTTGTCCATCAGCGACTCCCATTGGAAACCCTCTAGCAGGCGCATGTCATCCTCCTCTTGGCTGTGTTCCTCCTGGTCAAATGACACCATCTCTATCCCAAACCTAGCGGGTGACAGGACATAGCAGAAGCACCTGATGTTAACTAAAAGGACAAATCACTTTGATGCCATCTGAAAGACTTTAGGTCTTGACTCCTATGGCTGGATTGCACCAACAAGGATTAACCGTTAACCTGGATTAAATCATGGGGTATAATTTTATTCTGTTGCACCAAACTTTGAACCTAGCCAGATTCAATTTAAACCTTTCTTTAGTTAGTTTTTACTTTAAACCTAGATTCATTTTAGTCATATTGCTGAAAAATACAAAATGCTCAACATCTCACCTTGGCATGCCTTTCCCTTGTTCTTGCTTCTTTCTGACCTCCTGGTACACCTGATCCCAGTTCACGCTGCGGCGAGACCCAGAGGAGCTGATGAGCTGCCGTACAGTCGGTTTAAGGCCCGATTCCTTCTCCGTCTCGCCCCTCCGAGACTCGCTCACGTTCCGGACCCGCCTGGCGCTGTTCAGGTTGGGCTCGTGGCTGCCTGTTTTGCTCTTGGAGCTGATGTGTTTGGTGAGGTCGCGTTTGAGGACAGGAGGCAAGCCAAGTTTGGACAGACTGGGTGCGGCTGACCCCGAGACGGTCTGGGCTTCACTGCTTCTGGACACATCGCTCTCTGAGCCCTGCCCTGCCTCCACAGTCTGCATGGTCTCGTCAGTAGTCTCTCTCTTACGGTCCTCCGCCTCATCTTCCCTGCTTGAAGCTACCTGGCCCAAAGCTTTCCTGCGGTGGAGGTACTGACTTGCACCGACTGGAGAAATTGGCTGCTGTCTGAAGACGGCAACTCAAGCTTTACCTTCTCCTCTCCACAGGGAGAGTCAGGGGAAGGTGGTGTAGCTCCATCCTGCCCACAGTTATTTTCTTTGTTCACTCCATGCTGGCTCTCTGGATGTTCCTTTTGCTGTTCCTCCACGATATGAAGTGCTGTTTCCATCTTGTTGTCACTAGAGATATCTGTCGAGCCCCTCTTGCCTAGCACTGTGTCTTTGGCTTTCTTCAGCATTTCTGAGAATTGCTGTTCTTTTGTCGATTGTAGTAGCTCAATGTCTGAAAACTTAGAACTGCGTCCACGATGCTTTGAGGTTGACTTTTCATGCTCTTGACTGGAGTCCTTGCTGAGCTGAGCTCCAGTTTTAAGACTGGAAATTAAGGACAGCTTCCTATCTCTATGCTCTGATGTCTTATCTGCCTTCTGTTTGGAGGGGGCAGGTGAGGAGGTTTGCTGGCCATCTCTCTGAGCACTGCTGCTTCTACTGCCGCTGCTACTCCGGTCTCGGTTTTTCTTGTTTTTGTGCCTCTTTTTCCCTTCAACATTTTCCCCACGAGAACTCAACTGTTTTGGTTTTTGTTCGAACCGGGACTGTCTGTTTAACGCACTGGCATCTGGTACCTTTTCTTGTTTCTGAGGTGTAGGGACTTTGGGGTACTTCTCTGAGGGGCTGAGTTGGGTATCCTTTTCGGGCTGCAGAGTCAAAGAGCTTCATGGGTGGATAAGGTGACCAACGACAGGCCTTGTCCAGCTTTGGATTGCTGCCAAAGGTCTTGGAGCTAATACCACTGTAATGATCACATTCTGCATTTGATCCCTCCCCATTTTGATGTCCATCACCCTGTTGACCTCCCTGGCCACTGCCTTGATTTTTAATATGGCATATAGCACGAGCAAAGAAACTGGGTGGAGGTGGATACCTAGGAATAGGCCCCAAGAGGCTCAGGGGCCTGCTCTTTTGTGGGCACTGGGGAATGTTGTTCCAGCCGTAGACACCATTACTGCTGCCTCTGTTGCTCAGCCAGGGCAATCGACCTCTTTGATTTCCAGAGAATGCACCCTGATCCCACTGCTTGTTGCCCCAACCCTCCTGGCTATGCAAGCTTCCACCAGACCATTTTCCAGGTGCCCAGTTCTGGAAGTTGGGGGGCTCCTGAGCATGCCACGTGGCACTCTTTCCCTGCTTGCTGTGGTGAAAGGGTCTTGGATTGGCTTTGGCCTCCCGTGCTCTGCCATCAGATAGGTTGTTCCCATACCAAGCTTCCTGCCAATTGGATCCACCAAAGCCCCGTGGTGGTTGTCGCCAGGCGCAGTCCTGTCGGAAACGCTCCTTGGCTTCTTTCAGCCTCTGCTGAAACTCCTGCTGTTTCTTTCGCTCTGCCTCCTCTTTCGCCTGCTTTGCAGCAGCCTCCTCCTCCTCTTTTCTAGAAACATACAGATATATATCTTACAAGAGCATCAACTTACATTCATAATTTTAGCTGTTGAGCTGACGTTCTTATCCAGAGCGACCTAAAATAATTTCATTAATTTAAACACCTAGATCATTACAAATGAAAAGCAGTGAAAGTGCAAAGCAGTGCAAGGGTCAATATGAAGGAGTCCAAGGGTCAGAGTCACAGTGCCCTGACAATAGAGAAAGCAAAAGTAAAATTTCTAGACTTCATTGGCGGTTGTGGGAAACTATGTTAAAAAAAAAAATCAACATTAGACACAATGTATCTACTGGTTGTACAACAGTTAGAAAATATACCTAGCAACCATCTCTTGCTGCATAGTTGGCAGGCTTGGTGTGCAGGCTTGGCTCAGTGTGACCTACAGTGTTAACCTCATGGGGTCTGTGCGGAGGGGAAAGATCTGGCATGTGACGAGTTGACAGCTGCATGCCAGCTTTTGCCTGCAGTCTCAACATGCATTACACTTTCCCAACTGCTCCAGTCTGACACCTCTCTAAGGTTTCCTGGGAGACACTGAAGTCCATATTGTGTTGAGTCAATCATGCACACAAAAGGCCTATTTCAAGAGGCTGGATATTTTTATATCTCGCTACTGCAATCAATTTTAAAAAAATCACTCTTTGGTAATTTACAGTATGTAATCAGGAACACTAAAAAGCAGGACAACGGCTAGAAAACAGTAATTCCCCATTACAAATTAAAGGGAGTTATGTGTTTTAACAATCCTAAAAAAAACATGAAAATCACTGTTGTTAGCATGTTAGTGAGCAGTTTGGTTCTGTGATGCAGCTTGAGGCAGAAGGTGTCTGAACTTTGAGTGTGTGTGCAAGAGTGTGCAGTCATGCTTTTTTTAGGCTCTAGTCCTGACATACGACTCCAACGTCTCTATGTGCAGCAACACAGTTCAGCTAAAATCAGACCGCTGAGCAGAATGTGACTATACATGGTTCATGGATACAGAGATATGGGCCTATGGGTTACTGCCAGCATTTACATTTGTGGATAAGTAATAACGTCATAATGAAGACTAGGGCTGCGCAATTAATACAACTGGAAACTGTGATACTGACCACTGCAATTTACAGTATGTCAAGAAGCTGCAATTATTTCTTACAGAATCCTTGGCCTACAATTTGACTTTTTGATAAAAAGAAATTGTTATCAATACTGTGCAGCCCTTATAACTGCTCATTTATAAGATATATTGTAGATTATTGTTGACTATATTACACCAAACAACTACTAGACAACATTTGTTTTGACTTTACTGCAACACTGAAGGGTGTAAATCCACCAGCTCTCACCAGAAAATGAGATCTCAACAAATATTAAAGTGTCTTACCGGATCAATTCCTTTCTCTTCTCAATCAAGTCCACCAGTGCCTGGTCAAAGTAGTCCTCGTCTTCATCGTTCCCAGCATTCTTGCGTCCTGCGGCCTCCACATTCTGCTTGTGCAAGGCGCTGGAGATGTGACTGGCATAATCAGTCAGGCTCACCACTGTTACCTGGCACACTTTGCACTCATGTCCGCAGTCCCTGGGGAGGGAAGGGGAGAGTGGGTGTTCGATGGTTCCTTCAGGCATGTTTCTATCTAGTCTGGTCTGGTCTTGTTGCCTGCAGAGCCTGCAAAAACGTATAGGCTCTACTTTTTGATACTTAAAAGTCAAAATGACAAAATAAGGAGAGGAGAATACTCAACAATCCTTAAAAACTGTCCAAATTCTCTACTCTTCACAGATCAGGAGGTAAACTAACTTAAAATTTTATCTTGTTTAAAAAAGAAATCTCAGCCTAGTTAAAATATTTCTCTTCCTGATCTTATTTTTCTTTTCTTCAGCAGGCCATAGGTGGCAGGGCGAGGACAGAAGCCAGGCTGTACACAGGCAGCATGCTTATCTAGCTGTGTATGTCCAACCACCACAACCAGCCACGCAGCACAGCCGTGGGACGCTCAGAGGAGAGACAGGCGCCCTCAGCCTAGCACGCCCTCATGATGGTGTCCACTGTGCTCTGAGACTCTATAGAAGGCTGCGTCTGTATTTCACCTCAGACTCATCCCCGAGACCAAACACCCAGCCCCCCCCATCCAGGCCAGCGTGTTATTAGAACAGTCCCCCCATGGGCTGTAGATCCTGTTGACCAATCCTGAGGCCCATGTAACTGGAGCCTAGTGCAGCTGCACATAATCCCCACTCAAAAACCTCTCCCAAGTATGCCATGCTGTGGTTCTGAGAGGGGCAGCGACTCTGCTGGCTGCTGTTCAACTTCTTTTTCGAAATTGTGTCATGGCATGCTGCCATTTTCTGACCACTCGTGCAGTTGGCAAACTCGTTATCAGTAAGATTGGGTTGCATTTTTATTTTCCATTGCATTCTTTCTCAACTGCAATGGGGAGGGGAAATGAAACCTGAACATAACATTAAAGTAATGATGTTTTTTTTTTTTTATTGTAATCATGATTTCCAACAAAACTATAGTAACGGTACCCAAAACCAAGCTCATCAATTCCATCCAATTCCTGATTTCTTAATACTAATTTACCTCCTTTTTCCAACTCCAAATGTTTATATGAGGTTGATAAACGAGTAACCACTCAGACACGGAGCTTCAATCCTTACATGCTTTACCCTAGATTTCTCCCATGTCACTGACAAGTCACATACCTTCAGTAATCTACATGGGAGTCACGAGACAGCCAGTTGCCTTCAATCGGTCATGCCTCTTGTTCCGGAGAGATTGTGTCTAAATATATATGCCAGTTGAGACAGCTGCCCCTCTGCCCACTTGCCCGATAAGAGTGATGCACACGTGTCCATGCATACACGTGCCTCGTGACCAAAATGAACTTGAATGAAACCGTTTAAGTCAAAACCTTTTAATTGCAGTTACTAGTTCAAAGAAAATGAGTGTGTCGAATTACAGCCAAAATGAAAATCCTGAATATTTTACTGGCTGTTGTGATCCTAACCTGGATTAGTGATTACTAATCACGACTGTATCATCATTGTAATCATGTGCAGGTTAACAGGAACTCACCGGCCTTTCAGGTTCTCCAGCTCACGGTGGTGCAGCATACTCCTCATATGCTTGTCCATCTCCTGCAGATACACATTGAAAATTTCCTTTTAGGCATCCTTTAACGTATTAGAAAACTTTATGTTTCCATCTTTGGTTAGATGAATTGTGGAATAAAGCAATATATATTGTTTTATTCCACTGTCATGCACTCTAACCAGCATGGACACGATATCTCAACATCATGCTGCTGTTGCATACTGCAGTTACATATAACATCAACATACTCCTACATGTATATATCGCATATCACATATCAGTATACTTAGGGTTAACTTACCTGTTTAGAGTTGCAGACCATTTCACATAGGATGCACTTTCTTTCTCTCCCCATTTTGGATGCAGGTGGACATCAGCCCATTACTGTCAATAGAGAAATGTTTTAGTAAAAGAATATAGCTTACAACAAATCAACATATAAAGTTCTGCAATGCTGTGCTAATTTATAAATAGTATGGTTTCAACCTTAGCATGACATCATGAATATCAAAACTAATTGTGTGCGGTACAGGTCGTCAAAACAGCTGCCAGCTATCATCTTAGTAGCTGAGGTCTCAGCAGCAATGCAGTACTTGGACACACCAAACCAACGCCATGGAGAGGACTGAGGTCTCAATTTCCCTAACTCCCACACCTAACTCAACAACATGCTTCGGTGCCATAGCCAAATGCCAGCACAGATTTCAAGCTGGACACTGGTCTAATTCCAGCCTGCTGATAGAGCAACTCCGTGGCCAGAAGGCAGTCATGGGAACATTAGGGCTATGCCTGGACTTGTTCAACATTAACACACAGGGTGGGAAAATTTGGGTTGTGGCTGGTAAATCTGTATCACAGCCACTTTGGTAGGCAACCATCAGCTTGGAGGTCCTGTTATATTCTAAAATGTAGTTGGCTGATGAAAAAAGTTAGCTTCCTGATCTGATAACAAAAACTGTCAGGTAAAGCCATAACTAACAAAACAAACGACATGATTCATCTTCACAATGCTAAACCAAAACCACAACAAAAACAACATTTCCTCCCCTTTCTCTGTCGTTGTTATGACCTGATGAGGTTTTGGGAATTGAACAGTAAATAACTGTTGATTATTGTTCAATTCTCAGTGAACTACTCTTTAAAGAGACATTGTGCATTGCGCTATTAAAGTGGGCAAAAGCAGCTTTTTTAACTCAAACCTGTGTTGATGATATGAACCAAAGATCCATTATCTAAAATGGAAAACCTGCAACCCTCATCTCCTCACACCAATATATGACTAGGCCTCGATGGGCATATTTAGTGGCCATCTAGTTGAAGAGCAAAGTTTAATATAGAATAAGGACAAAGTCCAATATGGAACAAGAACAAGGTCTGGAGATCCCATCATCACTGTTTATGACATTATAAAATGCCTAACAATACCACCATCAATATCACCATCCACTCCCAGGCTACTATGAGGGCAATTATTTATAATATTAGTATGATCCATGGGTCATATTCCCCCACACCCTGTGAATCTCTAGAGGGCAGCCGGCTATGCAGCACCATCCTTAGAGTGTAAGTGACTCATTTAACTTCAATGTTGTGATGTTAACTACAAATATATAATATCTATGGTAAGAGTGTTTAGAAGTAGACAGAGGAGAGGGAGAGATGCATTAAAGTAGTTTCGTTCATCAACACAATAACTTTCTCTGCAAGTCTCCTAAACTGGGGAAACCCTTGCCAGTTCACCTTTCTTGGACGAGTCGAATTACATTGACACCACATAATGTAACTACTAGTGTTAGTTCACACACTGACCACACACAAGGGACAACAATCAATCCCAGCATGTCTGCCCAGAAAGCCTGGCAAGAAACAGTGACTGGTTAGCTACTTGGTGCAAGTTATCTCAACACCATTGTTGACTAGTGAGCTAGTAAAAAAAAACACCCAAAGTGAGGTAGTGAGTAGAACAACGTCTTAGTTGCGAACCCAAGCAGACCACCCAGCTGTATAAATCATTAACTGCTGATAGTTTACAAATGACTGCTAATAGATTAAAGGTTGTCTCTAACTGTTAGCTAAAGGCTAAAGCAAGTTATCAAGCTAACAACTCAACCTACGTTAGCCAACGTTACTATCGCCACAAAAAACCGACTGAATGAACTAACAATGAAAACATGAGGGAGTAAAGCACATCTGCTGCGGTTTCGTAAACTATTACGATAACACTGTTTGGCTACCTTGCTTACGAAACAGGACCTTGCACTTTATTTGTTGTTAGCCTAGCCGGTTGCTATCTTTACGGTTACCTGTTGTTATACGGCGCAGATATGTGTGTCTCAATACTAAATTCCTCACATAGCGAGCAGAAATCAGCAGACCACCCAGCTGTATAAATCATTGAATGCTGATAAATTAGAAATGACTGCTAATAGATTAAAGGTAGTCTCTGTTAGCTAAAAGCTAAAGCAGGTTAGCAAGCTAACAACACAGCCAACGTTTACTATCGTCAAAACAAAAATGTAATGGCTTGATAATAAAAAATATGAGGGAGTATAACACAAAACGCTGATTTTTTTGTAAATATTAAGATAATACTGTTTGGCTACCTTCATAATATCCACATGTGTGTAACTACTGCATTTTTTCATCCACCGTTGAAGCTACCCTAATAGTAGTAACAGCCTTGCCCCCCGGCTTGAACAACCTGAGCTGCGTTCACGAACATCACTGTTCAGAAAGACCATACCTAGCGCCCACTAAAAACAAAGAACCTTTAACCTGAACTCCGATTAATTCTTTCTCGTTGAACGTTTAAAGTGGGATACCAGTCAATTTAACTTTTGAAATTGAGTCATGTTATCCCTGCCCTATGCTCCAGAACAGAGTTGGATCTGTATTGATAACTGTTTACTACGAACTAAAAAGACACGAGGAGACACGCCCCTTAATCTGTGACGCTAAATCGACTAGAATAAACTGAAAAATGAAACTGGAAAAAAATGAACATCTCCAAAAACGTATATTACTGTTATCACTTTTTATTCATTTATTTTTTTAATTATTTGTAACTTTTAAAACTGTTTTTTACTTTTTACTTTTACTGTATGGTGATTGTTGACTTAATTTTGTATGTTCAACCATTGACCCTTATACAATGTCATTGCTCAATATATCTATAGATAGATACGTAGATAGATAGATGAAAGATGTGTTACTATTGCAAGTCCATTGAAATATGTTCATTTTATTATCCTTGCTGCTATTCTTTATACACAAACGTTTTTTGAAGAAACTACCATAGCTTGATGTTTTTTCTGACAGAATTTGAATCTGATACAATACTTTATAAAAATCGTTACAAATGATAAATAAGAAGAATGTGACCTTGTTAACATCATATTTTGAAATATTGAGAGGAAAACTGAAACGTGATTTTTTTTCACCATTTCAGTCTTTATTTTGTGGTATTCTGTGGTTAACTTATATGGTCTTCTTACTGCTGAATCTTCTACACGTGATGCACATACTTTTGTCAATGAAAATAATTGGAAAAGATGAATGTGGTAGTAATCCCGCAGTGCAGTGGATATAGGTAATTTTCTAGTTTCTGGTTCACAAGTAGTAATTGGGCTATCTTAGGCCATAAAACATGCCATATACTAACCTCAAAATGAGTTGTATTATCCTTTAATACAATTCAAACAGCCATAAAAATATATTTAGTGTTTTTTTATTTTCCAAATTCTGTCAGCACACAACAAGGAACATGGTTGTAACTTTTGATCATATAATGCGATTTACACCAATTCAAGTACATTCCAGGTGATGGTGAATCAATTCAGATTTTAAAGTTAGTTGTAGTTGCATAATCGTCACACTGACATATAGAATCAAATAAAAAAAATAAAAACACATTTAAACACAACTTAGGCAGTGTTGTGCAGAAACAGTGTAATATGAATAGCCGGTCATTCTAATGAAAGAAAAGTAGTTCTTGATAGTCCCTTTAGCGTTATCTATTATCAGTATAAACTAGAATAAACTCAGAATTCATCATAATCTGTTGGGATATGAAGGTGATATCACTGTGCACTACCTTGGACAAAACGTAGGACGCACAAATAAAAGATTCTCCATAACAGTCCCTTTAGCATCGAGTATTAGCAACACAAGAACCAAGTCCAGCGACATTTTGACAAAACTTCACATTTTCATACATATCATATCATATCATAAATATCTCAACTTTTGAAATGCAACCACAAACAATGAAACAAACAGAAGTTGAATGACAGAAATGACAGAAAACAGAAATGAACTAATCATTCTGAATTTGACCTTTTTAAGAGAAACAGTTGAGCCAGCTCCAATGTTCAGTTACAACATATCACTGCCCGCTTAAAATACAACATGAAAAACGAAGTGATGGCATACAGCAAACAATTTTTACAGATAAAAATTCCTTAAGTCTTACCGATAATTGCAAAATGGTGCAAGTAGTGATCTCAAAACACATACTCATGTTAATAATCACAAAATAAATTCTTGACAGCGTTGCCTGTGAAAAACTGGAAATCAGTGTTGTCAGTGTAAATGCTACTTTGCAGCGCTTATCTGGTTCAGTTCCTTTGTTTTGCCCCTCAGATGTCTCTTACGCATTTTGATTATCCACATAACACTGAGTTTAGCGAAGTTAGCAGCCTTGAAGAGGGCCATGAACACCCCGCAGAGAATGGCTATGGAGTTCCAGGCATTTGCGGTCACAATCTGTTTGGAAAGAAGTAAAACAAAAGTTCATAAAGACACCACGGGCCGGTCAGATCAAACAACGGGGAGAATGTCAGCGAGAACTTACCAGTTTGATTTCTTGTATAAAAGGATCCCGCCATTCAAACACAACAAAGTAAAGCTGATTGGTTTTCTCTGACTCAGGCCTTTTGTCATTGAATTTCACCACACTGGACTGGAAGAGCCAACAAAATTTAGGGAAAAAAAACAAAAAACAAAAAAAACAGGTTTTTACTGTAGTTTGTTTTAACAGTCGAAGGTCTAACCATAATGGATATTAAAAAGGTTGAATTTGTTTAAACAAACAACATAAAATTCCCACCTCTTGCCGAAACTCAACAGATTCATCACTTTTCCCAGATGTCTTCACTAAAGACATCTTGACCCAGGTTCTGAATCCTCCGGAGAAGGTCCACATGGAGTAATTCCTCTCACAGTCCATCATGAACTGGGATTTATCTGAACTAGAGAGTCAGAAGGCACACAGACCGGGTCAAATAGCATTTACAAATCATTTTCTGTACTTGCTTTTAACGGACATGGAGTACCAGATGTTTGACGTTACCTCTCGTTCAAGTCACTGTACTTGGCAAAAAGCATGTAAGTGATGGCGCTGAAGTCCTCTGTTTCATTGTGGCTGAACTGCATGAAGATTAACTCTTTGTTTCTGACGTCCGAGGGGCCACGGACCACCAGAGCTTGTTTCTACGATAGACAAGAGTTAGTCAAGAGTTAGTGGAGTCTACTTTTTAGACAAAGAGATCACAACAGGCCAGTTTCACAGACAGGAATCAGTGGGAAGCCTCCTTTGAAATATTTTGATCTCTTGTATAGTAAAATGGTGCAATTTCTGCATTATAAAACATGGAAATGCCTTTAGAATGTGGGAAGATGAAATTCGACAGTTCGTCACCGCTGGAAGTGTACCGTTTTCCACACATTTACTATTTTAAGTGACTGATTTTGGTGACACAGCGCTCACTGCTGTGATGTTTCTCCACTTCACCTGTCAATCAATCAGTGTCTCCAGTACTGTGACGTCTTTTTCCTTGGATTTTTTTAAAGTTTGAGTTTCTGTAGGTGGCGCTCTTCTCTTTGTCTGTCCAGCCATGGTGGCTATCGCTGCTCATGCTGACTACCCAGTTCTTCTTCCATTTAGTCCAAATTAACTTTTTTATTTTGATTTTTTTTTACAACACACCAGGTGTTTGGAACAGCAAATGTAAAAGCTTTCAAAAATGTCACGGATTATTACTTCAAATTTAAAAGTAGAACATGTTGGAAACTCATGTCGGTGAAACCACCCAGCTGAAACCACTCATGGAAGTGCCTCTGACCGTTCGATTTGTGAATGGGCCGATGTAGGGAACTTCCCCCATCACACAATCCCCTTCTTTAGGCTTCCCAGGATCCACTAAAGGAGGAATGTAGTCATGGTAGTGGTGCTTGCAACTCAACAGCTGAGCTTTCCTCGGGTACAGGGCAATACCTGTCAAAAACAAACCAAAGAATAGATGATATGTGACAACCCGTCATGTACTGATGCTGAAATAACCCAGCATGCACTTGACGGTGACGTGCAGGAGGAGAACCCAAACTAAATATTCATGATATTAAAAAAACAAACCAGGGGGGGAAAACGAGTCAACCTCCTTGTAAGTGACGGACATGACAGGGTTGTTGAGTTTCTCCATGAAGTCGGTGATAGTTTGGTAGGCCAGGAACGCAGCAACCGTAGTCAGCATCAGGTAGATGAAGATGAGGACCACAGTGAACACATTCTTCAGACATGTTTTACTGAATTTCACCGACGGAGTGCTTTCCCCGATGTCATCCTCTGCAATGAAGGGAGAAGGAGGAAAGGAGTGAGGGAATTGACATAAGTGAGCGAGGACTACACCAACTACACCAATTAGTCATCACGGCATCAGTATTTCCTTGTGGGAGCAAAGGCTCATGGGATTAGTCTAAAAACATGATAGAAATGTGGCTAAACAACAATCTCCATATGGCAAACACCATAAGGCAAACAACAAACAAAGAACAATAACTACAATTTCAGAATAGTATTAATTAATGTATTTTTCAAGTTGCCAACAGAAGATATTTTCTGCTGACATTCATTATCTTTATATTTTATAAGATCTTCATGCCAAAAAATGACAAGTTTACAGTGTTTACAGCAGAGTTTTATTCTTGTCAGTGTGAAAAAGCCTCTGAAACAGCATTTAAACCATCATGGGTCACTAAAACTCTCCACTGAAACCAGACTAGTGAAACTCTGGATAAAAGTATATGCTACCTTGTGAAATGTTGCCTTCCGGCTCCTCTGGCTCCAGATCATCACTGACATCTTGGTAAAAACCTGGGGACTGTGTGTCGCCGTCATCACCATCATCATCATCATCATTGAACTGTAAGGTTGAAGAAAGTAAACTTTAGGAGAGAATAGCAGTAGAGACAGAATGTAGGTTTGTCCATATGGAATATGTTGGAATTTATGATTGGTCAGAAATGTTATTATTATTAATATTATTATAAGATTTGGCTTTAGTATCTACAGATCAAGAATAAACATGTTGATAAATAATATTCCTAGAGGGACCTATAGGTGTTTACAGTTTACAACAGTATCCTACTTTAAGGTATCACCATAATACTCTTATAGGGACTTATCTCTTAGAATGTGGGAATATATATAAACCTTATATTTCGGGTTGCACTAATTCACCCTAGTTATGAGTGCAGACAGCGTGTTTGGCTTTTAAAGAACGAGGCGCGACACAACTGGATCCAGAACAACATGCAGTCAGCTCTTCTAATGGGAAACACCCGTCAGCTGTCTGGTCACATGATAAAAGTGCGCTTCCAACCGACACGAGCGTTTTCAAACTGTTGACTTTTCTTTACGGCGCGAGCCTACACATTATTAGGACAGCAGCCTACAGGAGTCCTGTTGACAACACTGTTAAACACACACACGGTGGGAGTCGTGACTCACTTACCTCTTGGTATGCCCGGGATCTTTCTCGTCCAAGCATTCCGAGGCTCTTCTCCCGGTCGTCTCCGGAGGTAAGGAAGGCTAAGCACACGAAGTCAGAAAATAAACTTCAGGATGCATTTTCAGGGAAACGACATCTCCCCCGGCCTGCACCGTGTTCCCAGCTTCCGCTCAAAGGGAGACACTGGTGTTCGGCGGTGACGATAAAGGCCTATCCCATGGTTATAAGGCTAAGTAACACCTACAGGCCACGCTCCAATAACGTGTCTCGTTCCCTTGGCCTCTTGCTTCCTACCTCCTTTTATCGATACCTTGCTGGCTGTACGAGTTTTAAGTTTTGAAACAAACAACAAAGTACCAGTTGATTCGTTAGCTTAGATTGATAGATTATTTGACAATAGACTCAGAAAAAAATATGTCTTTTGTCTCCGCATTTACCGCTTTATCAGGTCAGGTGCGCTCAACCCGTGAATATGATATTTACGACGACACTGAAGGCAGCATGAGCGCCGGACACCAGAGAGGGGGAGGTTGGTGCAGGAAGTTCCGCATGAACAGCGGTCCTACCATGGCAACAGCGCAACTTTGTGTCATGTTGATCGCTCTTTCTACGAGTTTGGCAGACGATATTAAATTAACGTACAAACCGGCCAAAACACCCGTCCGCCTATTCACGGAAGAAGAGCTGAAACGGTACGACGGGAGTGAGGTAAGCTTCCTATAACCACCTACAACCTGTGTGTGTGTGTGTGTGTGTGTGTGTGTGTGTGTGTGTGTGTGTGTGTGTGTGTGTGTGTGTGTGTGTGTGTGTGTGTGTGTGTGTGTGCGCGCGCGCGCGCGCGTGCGTGTGTGAGAGAGAGATTTATTGATTGAGTAGTGAGTTTTATCTCTGTCCCCTTGTTTCCTTCGTTGTGCTGCAGGAGGGCCAGCCCATCTATATGGCAATTAAAGGAGTGGTGTTTGATGTCACCAAGGGAAAAGGTAATCAAGTGGATCACCGAACCTTTGGGTTGATTTTCTAGATTTTCAAGATGGAAATTTGACTTTCCATTCACTCAAATGAAAATGAAAATTTAAACTGCAATTTGACACAATGACAGCGTCCTCATTCATTCATATATTTTTTAATCTAATTTTCTCATATATCAGATAATAAGAGAATTTCCAGTCAATGAATTTTGCAGAAAATTCACTGAATAGACTGAATTAAAATCTATTAACCCTGAACTAGAACCGGTCAGAATGAATCATGAATCAATCAGATGCACCTCCTCAATGTATCATGATGTATCATTTTATTGCAGAGTTTTATGGGAAAGACGCAGCGTACAACGCCCTGGTGGGGAAGGACTCTACGAGAGCTGTGGCCAAGATGTCCCTCGACCCAGCGGACCTGACGTCCGATACTGTGAGTTGGTGGAGAGCAGAAACATATTAAGAGGCTCGATGTTTCCAATCCCTCTGTCTCTCCCCTCGGCCTTTCCCCTTAAAACAATATTATCAGGCTGAATGAGAAGAGCGCCCCCTCTCCCCTAGTTGAGACAACATAGATTCGCCCTGTTTGTCCAAATGAAATTCTGGTGTCGGGTATGGACACTAAAGGAAAAATCCACCTTAAAACACAAAAACAGTCCCTCAGAATCAAAGATCAAGGGTTTCTTTTCTAGACCGACGATCAACAATCATACAGAGAGAAATCCATCATATAAGAGGAGAGAGACCAATTTAGACCAGAATGCAATGCAGCCACAAGATATGTTGCGTTTTGAGAAAGGTGTGCGTCTCTCACTTTTTCTCAACTGCAACAACTTGCTCTGTTGCTCTCGCAGTCACTGTCAGTATCGCTCTCTCCGTCTGCGGCTTGTCGAAAGGCATTCTGGGAAATTCAGGAGATTTAACTTAAGTAGAAGTAGGCGAGGTTGGTTGAGGGAAAGTGGGCGCAACAAAAAGGTGCTTGGCAACACTCACAATCACAAAATAACTCCTGGAACGCCTTGAAGTTGAAATCATATAATCATATATGTTGTTGTTTCAACCTGATAGCTCGTGGGAAACCTCCCTCAAATTCCCTGTAAGTCTCTATGGGTGTTGCCAGTTAGATAACCTCGGTGACATACCTGCTCCCACCCATCCTCATTTCCTCTGACACCCAAGCCAGGTTTCTATAGATAGTGATCGATAGTAGTTTAACAGCACAAGGGATCTTCCCTCTATATCAGATCCTGTGTATAAAAAATGTCAGTCACTTACCTTACACACTCACACTCCTTACTATTGGTTGCTTGTAGTGTTGGATGCTTAACATTACATTACATTACAGGCATTTAGCAGACGCTTTTATCCAAAGCGACTTACAATAAGTGCATTCAACATAGGTAGAGAACTACTAGTCACCAGAAATCATGAGTGCATTTCCTTCCTAAACAAGCAACTAAGAGCAGAACTAGTGTTAAGGTAAGGTTAAGGTAAAAGTGAAATAAGTTAGCTACCTACTTTATCTTAAACAAATGAGACAAATAAGTGAATCAAATAAACAAGAGCTCAGACATCTAAGTGTAAACTGCCAGGTGAATGTAATACATATGATCTGTTGTCTTCTGCAGACGGGCCTCACCGAGGAGCAGCTGGCGTCTCTAGAAAGTGTATTTGAAGGCACGTACAAAACCAAATACCCCATCGTGGGTTACGCAGCATCACGTATCCTCAACGAGGACGGGAGCCCCAACGAAGACTTCAAACCAGAGGACCAGCCTCACTTTCAAATCAAAGATGAGTTTTAATCTTTTTTTTTTTTTTTCAGCTTCTGTAAAGGATAGTGGTTTGTTAGTGTCTTGTTAATATATATATTTTTTTTTTTACTTGATCAGCATCAGAACCAAGTACAATAAATACACAGTAGTTTGTCTTTTGACTCACATGGAGCAACAGCATCTCACATACAGTACAAGGGGCAGTGCAAGTCATACAATAGACACTTTCTGTTCATATTTACTTGAAGTTAAGGTTGACATATGACTTATGGGTTGAGTTTTATGACTCCAGGGCCCAATAAAACAATTGAAGACACCTTGTATCTTATATAACACACAGTCATCCATAGGAGAGCAAGGCTGTTGTTCTTAGTTGTTAGGGACGTACCTGTAAAAGGACATTAGAGTATTATAGAATAATGTCACGTGAAAGCTCCTGATGCTCTGTGAATGTCCACGTTATCAGAAGTTTGTTTTCTAGATTTTGTTTTTGTATAATGACCATTAAAGTCCAAATGTCAAACTTTAAATTTGTCTTTGCATTCATTTCTCATTTGAGTTTCACCACGATAAAACTTTTTTGGAGGCTACCCCCTCGATGTTATCTCCTCATGTCGGCCCATGGCCCCCTGTGACATAAATGGCACCTCGAGGCTGTAAAGCTCTGAATCAAAGGTCGCAGTCACGAAGGTGCTGAGACAAGTGGTTGTCTTTTGGGTGGACCCGTCCGTCTCGGCCCGAGTGTGTGTGTCCTCGAGGAGTCGTCATAGCAGAGGGCGAGGCCGGCAAGCCAAGCCTCCCACCTCAGGGTAAGTGATCTACAGCTCAGTTCAAAGGCCGGAAGCCCTGCCCTTGAGTGTGCCAGCCAGAGAGCAGAGTTTCTTTCTTTATCAGGTGGAGGTTTTGCAGCGAGAGACCACTGCAGTCTCAGTCAGCCGGTGGGAAACACTTTCTTTTTTTGCCGGAGCTCGTATACGCCACTCGGAGACAAGATGCCCAAAACGGTAAGATTCTCACGGTGGGGGGAAATGTGGTGTTGTGGCGAGATAATTCAATGTGTCACCAACCAGATTACTGCAGGTTAAAGTTAAATTTAGCTAAACGGTGGAGAGCCGGGAGCTTAAGATGCCTCTTCACCCAAATTCACCTCCTTAAGAGTTAATGAAACACTGGAGAAACAGCATTGAGAACAGAGCATATCCCATTTTAAGTTTCAGCAGGTTTCTATTCTAGGTATAACATGATTTGAGTGTTTTAGTCACCTGCTGAATACCATGCCTCTGTAATCTGCTGAAACTTGTGAGTGAATTCCAGCAGCCTCCTTGGTTCTTACTCATTAACCAAACTTAGAGTTTGACCCGTCCCCTGAGACATTCATGGCACTGAAATGCTACTTCATGGCCGTGGGCTTTCGCTTAACCACTGATAATCATTGCAATTGCCTTTTTGATGACATTGGAGTTATTTGGAAATGTCAAGAATGGCCGGCAGCTCATGACTGTTTGGTTTAACGGACTCCCAATTGATTCACACGCTTTGATTTTGTAAGTCGGCTGAGGTTAGGGCCCGTTCCATCAGTTTAAGAGAGACCAAACACAAAGGAGTCCTTATACACTCCTTTTACTATGAGGGTCCACTATCAGAACAACTGAAATATAAGGCACTGGTCTTATAAACTGGTACATTACACTCCAAGGAGAAAGCCTCTCCAAAGGGGTCATATTGACGTGTATATAAGCAGCATTAATGTGACTTGATAAAAGAAAGCATATGGGCAGATGTGGCTTGTGTTGTTCTGGAAGATGAAACACCTATGTTTCAACACCTATGTGCTGTGACTAGACTAGGGGGCATCACAGGTAGAGTTACTCTAATGTGTATTAACAGTAACAAGGCAACGCTACCTGAACCAGCGAACCGAATGACCCTCCGAAGGTTATTGTTAATGGAGCAGCCTGTGATTGTAATGGATGGCTGCTTCGACTATGGGTTCAGAAAGGTCAAATTGTGCTAGCTAGCATTAAGGAAAAGCATTAGCGGGACTTTAAGGGAGTTATCTTTTGCATTTGATCAATGAGAGTGGAAGCGGTTGGGAAACACGGTGGAGGCTTTGGAAATGTAGATGATGTCCCAGTTCTTGTTGCCCAAGTGCTCAGCGGGGTTATCTTTATAACACCCCTGTAAGTTCATAAATTGGTTGCGTAACTGCTACAAGCCAGTGCTTTCATGCAGTCAGGGGTCAGGGGTCAGTTTTGCAATTGTTGTCCTATTCAATTGCCTTCTAAGGAAAAAAAAATAGTGAATATCCCAGAAGTTTTTTTTTCTCTTTCTCTCTGATTCTGAATGTATTCCCTTTTATTCTAACAGTTATAGGACAAACGTATATACCAGTGCTATAAGGTTGGTAGTGGTGAAGTCTAAAGGAGACTTGGCAAGCGCTGACTATTTTGATATTTTAATCTGCCTTTGTGCAACCTTGTGGCACCTTGCAAGGGTAGTCCAAAGTCTAAGGAGATAGCAAGCAATTATGGTTTATGAACAATCCACTTCACAGCCCCACATTAAAGACATCGTCACACAAATTACACGATTATGTTTTTTTTTATCTCGACACATCGTGATTTAACCTTCAAATGATAATGTGCCCAAGTTAAGAAGCAATATTTTTGAAGGTTATTGAAAAAGTGAGTCCAGGAGCGTATCAATAATTGTTCCAGATTGCATGGAGGAAAAAGAGTACGGAGGGTCTGTGTGTATCGGGGGGGGGGGGGGGCGCTAGCATCATGTGGCTAAAGGATGAGCTCTTTGCTGCAGGTCAACGTTCGCGTCACCACCATGGATGCGGAGCTGGAGTTCTCCTTCCACCCCAACACCACGGGGAAGCAGCTCTTTGACCAGGTCGGTACGCTGCAGTACACAAAGCACACAGTCGAGGCTATACATAGATTTATGGTGTATAACACGTAGTACGCACACCTAACAGCCTGTACTGGTATAGTGTGTATATTTACTCATGATAGGAAGGTAGTACCATGATAGGAGGGTGTTTAGTGCAGGCTGATCTCTTCATACATGTATGTCCCATGTGTCTGGTTCCTGCTGCAGGTGGTCAGGACCATCGGCCTGCGGGAGGTCTGGTACTTCGGGCTGCAGTTCGTGGACAGCCAAGGGTTCGTCTCCTGGCTGAAGGTCGACAAGAAGGTAGTTCTCTTTATCCTGCTCTACTCTACTCTACTCTACTTTATTATTATTATCTACTCTACACTCTATTCTACTCTACTTTATCATACTGTACTTTACTCTACTCTACTCTACCATATCCTGCACTACTCCACTCTACTGTAATTTAACATCCTCCACTCTTGTCTACTCTACTCTACTCTACTCTACTCTACTCTACTCTCCACTCCACTCTAATTTATTATCTACTCTACTCCACTCTATTCTACTCTACTTTATCATACTGTACTCTTGTCTACTGTACTCTATTTTGTCATCTTCTGCTCTACTCTACTCTACTTTATCCTACTCTACTCTACTCATCTCTGGTTTACACTACTCTACTCATGTTTACGCTGCACTACTTTATCATACTCTACTTTATCCTACTCTACTCTCCGCTCTACTCTAATTTATTATTATTATCTACTCTACTCCACTCTATTCTACTCTACTTTATCATACTGTACTCTACTCTACCTTATCCTGCTCTACTCCACTCTACTCTAATTTATCATCCTATACTCTTGTCTGCTCTACTCTACTTTATCCTACTCTACTCTACTCTATTTTGTCATCCTCTACTGTTGTCTACTCTACTCATGTTTACGCTGCACTACTCATGTTTACTCATGTCATCCTCTGCTCTACTCTACTTTATCCTACTCTACACCACTCTACTTTACCCTACTCTACTTTATCCTACTCTACTCTACTCAACTCTACTCTACTCTACTCAGGTCATAGCCCAGGATGTAAAGAAGGAGACTCCCCTGCAGTTCAAGCTCCGGGCCATGTTCTACCCCGAGGACGTGACGGACGAGCTGATCCAGGACATTACCCAGAAGCTCTTCTTCCTGCAGGTGAAGGAGAGCATCCTGAGCGATGAGATCTACTGCCCCCCCGAGTCCGCCGTGCTGCTGGCCTCCTACGCCGTCCAGGCCAAGTTCGGGGACTACAATAAGTTTGCGCAACAGTACATCTCCTCTGAGCGCCTGCTGCCCAAGAGGTGAGTGTGAGGTGATCCGTGTCACTTCCTGTCCGCCGGAGGTTTTCTCCCAGGAACGCCCCCGCCTGACACCGGGTGACTAGAGCAGCAAATGGAAAAGCTTTCATGAACTTTGCATGAAAATGTGAGAGATTATTATTACTTTAAATAAAAAATATGCTATGGCAGAAGGTACAAGACACTCAGTAACGCAGCCAAAGGGTTGTTGGGTCGATCCCTGGATCCAGTAGTTGAGCTGGTATGTACATGTACAGCGCCAACACTGCTAAAGTGCCTTTGAGCATGGCACTGAACCCCAAACTGCTGCAGGGCTGCTGCATTGTGGCTGACAGCTGACTTCTGGAGAGGTGTGTGTGTGTGTGTGTGTGCGTGTGTGCGTGTGTGTGCGTGCGTGCGTGCGTGTGTGCGTGTGTGTGTGTGTGTTGAGCAGGGATAGGAGGAAATTCCAGTTAATGTACTAAATTTAATAAATTGGTAAATAAAGAAATCCAAATCTTAAATGTCATATTTTTTTTTACTGCAGATGGTTTCACACTATGCTGTTACCCTGCAAATCCAATAGCTACCGTCGGTGGTCACTCAAGCTGTTAATGACTCAGTTATTGACTCATTTTTTGTACGCCACGACATAGTACCATGTGTTTGATTTAGCGCTGTACGTAGACGCAGAGTGTTTACAGTTTATGGCTGCTGGTAACCTGTCTGTCCCCTCAGGGTGCTGGACCAACACAACCTGTCCAAGGTCCAGTGGGATGAGCGGATCCAGATTTGGCACAAGGAGCACCAGTCAATGCAGAAGTAAGTTAAGACAAACACATCCCGGCCAGAGTCTGTATTGATAACGCTACCACGTGTTGCATTCAAAACAGTGTAGCTTGTTGTGATCCGCACCCGTGTTATGAAAATCAGACGATAAATAATGATGATAAAGGACCTTCTGTGGCATTATGTTGGAGAAAATGTGGAAAAATAGGTGACCACACACACATCTTTTGGGATTGTCCAATAATTCAAGGGTTCTGGAAAAGTGTTAAAAAAGAACATTTTAGAGGTGGGTGTCCCCCCAGATCCATTGTTATTTTTGTTAGGAGTTATACCTAAAGAGATATATAGCACAGATAAGAGGTATATACTACGGATACTTGTATTGACCGCCAAGAAGATGATAACTGTGAACTGGAAGGATACAAAACCACCAACCATAACTCAGTGGGTGCAGAGACTGACTGAAAGTCTGCAACTGAAAATGAATACTTTTATACGAAGGTGGACTTGTGCTACGTTATATCTTGGTGTCAAATAAAATGAGACGGGTTGTAACAAAAATGTGTTATTATAATGGAATACCATCAAAAATGCCATTGGTACTGTAGGTTCCTCTGTAACTGACCCCGTTTAGCTGCAAATGCCACCCCTTCTGTACATGTTTTTTATTTTTATACTTATTTTTTGTACTAAATTATTATTATTATTATTATTATTATTATTATCATTTTTAATTATTTTTTTATCCTTTTTATTTTTATTTTATTGTATTTTTATTAATTTATCTTTATTGGGGTCCTATGTCAAGAAATGTTTTGTTATGTAAAATAATGCAAAAAATTAAAATAAAAAATAATGATGATAAGTTAATAAATGATATGTCTGTTTGTCTGTGATGCTATGATATGTATGTGTGTTTTTTCTCTCCTTCTCCTTCCTGAACAGGGACGACTCTATGCTTGAGTACCTGAAGATCTCCCAAGACCTGGAGATGTACGGCGTCAACTTCTTTGAGATCAAGAACAGGAAGGGGACAGACCTGTGGCTGGGCGTGGACGCCCTGGGGGTCAACATCTACGAGAAGAACGACAAGTAAATCTGTCACTCTTTTCCCTCTGTAGCGTCTCTCTCTCTCTCACTGCTTTCCTGTTACTCAAGCTGTAGAAACTTTATCCACTTTCAAGGAAAAAAAAAGAAAAAATTTGCTTTTTTGTGATTTATTGCTATTCTTTCCTTTTTTCTTACCTTAATATTTGTTTTTGTTTTTTCTGTTTTAAGTTTGTATCATTCTTATCGTTATTTTTTCTTTTCATCCATGTTTTTCTTTTGTCTTTTTAAGTGTATGTTGTTTTGTTTTTTGTGTTTTGTGAAATAAGCAAATAAAATCTCCACTGTCAACTATCTATTAAAGCAAAAATTCCCTATCAACCTCACTCCTAACCAAGCAAGCATTGAGGTGATGACATTACCTGAGCTTTGTGAACAGGAGGTCACTGTCCCCTGCTACAACCCGTCAGCTGACAGACTGACAGGCATGGCTGTTGTTTTTGAGAGGCCATTGACCTAATTCTCTTGATTCTACTACAACATACAAGGTTTTGTTGCTCCATTGACCTTGTACCACCCGTGTTGAAAGCAGTAGATCCAAACACAGCGACTGTATCTGCAGAATGAGGCGTTTCTGCTTCACTGTGTGGAAAAAAATGTACGATTACGTCTGAATGTTGAATATTTCTGAGCTCTTCTTCTGCTTCGTTTCAGGCTGACTCCAAAGATCGGATTTCCCTGGAGTGAAATTAGGAACATTTCTTTCAATAAGAAGAAATTCGTCATCAAGCCCATCGACCCCAAATCTCCTGTAGGTCTTTCATAAGTGTTTGCCCGTCTATAAAGTGTGTGCAAATGTATAATCACAAGTTAGATAAGAATGCACGCAAGCATTAATGTGGCAGAGGTTCGAGGAAAAACACAAACGTAAAAAGTGTGTAACAATGTTGGTTATTAGAAAAAAGGTTTTGTAAAATGTTGGGAAATGATACATATTATTTTTGCAGGAGTTCATATTCATAGCCCCGCGCCTGCGTGTCAACAAGCACATCCTGCTGCTGTGCATTGGCAACCATAGCCTGTACATGGGCCGGCGTAAGGTTGACTCCATCGAGGTGCAGCAGATGAAGGCCCAGGCCAAAGAGGCGAAGCAGCAGAAACAGCTGGAGAGGTGAGGGGAAGTTAAAGGGGAATACCACTTCAATACCACAATTCAAGATATGAAGATATGAGTATATGTTATTGCCACGATCTCCACTAGTCCAGTCAGTATCGATGAACGCAAGCAACTCCCCTCAAAGGCCATAAACCAGAGAGTTGAGGCTTGACCTTGGTAAAATCAGTCTTTCCTTCCCGTGATCTGCAGGGCTCAGCTGGACAGCGAGAAGAAGAAGAGGGAGGCCATCGAGAAAGAGAAGGAGCAGATGGAGAGAGAGAAGCAGGACCTGATGACGAGGCTCTACCAGTATGAAGAGACAACCAAGAGAGCAGAGAGAGGTAAAGGGCGGAGAGATGGCTGACTTGACTCAACCCCCGTGAGTGACTCATGGGAGCCCGTGGACTGGGCGGTTCTGGGTCTGATCAGAAAACAAACGAGTATACATCCTGAAGCAGTAGAAGATGTTGGCACCACACTGCATTAATACAAAATAAAACCAATATCATACATACTGGAGGGATGGAAGATGGACTGGTTGGGGACGGTCCTCTGCCGTGAGTTTCCAGCAGTGGGGAAGAAGTTAAAATAAATTAAGTGTTTATTTGCCAAATTGCAAAACAAATTTAAGTTGAATAAGTTGAATAAATGACCAAAATCACTCAGATAAAAATCAGATCAAGGGGGAAGAAAATCTCCCCTGAACCAAAGTTCCCACCCTGTACTGTATCTGGTACTGTACGTGAAACGACACCTTTCTGTGTTGCTGACTCGGTCCTTTAGATCTGCAGGAGCAGCTGGACCGGGCCATCAGGCTGGAGGAGGAGAGGAGGCGGGTGGAGCAGGAGGCTGCCCGGCTGGAGGCTGAGAGGATGGAGGCCATCATAGCCAAGGAGGAGCTGGCCAGGCAGGCCGAGGACCAGATAAAGAATCAGGAGCAGCTGGTGAGTGTAGCGGGAATGGTAATAATATTGATCTGACCCCGACCTCTGACCTCCCTGTGGAGGGGGCGGGAGAAGAGAGAATGTCCCTATGAGATTAATAAAGAGTCACGGTGCGTTATACTGTAGTTACAGCTATTTGGGAAAAGTCTAGTATGGCAGTAATAACAACCTCTAGCCAGGTCGGTCTTTCCTGGGGAGATTCCCCCGGTGCACAGGAAGTTTTACACAAATAATATTTGTTTGGAATAAACAGAAGAAGAACTGGATAGTTAACATGAGCAAAGGGCGCCACCTACAGAAACTGAAACCTCACTAACAGAACAGAAAGTGGACACACTCTTTGATTGACAAGTGATCTTAGCACTTGTCAAGCTAGCACCGAAGATTAAAAAAAAAAAAACCCAAGGGTCTCACGGTCTCACCGCTTTAATTGTCCAGATAAATGAGGTTGTCGAGTTAAACAGGTGCTGTTTTTGGGGCTTTGTGACGCCACGGTGTCTTGCTTCCTCCCTCAGGCGGCAGATCTGGCGGAGTACGGCGCCAAGATCGCCCTGCTGGAGGAGGCCAAGAGACTCAAGGAGGAGGAGGCTGACTCCTGGCAGAACAAGGTGAGTTTCCTACGGTCGACGGACAAGCGAGGACATGAGGAAATCACAGGAATTACCCAGCGAACATCAAAACGTACTATTTCCTCCTTGTTGAGGTTTGTTTACAGGCCCCCCCTTTTACGGATCAACAGAGGTGTATTGGTGCTCTATCTGCAGGGCTGTACTCTCCCCTTCAACATTCAGCTGATCAATACATAGCAGCTGACTAATCGATGCACATTACATGCACAGGTTTCTACAGGTTAAATCCCTTTAACTGTTTGTGTGCTGGGAAGAAAATGTACCAAACATGAATAAAATTCTCATGTTTTTAGATATAGGGGGGGGGGGGACAGTCGAGTCACCATCCAATAGTGGCCGAGACCAAGACAAGTCCGAGTCAAAATAGACACGAGACCGAGACAAGTCCAAAGTGGTCTTGAGGCTACAGCCCTGTCTGCTGGTGTAGTTTGTTCTCAAACCGGTGACAACAACATTTCTATTAAACAAGTAGCATCAGACATCATCATGAAGGCACCAGGGATAATTACATCAGACGCATCGGTGATTTTCAACCAATCAAAACAAAGGACACCTCGTCCAACCTCCCCTCTGTGTCTCTCCTTCCTTCCTCCCAGGCCAGGGAGGTGCAGGAGGATCTGCTGAAGACCAAAGAGGAGCTGCACGTGGTGATGGCCTCTCCTCCTCCCGCCCGCGCCGCCGCCTCCTCCTCCTCCTCCTCCTCCTCGGACAGCGAGAGCGACCACGAGCACAGCGAGGAGAACAGCACCTACAGCGCCGAGCTGCAGTCGCAGGGAATAAACGACCACCGCCAGGAAGAGGAGCGTCTCACCGAGGCCGAGAAGAACAAGCGCATGCAGAACCAGCTGCTGGTGAGTTACGGGATCCAGCTTGACGCGCATCACAAGCTGAAGGCCCAATCACAGATGTAGCTGTTGTAGAAATGTCTTGATACTGGCCACTTGTCAATTTATTGAATAGAAATGTTCCCACTTCCGTTTAGAACATCACTTTGGTGGGACAGTTTCGGATTTGCAGGAAAATTGAAAATTAAACCATAACACCTGTCGTGGAAGAATCAAGGAGAGACCAGACCAAGGCTGTCTTTGTGGTATTTTATTGAAGCTTCAACAAAATGATCTACACAGTCAGTGGGTTTCACCAAAGTGCAGATGAAGCCCACTCTCAACATGAAGCTTTTATACCTTATCTAGGTGAGGGAGTATCTAGGTAAGGGGGGGCTATGTTATTTCAGGCCTCCTCTGTGCTTAGTTTCCCTGTACTTCAGCAATGACGTGATGGAATGTATAGGTCTTTCTGTTTTCTTAGAAGACCCTAAGCGAGTCTCGCTCCCCTCTCATTCTGGGGGCAAAGGCTGTCTTGCTTTGGTTAAAGTGTCAGGTCAAAGAGAAGGTTAAACAACCACAGGAGAGAAGCTTAAACAACCACAGGAAACCTGCACAGAACAGCATCTGCTGCACGCACAGGAAACCTGCACAGCACAACATCTTTGCATCTTTTAACGGGTGACTACAACAGCATACGAGTTTACATAATATAGCAGCATAGGTTATGAGGTTACATGATATAGCAGCATATGAGATTAACAACCATAAATGTAAATTTCCACTACACACCCAAAGGAAAAATGTACACTTGTTAAAACAGCAATTGGTGATGTTACCTTGCATTTCTGGCTTCATTTTGTTGTTTGGTGGTATACTTTCTTCTTGTTCTCATGAATAACTGGCCAAACGTAGACGATGCGACATCACATCAATCATATTTCCAGCTATAATGGAGTTTGATAAAATGTTTCAGGGATCTAAAACATGAACAGTAAACGTCAGGTTTGGGTGTCAGCTCCTCAGAATCAAAGAGCTTCTTTTTGCTATCTCCACCTACACTTAAAACCCACGGCTAAATGCAACATGTACAGGCCCGTCCTCCGGGGGCTGCTGAAAGTCATTCTGGGAAATGTAGAAAATCCACTGACCGAAGCAGAGGTAGGACGAGGCAGGTTGAGGGAAAGTGGGTACACCAAAATATCACAGAACATCACAGATGATATATAACAGTGTAAGAGCATCTGAGGGAGAAGTGTATTGTTATGGTTTAAAAACTGGACGGTTTCCCCCCCCTACAGGCCCTGAGCTTGGAGTTGGCACAAGCCAGAGATGATAGCAAGAACACCCCGAACGACTTGCTCCACTCAGGCAACGTGCAAGCCGGCCGTGACAAGTACAAGACTCTGCGGCAGATCCGCCAAGGCAACACCAAGCAGAGGGTGGACGAGTTCGAGTGCTTGTAGAGACCCGGAGATCTCCCGACTGCCCCCGAACACCTCACGGAGGCCCTATTCAGCACTTGTTAATTGAAGTGTGATGTAATTCCGGCCACACTTGATCTTAAAGAGGATAGTCCGTCTGTGGTGTGTTATAGGCTGGTCTTTTGGAGGTTTTTTGTTGAAAGCACTCTCCAACAGCGCTGTAGTCCCGTAAAAATGTAATGTTTGGACCTACGATTATCTGTACGTCCTTTTGGAAACTCTAACGGTACTGTCTTTGCGATAGGGCGTTTCTTGATGTATGAACAAAGCCAGATTGTTGATCTTTAGGTGTACTGTAGAAATGATATATACGACAAATGATCAAAAGTTGTTGTTGTCATAGTTCTAATAGTTATAATGCCATTTTGGTGTTGTGCCACTATACAAAAATATAACTGTCCCCTATGCAATCAAGTGTCCAAATAACATTTTTATTTAACTTGTTTTAATGTGCTCATCTTCCCACATAGGGTTGAAATTAATGGGTTTTATGATTTCAAATGTCAGTGTGTATGCGTTTTGGCGCAGTGATACACAGGACAACTTTTTATACATTTCTGACGGGCCACACTTCAGCTTTGTTGCTTATTTTACTATTTCATACGGGAACGTCTTATAGCCGGGAGCAACCTGAACGTGCTTTTCAACCTTGGGTCTCGTTTTAAATTGACTGCAACTAGGAGTGTTGCCCAAATGAATAAAATAAATCCCTTTGATGCGACGCCCTTTTACCAGGTAGGGTCTAATCTAACTAACTATAACTAACTACCCTGCCAGTGTGGGCCATCATGAACAGAGCTTCATCTGTTGCAGCTTTATATTGAAGAGAACAATTTCAATAGCAGTGATGCCTCCATAATAGCAGATGGTGCTGATGTCAGAATATGTATAATATCTCATGAACTTCTTCCATTCCATGAAATAAAAATATATATACACTCATTCATTTTCCATGTATTATTTAATCTGGCATTGTTGGACAGCTTGACAAGAGCTATACTGGAGCATCAGGAATAATATCGCCTGTGTTGTGAAAAGGAAAGGTCATTTTAAATATTGACTTATTTAAAAATGTCCTCAGGTTGCTAGACAACTTGTGAAGCCCGGAGGCCTTTCTGTCTGTTCAAACAGGTACTGAGTAAATATTGTATCTTTGAATGAAAGCATGGATCATTATGAGTAATATTTGAAGGCCTGACGAGGTACTTGTTGGAAGCTGCACGAGCTAGTGACCTCTCTCTCTTAAAGGTGATATATTCCTGTTTATTGAATCATCTTATCTCCACCGTTTTCCTCTTCAAATCAAAACGTTACCTGCTTCAAAACCACTTTTTGAGAATCTGTGGGATTGCCCTCTGTTCCCTCTCGGCAGAATCTAAATATATGGCGATGACAAATAGTCCAAATACAGTTGCACCCAACTGCGATGTGGGGGTGGTGCTGAAATAACAGCTCCCAATCAATGTGCGTCTCCAGTCCCGGTCGATCCTCGGTTAGTCGCTGCAGAGTTTCGGCTCCCCGAACTGCAAGGAAACCAAAACTTTGATCGCGAGCGTGTTTATCATGAAGCGGCAAAACGCCAGGACTCTCGCGCTCATCATCAGCATCCTCACCTACCTGGTGGTCGGGGCGGCCGTCTTCGACACCTTGGAGTCCAAACAGGAGAAAAGTCAGAGGAGGAAACTCGACGCCAGAAAATATGAACTCATGCGCAAATATAACTTGACCAAAGAGAACTTTGACGAACTGGAGCTCGTCGTCTTGCAGCTGAAACCTCACAAAGCCGGCGTGCAATGGAAATTTTCCGGATCTTTTTACTTCGCCATCACTGTGATAACGACAATAGGTGGGTACGCGTTATTACTGAACCTGTTAAAGGGGAAATCGTGTCTCTGATAAGTTTGAAGCGAACCGCAGCCCGTTTGAAGATGCTCGTTTTTCTGACACTATATAAGCGATCAGACCGCTCCAGGTTTAACCAAGGACAAAGACAAGGACATGCCTTTCTGTTTTTATATCCTGTGCTGAAAATGTCTCTGTGTACAGCGACGGGTCACCGTGGAGGAAAATATGAAATGTTGAAATGTCAATTCACAACGTTAAAGTCAGTTTTAATAGTGTTGGCAGTGGAAAAGGGTGTCGGGTCTGTGTTGAGAGAAGCTTCAGTTCGTCTGCTGTGGATTTGACTCGAGCAACAGTTTTGAAATATATTATATTAGCTTGTAAAAAATAATTAAAACAACTGAGAAACTTCAAGTACCAGTTTTATACTACAGAGTTACCAAAACACAAAATAAACCAAATAAAGCTGCTTGTTATATCATTTAATTTCCCTAGTGTGTGCGGTGTAAATATCTGGTGTCTTTCCGTGTAGGCTACGGCCATGCAGCCCCCAGCACAGACTCAGGGAAGGTGTTCTGCATGTTCTACGCCCTCCTGGGGATCCCGCTCACCTTGGTCATGTTCCAGAGCCTGGGGGAGAGGATCAACACGTTTGTCAGGTACCTGCTGCACCAAGCCAAGAAGTGCCTGGGAATGCGTCAAACACAAGTCTCCATGGCAAACATGGTGACAGTCGGCTTCTTCTCCTGCCTGAGCACCCTGTGCGTGGGGGCTGTGGCGTTCTCCCACTGCGAGGGATGGAGCTTCCTCCACGCTTTCTATTACTGCTTCATCACGCTCACCACCATCGGGTTCGGCGACTACGTGGCCCTGCAGAAGGACCACGCGCTGCAGAACGACCCGCGGTACGTGGCCTTCTGCTTCGTCTACATCCTGATGGGCCTGACGGTGATCGGGGCGTTCCTCAACCTGGTGGTGCTTCGCTTCCTGACCATGAACGCCGAGGACGAGCGGAGGGACGCCGAGCAGAAGGCCTTGCTCTACGGCCACAAGCCCAGAGAAGAGATGACCCGCCTGGTGCCGGTCTCGACCTTGACCCCGTCCACGCCTGTAGGAGACGGCGGCGCGAAGGCTAAAGATTTAAAAGGTGTCTACACCGAGGTGCTACATTTCCAGACAATATGCTCCTGCCTGTGGTACAGGAATAGGGAGAAGCTGCAGGCCTCCATCCCCACCATGATCCCTCAGGAACTGTCCTTCTCTGATGCCTACTTGCAGCAGAGCAGTAACTGTCCTCACTACGTGGAGCCTGGATCTACAGGCTGTGTGTGCAGTCCACGTCAATGCACAAGCATCAGCTCCATAACAACAGGCCTACACATTCTCTCTCCGTTCAGGATGTTCAAGAGACGAAGCTCCGTCTAGCCTCTCAATAACGGCACATTACAGTACAGCGCAATACGGTCTTTACTGCCGAGCGGACAGTAGATACCCGGCGGCCCTCGCAGCAAAGACGTCAATGCAAGTAGATGTTTGCGGTGCTATAATCCTAATCATCCAGAAGCAAAACGAATGGAAATGGAGCGTGCAAATATTTACAGTGCTTTGACTTCAACTCATTTCCCAGGGTGTGTCGTGTGCCATTGCCTGGTGGTGTCGCCGCCAGGAAGCCAGCAGGCGTCCTGTAGTACACGTGATATACACCGCGCACAAGACGCAGGCAGCTGTGCGGCGGCAGGGCGAGTGCTGCTAGACTCGATGCATGCGAGGTGAACGGGAAGGTGGATTTGGCCCCGCTCCATATGTATCTCTCTCCAACTCTGTTCACAGGTTCACAGATCTCAGTGCCTAGCCAATGAAATGCATCCAGATTCAGATTCAGTCTGCAGCGCTGTCTGCATCACACCTGGATCAGATAGTAGTATTTAGTATTTGTTTTAACTTGTTTAGAGTGCCAGGTGGAGGGGTTTACCATTTCAGGACAATAGACACAGTACATTGTACATGGTAACAACCCCGCCCATCTGGTATACCAAGGACATAAAACAAACGCCAGAAATACTTGGAAATACTATTGGACCTACAGGTCTGGCCTCCGTCGAGTCTCGTCCACGTCCAGGAAACTGATCTGTTGTTGGACTGTATTTATGTACGAGTAGAAAGTGTTTGCACATGTTTGATCGCGAGCGTATAATGAAATAATGATGATGACGCATTTCGTTTTTTGGTGACTCACAATAATCGACCCAGAATACAACAGCCTATACTTTATGCAAGTACTGTATTAGTTTCAATGGACTTTATAAACCAGTAGGACTACATTATGTTGCACTAGTATAAATGGGAAAAGGTTTGTACAGATGCCAGGAGCAGAATAGTACTTGAACTCTTTAAATATTTGAAAAAGTGACGTGTGTACAATGCGTCGAAAGTTGACACTGATAAATCAAGCACACCTCAACTAGTTCAAATCTTCACAATATTCTCATATATTTTGTCCAGGATTTGAAAGGAGTACTCATAGGAGAATATTAAAACATGGATGTTTTTATCCAACAACTGTTTCTGGGTTTCTTGATGAAATTTCATCATGTTTCCCTATAACGTCGGTCACTGGATGATTGTCGCTACCATTAAAGTCTCTCTACTGTCTGTCTACAGGTTTTCAAGAAAGACAAGCTGTCATAGGCTATAATAATTTATGATTTATAGAAAACGATGTGCAACTTTGAAATTCTGAAATTCATCTACATGTAAGATGTGTGTATAGGATGTAGTCGTGCAGTTTCGCCAGAAGGACCTCACATGAATCTCTGTATTGTGTTGCTGAATGTATAGAAGTTAACCGCGTGGTCCAGATGGTTTCCCCATGGGAATTTGACTAAAGTCCAGTTCTGGACATCCTACAGTAGGTTACTCACTGGTGAGATTATGGTGGCGTGTGAGTATGTCGTGGTATGTGCGAGTATATATATCTGTTATGTCTAACCCATCATCTTATTATATGTATTATATGTTTGTCTCATCTTATTTTATGTACATCTGGTTTTGTTTCATTTCTAAAGTTCATTTCTAAAGTGGTGCCCGTGTCTTTTTTGTGTTCCTGCGTGAACCCTGGTGGCTTCCTGGGTGGATTAACCTTCCTAACCTGGATATATAAAAGGTCAGTCGGTCACTTAGTTAGTTGGAGAGTTAGAGAACTAGAAGGAACACCTGGTAGACTTTACAAGACTGTGGTGCAAGACTGATACAGTGAAGAGCTTCGATGGAGAAGATGATGAACACAAGGTAATATGGCAGAATTGAAAAATGTACCTTATAACTATATACTCTATATATAACTATATTTTATAACAGGAAGACTAAAATGTCTCCACTGTGATCAGAAGTACCCCATCAAACTGAAACGGCAGCTGATCCTGACGGCAAAAATCTTCTGGTTATAAAAAATATTCAAAAACAAATGACTAGTTTTCTTTTCTTTTTTTTTCCTCCTCAAAAAACATTTTCTTGTGTGTTCTCAGTTGTTGGGCATATAGAGCAATTAAGGTTGCACCTTGTTATCAAAAATTGCTTGCCATTGCAACATCAAACCAGCTACAACTGGCCGTGTGCCGGTGAATTTGCCTTCAGCCATTAGACGTGCACAGAAAAGCAACAGAAGGAGTATCCATTCGACAAATCCCTGTATTGACTCCCCGTGGCTCTAGCATCTGCTGTTTTCTACTTTGGCCATAGACCTGAGTATCTATGTCAAAGACAAAAATAGTTTCACTTGGAAGGTCAGCTATGGCATTACGTCACTTGGTTTCTTCTCTAAGAGCAACTGTTTGTTTATTTTTGGAGATATTCCGGGTAGATTATCACTGAACTGGTGTCTGCCACATATTTAGGCCAATTTAACAGAGGATGAGGAGGAATCAAGTGTTATTTCAGCAGCCTGGTTGAGTGCAGGTTGAGGTTGAGGTGGGGGGGGGGGTGTTGCAGGCCTGTTGGTTGGGTATTAAAATTCCTTCCACCACTACATTTAATGCCACGTGCAGGAAGACTATATTTAACTGGACAAACACAAGCACATAAAGCAGCACCAGCCTGCAGAGCTGTGTGCTGCACAATCCCCTACATCCCCCCCACCACGCAGCTCTGACGCTCTTGAACAACCCCCCCTAGTGACGTCACACACGGAGAGGATCTGCCTCTTCGTTGAAGTTCAATGTCTAAGTTCAAACAAGTCCGTGTATCCTCCACCCACCGCCCCCCGCCCCCCAAAACAACATGGACCTGAAGGAGCTGGTTGTGAACGCAGTCGCGCAGCACAAGAAAGCCGCTGTGCTGATCGGCGGCGCAGGTGTCGCCGGTCTCGTTCTCGGTCTCGGATATAAATATTTGCGACAGCCAGGAAAAGTTGTTCGTGTAGGCGTGGTGTCGCAGATTCTCGTTCACCCCCTGAAATCTGGGAAAGCGGTGTCTGTGGCTCTTGCGGAATGTCAGAAAATAGGTTTGAAGTACGGAGAGCTGCAGGATCGGTGAGTCCCCCCCCACCCCCACCCCCACCCCTCTCCACCCCGGGCTGACTAAAGTGCAGCCAGTTACAACAGAGTGTCTGCAGGTCCTGAAAAAGTCTTAAACTGTCTTATATTAGCCAAACTCAACGCCTGAAAAGGTTTTGAATACAGTTTAAATGTAATATGGTCATAAATTGAGTTTCAAATGTCTCCAATATGTTCTGGTGTGTTTCTGGTGAGGAATCAGCCACACACACACACACACACACACACACACACACACACACACACACACACACACACACACACACACACACAATTGTATTCTCATCTCAGCTGTCAAAATTATATTCTGAATCTGATATTTCATTATTTCATTCTAACTGGCATTGAAAAATATCTTTAAAAGCCTTAAAATGAACTTGATGAAACTCGCAGGGAAACCTGTTCCCATGCTCACACTGCAGTCAGGTTTTACTTCAGACAGACTTCCCTATCTGCTGTAATCAATATGAAACGTGTATTCCCCACTTACTGTGCAGCAGATAGTCATGGTTGCTAAATGTCTTATGGCTCCATATCTTACAGTGATCGTTATTAGGATGGTCAATACCGTCTATGATCAACTCAAGGTTCCCATGTTGCTGTGGTTAATAAAAACATCTTGAACCAATTAGCGTCAATTAAGGCATCCCACTTCCATTAGACAACTGCAGCGAACGTCTTTTATGGTTTCTGGTTTCTTGTTTCAGAAACCGTAAGTGGAAGTCTGCTTCCATTTCTCAATTTTTTTTTGCTTGAAATTGAGGGGAACTACAAATTATTTCTTAATGGTGTCCAATTCTTTGCTATTTTATTGCCAAAAAGCCTTTAAAATATTGCAGCATCTCTTTAAGGCCATTTTTCTTTGGCCATTTTGCATCCCTGCTAGTGATCAAGCATTCATCTTAGCTCAGATGAGGAATACAAAACGGTGCGATGAAAGCGACCCACAAATATCTTTGCTCTGATTGCAGACACCGGCTGGAGGACCATTTTCCTTCCCTCCTAGTCAACATCAAGTTTAATTAACTCGGGGACACCCAATGGTGCAAATGAAAACCCTCAACTGCCTCCTGGTTTGATTGCAGACACTGGCTGGTGATCACAGAGGACGGTCACATGGTGACGGGCAGGCAGCAGCCTCGCCTGGTGCTGGTGTCTCTGACCTGCGAGGGAGGGCAGGTTTGTCTGAACGGCCCCGACATGGAGGAGCTCCGGTTCCCCCTGCAGCAGCCGGACAACACCGTCACCGACTGCAGGTTGGGGCACCACAGTCTTCATGCATACTGGGGGAAAAAAATCATGACCTGAATTTTGTGCCGTAAATGATTTAGCGAGCGTCCGTAGATCTTATTTTGGAAGTTCCCGGTAGACATGCTTAAATTTCCCCCCCATTATTTTGTCAGCTTTTCTTTCAACTCTTTTGTTTTCCAACCCGTGGCGACTCCCTCCTCTCCTGTTTGTGCTCCAGAGTGTTCAGCGCTGACATCCAAGGCCGGGACTGTGGCGACGAAGCTTCCGGCTGGCTCACCCGTTATCTGGGCGCAGAGAAAACCTTTCGCTTGGTGCACTTTGAACCCCACATGAAGCCCAGGAGGCCAACGGAGAGCGAGCCTCTGTTCCCACAATATGAGGTCTTGATTTTACTGCATTTTATTTTAAGGATTTCCATTCATTTGTAAAAGCAGGTTTCTGTTCTCCTGCTCTTTGCCTGCTCCTTTTTCTCCCTGATCAAATAATTGGTCACTTTTTTTATATAACCATTTTGAGACATAACAAAAGAATAACAATTAAGTTTGGCTTTTATAACTAACTTTTACCTGTCCATAATGTCTCGGGTTGACCTGATACAACGTCTTACATGTAAGAGAACATGGATTTCCCTTTGTGATTTCCTTGTTGGTGTTCTCCATGAATCCAGCAGGTGGCGTACCCTGATATCGGGCCTGTGATGCTGCTGTCGGAGGCCTCGGTGAGGGACCTCAGTAGCAAGCTGGAGGAGGATGTCACGGTGGAGCGCTTCCGGCCCAACATCGTCATCAGTGACTGCGAGGCGTTTGACGAGGTGAGCGGTGGTCCTGAACTGTTGGTTCCTCTCACACCTGTGGCTGCGTTTACACAGGAACACAAATCAGATTTTTTTATTTTTTTTAAGTCCTGGAGGAACAGATGTGATCTTCTCTTGATGGTCTGAACAAAGAGCCGTGAAAGATCGGCATGAAAAGATCAGATTCCTGTTAAAAAAACATTTTCATTTTTGTTCATTTTGTTCCTATGAAGTTTCAGAACGTTTCCAGTCTGAAGATTTCGCATTTTGTCTTTTTCGGCTGACTAATATGTCCTTTCCAGTGTGAGTAGTCCGGACTAATTTTATCTCAAACTCTAAATCCAATTTTATTTTTTTTTAGGATTCTTGGGAAGAGATCCAGATTGGCAGTGTGCGACTGCAGCGTGTAATGTCATGTGGAAGGTAACATGGTGGACGCCTCAAATAGATTTGAGTTATTTCCAAGTACAGTAAATCCACGGCTCGGTGTGTGTGTGTGTGTGTGTGTGTGTGTGTGTGTGTGTGTGTGTGTGTGTGTGTGTGTGTGTGTGTGTGTGTGTGTGTGTGTGTGTGTGTGTGTGTGTGTGTGGAGGCTTCGGGCTTTCGGTTCCAACGCTAAAAATGAAAGCACTCATGGGACTGAAAGGCACTTTTTACTGAAGCATCCACTTAATATTGTGTTTCATATCAGAAATACACATGAATTTGTCTTGGTGATGAGTACATACTAGCACCCTTTCACAGGTCAGTTTGATAAGACCAATAAGACAATATTCCATAACGTCCCTAGAATCGACACTTGCAGCCCTTTGCTCTCAGGCGTGACACTGCAAGCTAACCTCAAACGTCTGTTATTGCCAGATGCGTTTTCACCACAGTCGACCCTGAGACGGGCATCATCAGTAGGAAGGAGCCTCTGGAAACCCTGAAAAGGTACGATATCAACTGAGTATTAGTCAAGGGAGGCTGATATGATTCAGCGTGAAAGGAGTTTATTTCCAATCACTTGCCACTTGGCGGTCATCCATTCGTAGCTGCATTTCTTTTAAGCTTCACGGACTAATTATTGTATCTGCTTTGGGTGTTTATTATTTCCCAAGGGTTTCTCTTATTTCTGAGTTTATTTTTAATAGTCGTTCCTTTCAGATTGTTGTCAAATTGATCTAAATGGAAACTTATTCTCACAAGGAGCTCAATCATCACATGGAAACCACTAGAAATATGCTGCATGTAATCTTGTATAATCTTTCTCCTGGTCGGGATTCGAACTTTAATGCCTTTTTATCTTCTTCTGATGCCTTTTTTTCCTCCCAGCTATCGCTTGTGCCAACCGTCCGAGAAGCACATCTATAAGTCGTCCCCGCTGTTCGGACAGTTGTTCACCGTGCAGCAGACGGGGGTCCTGCAGGTCGGAGACGTGGTGAACAAGATCAGCCACTGAGGGGAGGAACGTCGACAGCCACCGGACTTGGCCGACGACTCACAGTCACATGTTGTGTAGAAGGAAGAGGTGTGTCAGTCCACACTTAAGAATATATAGAAATGAAACCAGTCACAAACTAATGCACTACAATATATGATTCAGTATGAAGTTAACCTGTGAAGAATTAGGTAGCATTTAATTGTCTTTATTGTCTTCTTATTTTTGGAGGGCCTGTTGTTGTGTAACACCAATGAAGCCTGACTGAAACAACTTTCTATCCATTCCACATTGTGATTACTGGTTATTGATTGTTTCTATTAAAATACATCAATGTAATGGAGCTGGTGTTTGTAGTAGTAGTATATTTTGATCTTCTTCCTCCACTAACCAGCACAGAAGAGCACCGCTGGGCATCTATCTCTCTTTCTTTCTTTCTTTTATTTGTCTCAAACATCAACATTAACAGATCACAATAAAACAGTAAAAGATAAAACACCAAACATAAAAGATAAATCAAACAATCTCCATCAGAAAAAAACAAAACAATGGATGTGTTCATGTCCTGCCCCTTCATCAACAGTGTCATATTAAATTAAAAAGATATCTTATAAATCTACACCTGATGGTATTGAAAAAGTACCATATAGTTGGTTTGCTGTCTGAGTGACTGAGCTGAAATATCCGTTCCACAGTGAGAGATCCACCGTTTGAAAAAAGGATTGGTAACACAAACCAACAACTGATGGACCTTTTTTTTTTAAGTATAGTAGGTAAATAAATCCTTGGCTGACTGAACAACACTTGAAGTACGTGATCATCTAGATTGTAAATATATTGAGGTCAGAAGATGGAGATGAACTGTCAGCTGGGTGGTAGTTATTGTTCATGTGATCCTGTGCTGTAAACCCCACTTGACCTTGCTGTTGTGAAAAGTTTCTGCCTGTCCAACATCAACCGGGCCCGCTCGGTATCCGGTGTCACGGCAAATGTTTTCCAACTTGCCTGTTTAGCTGATGCTCTGCGTTGGGAGAGAGACTCAGCGGCAGGCAGCGGTCCAGCGTCTTGCTCAAGGACACTCTGACAGGACACACAGCTGCTGATGGCAGGGATCGGACCTCGTGACCCCTCAGCTCTCCAACCGCTAATCCATCCTGGCACCGTTTTCTATGAACCGATAAAAAGTCAGCCTGTCAGATGTTGCGGTGCACATTTTCCAACTTCCCAGTAACGCAACGTGACATTTTCTCTGTTACCCAGAGCTGTGCAGTGTATATAGCATGGGTGGTCCCAGCGGGGGGTCCCTAGCTCTGGCAGTCTGCGGTGCTCCAGTAGGGAGCAGCATGCCCTTACCCGTCATAACAAGAGCCTATAGAGATTACAATGGATTAACTCTGTTCTCCACGTTGCTTCCCTCTGATACTGTTTAAAGTACTAATGTTGCATTAAATAGAAATAAATGTATGTTTTGCTATTCTCCATCACTGGTTGATATTGTATCGCACAGTGAGCCAGTGAGGCCCTTGAAGGAAGTCATAAATCTGACCCAGACCAGACCACTACGAGGTGGAGAGAGCCTATAGGATGAACCATGTTATCATAAGAGAACCAATCAGGAGAGACGTCTTTGTTTCCAAAGAAACAAGATTGCAAAGATTGTAGTGAGTTGACTTCCAGAGAGAGAGAGCATAGAGAGACTTTGACTTTCTGTGGGACCTGTGACGAGGTCTTTCTGTATACAATATGTTTTTGTACTTCAACCTCTCAATGTTTTCTCTGTTATTTCAAGGTTAATGAGTTTCCACGAGAAGTTTATTAAGGTTTTCCATTTGTTGTTCTAAACACCCAGGTGTCAGGTCTTTCCTGGGAAAACTCCTCTGGTGAACAGGAAGTGATGCATTTTATGTTTGCAGTTTGTTTAGAATAACTAGAGGAAGAACTGGATAGTCAGTATGAGCAGCGATAGCCACTGTGGCTGAACAGACAAAGAAAAGAGCGCCACCTACAGGAACTCAAACTCCATCAAGAGAAATCCAAGGAGAAAGACGTCACAGTGCTGAGACATGCATGAAATATGTTGTTTGTGTTTTATTATTATATGCTACTTTTTTCAAAGATGGTTTCAATCAATAATAATAATAATCCTGCTTCAGAATATATGGTGTTTTTTCCCCATAACTGATTCCAACATGGAGCTTACACATTTCACTCTGAGGTTTTGGTTCTTCTCTTTGCAAACAGGTTTAACAGATTTAATTCCATATCTAGTCATTTTCTTTTGCCCTATAATGAATCACAAGCTGACTGGTTTTGCGGTCAGTACATGATTTCTAGACTGAGACTAACATTCAAACATCCAAAATGATTTTAAAATTATCTTGACAGGAAACTAACTGGGCATCCTTTATACCCCTGTATGTATCCCTACAAAATATTACATTTCAATGGAAACTTAAGACAAAATCAAATTTCCCTTCATTTTATAAAGCACGCTCTACAATAATATAACTATTGTGTGTGTTTGTTCTGTGTTAATTTCCATCAACAACATGTTTTTTCTTATCAAACGGCTGTTTAGTAATATACAGTAATTGCAGAAAAATGGTTGCTAGGATACGAGCGTGCGCCATTGTGGGTCGGGCTGCTGTCATTCCTGAAGACGTCTCTGCCAGGTGGCTGCATCCACGCTGGGATGATGACATGATCCTTCCCCCTGATGGGCGACGGGGATCACAGAGCTTCATTCTGTCTTGATCCTGCTGCCGCCCAATTTCTCTTCCTCTGTCTGCGGTTAAAAAGGGATGGGATGAAATTCTGTGATTTTATGTGATTTTATTGTATTTTATTTTATTTTGTTATAAATGTCTTCTTTTTTTTTTTATCTCTCATGTAAAGCACTTTGAATTGCCTCTGTGTATGAAATGTGCTATACAAATAATCTTGATTGAAACTTGAACATCCCCTTCAACAGGAAAGAAAATAAACCATTGGCATGTCTCCTCTCGTGTCAACAAAGTGGCTTGTTAGTTGAAGCCTGCCGTGTTGTTACTCATCAAAGGAGAACGCTCGCAGCAAAAGAGCCGCAGGTGATGACAAATGAGCAGTTACTCGACAGGAAAGAGCCACTTCTGAACCTCTGTCCTGCCTCGTCACCATCTCAACGTGGGTAATTTAGGGGAAACATTCCTGTTTTGGGCAGACAAATGTGTTGAGACACAAAGTCACAGGTAGAGGACGCCTGGCTGAGCGGTGCCACCGTGTCATCTAACCTGGTGATGTTTCAACACTAATGCTGAAGTACCCAGGGCTGTAATTTTAGGGAGTCCTGTAGTTTAAAATGCACCTAAAGGATCCTCAACGTACATAACACAACACCCAGAGGAGACATGGCAGACTGACTGTTCAGTAACTCAGGGATAACAGCCACATGAGTGTAGAAACACCGTCACTCGTAGTTTATCGATGCAAGTGGCAAATATAATCTAATTACATTGTCCCTTTGCGCTCTGCCGTACATGAAGTCTCATGAAGTCTCATGAAGTCTCATGAAGTTTTATTTATGTGACTATTGTTGTCATTTATGTTTGTATTATGGACAGCATCTGAGTATTTCTAAAATCTCTTTTTCTCATCTCATCTCATCTCATCTCATCTCATCTCATCTCATCTCATCTCATCTCATCTCATCTCATCTCATCTCATCTCATCCCATCCCATCCCATCCCATCTCATCTCATCTCATCTCATCTCATCCCATCCCATCTCATCTCATCCCATCTCATCTCATCTCATCTCATCTCATCTCAGGTTAAACTGAGAATAGCCATCGAAAACAGTTGAGGAAAACTAAAATGATTTGAGTGTGCATGTCCTTACTTAATCTGCCTTCCACCAGAATTGAAATATCAAAGTCAAAGTCTAAATGGTGAAATACAAACTGAAGGTCTTTAGATTTCACCTGTAACATGTCAGCAGAGGAGAATCTCAAACTGTAACATAGACAAAGTCAGTCATTTTGCAAGCCATGGTCTTGGTGGTTTCAGTGATAATCAGTGGAGTGAAATTACAGACACACAAACACACGGACACTTTTTAAAGTGCATAAACGTTTATTTTTAACATTTACATTTGTTGTAAGATTACAGCAATTTTACAACACCAGGCTTTGGTATAATTAGAAGTTTAACAAGTTTTTATTTTCTGTTTGCTGCATATTTCCACTTGATCTTCCTGCTTGATATGTTTAAATGCAGACAGGGCAGTGATTAACGCGGACCAATGACTTTACGACAGGCGGAAATAAACGAACGAAAAAACATGCATTCAACAGTATTGTACATTATGCCTTAAAATATGAACACTGATTTTACCACGAACACAAAATACAAACACCATGACTCATTCAAACTAAGGAATTATGTTTCAAGGTACTTGGGCATGTTTTGACTTTTGAGCTGTACTTTATTGAGCATTATTCTGTTGGCTGTGACATTCAGGTTTGTGTTGGTTCTGTTAGCGATTGCCTATGTTGCTTTGTGGATACTTTGGTCTTCATGTTCTTTTTACGTGCAGGTTTCTTCTGCACACCTTGTCTTCTTCTTTGCGGTGACTCTGTTATATACGGCTGTTTGATTGTTGCCGTTTTTCAAAGAGGTCTTCCTCTTTGACGGCGCTTTGGTTTTGTCATTGTTGAGCTTTTTCCCAGCGGTCTTCTTGGACTGTCCCTTGGATTTACGTTTTTTGTTCTTCTTCGATGGTGCATTAGCTGCCTGTTTGCGCTGCGCTTTATTTTTATTTCTTTTCTTGATCACTTTCTTATCATTTGATTTCCATTCAGGCATTGAAGTAGTGCCCGTCGTCGCCACGCTGGCTGTAGTTGAGGTAGTTGAGGTAGGTGTGGCCTGGCTCGTCACCGGTGGCTTGGTGGTGAATTTGAATTTCCTCGGCGGAGGTCTCGTCGGTTTTTCGTCCATGTCCAGCACCGTCACTGAAACGGTCACATGTCACATGTCAGTAAGCGCCCATTTTCTCTCGTTGGACCCTGAAGCCACACGTGTTGCATTTTATAAGGCTGAATCAAATATTTAGCTCTGAAAATGGGCTTGAATGTTTGGAATGTTGTCTTTCTATTTCAATGATGTTTGATGTAAAATAGGATACTGCCTGTTATAGTTTTATATATGACCTCAGTCCCATTATACTATCTGGCAGCATATAGACATGAAATGAACAAGGGAAAAAAGTTCGCTTGAGGACAAATTCACTTAAGAATAAACAGTGAAAGTAAACTATAAAACATGTTGCCAGAGCAGTTTAGATCTCAAGTGTTTTCTGAGTTAGACCCATGCTAACCACTAACATCAAAGTGACTGTACTTAAAGTGCACCTTAATGAAATCATAACTGGAATATTTTCATTAGTTTAAAATGCATATATTACAATCTTAGGTACAATTTCCTCGGCTCCCAGTTCTCTGTTACATCTGGTATGTACACTATGAAAATAACTGGTATAAAGATATAAGAGGAGGTGATAAAAATGCAAAGGCAACCGAGGTGACTTACCCTCCCTGGGCACGAAGGGAACCTTTTTCCCCCTCACTTTGACCGGGACTGACTTATGCTTACACTTCCCTGGTGGCGCCCTCCTGTAGGGATTAAGACAGGAGAGGGAAAACGGTTTAATATAAAGCTAACCGATGCTAGAGACAAACACACGGTACGTCAGATATGCTCTGTATAGATCCCTCAGGTCAGCAAACAGCAATCTACTGTATATTCCTAAAACACGTCTGATCATCGAGGACCACCTAAACTCTGGAACTCTCTCCTAGAAAACCTGAGAGCAAATGATTCAGTTGATTCCTTTAAAAAGAAGATAAAAACACACTTTTTTATCTGCTGCTCTTTTACTGCTTTTAAATATTTTTTTAAATTTATTGTTGTTCTTTTGGTTTTGGTTTTATTCAAATCACATCATCAATCTGATCTTTTCGTGAACTGCTGCGTGTTGAGGTAGGAATACCAACAGTTTTAGTAGTCGAAGCAAGATGAGGTGAAAGTTTCTCCAGATCACTAAAGAACTAAACTGCCTGATTTTGGTCAAATTCTTCAGCTGAAAGAAACCAGACTGAACGTCTCTCCAAATCTGCTCGTCAAAACTCAAGTTAGCACCCAAGACAACAGCTTGGTTTCTTGCGTTGGCAGACAGGACACCTGTGCTCTCCACTCCCTCAACAACAACCGCCAAGAGCAAGGCACGTCACAGGCACCGGCTGACGGTAGAAGACTGGTTGTAAATAAAGACATTCAGTCATGTATACTCCACCTGGACGGATCCACGAACTTGAAAACTGTCCCAAAAGGCGACATGGCGCTGGGGTACGAGGTAGCGAGAAAGTACAACTCCCCTGAAAGAAAGACGACCAGAACAGAAATCTTGTCAGTGGCATCGGACGAACACAAGAGGTACAATGCTGAACAGACACTCTACCTGCTTCGTCTTCACCGAAGGAGATGATGAACTTGTGATGGTGGTTGATCAGCCCTGGGAAAGAGCACGTCTTCTTATCGCCCATGCACAAACGCCTCTCTTTCCAGCTTCCTGTTGTCTTATCCTCTTCCAGAGCCATAATCCGACTGGACGATGAACAGGAAGTTAGTTGTTGCTGAATGTAATTGCTTTTTAACATTTGTTCACAAGAGCATTTTACCAGAGTTTGTTTTAACCTACTTGCAGCACCAGAGGGGTGGGGTTTACCTCATCGGGATAGTTCAGATGATGTCAGGTAAGCAGTCAAAGTATATTAAAATGATTTGAAAATACTTTCTCTGATTGTTTGAACATATTGGTACGACTTGTGTTGTCCTATGTGGTGAAATCTATCCATCTAGTACCTACGTAGGCTAAAAGTCTGCAGTAGATGTGCAGCATTAACTTCATCTTACCCGCTCATGAAGTCACCAAAAATGTACAGGCCGTTCAGATTGGGCGACTCACATCCTCTGTACACATAACCCCCCGTCACAGACTTCCCAACATGGTGGCCATACGCAAATATAGGGAGGACGTCATCTGTGATGGTGGAGAAAGATGCATTTTATTTACCAACGGTCATCAGAATCAGATCAGAGACAGCAGGACAAGGCAGAGCAAAAAGGAAACTATTCAGAAGCTCTTGATTTTTCTTTCATCTTTTCAAAATGTATTAATTTGGAGACGTCAAGAAAGATACCAAGGAAACGATTAAAAAGCCTTTATTCTCTGGTTAGTAACCATTCTGGGGAAGGATGGATGGATGGATAGATGGATGCATGAATGAATGGATGATGGATGGATACATGGATGGATGCATGGATGGATGGATGAATGGATGGATGCATGGATGGATGGAAGGATGAATGGATGATGGATGGATACATGGATGGATGCATGGATGGATGGATGGATGGATGGATGGATGATGGATGGATGGATGGATGGATGATGGATGGATGGATGGATGCATGGATGGATGCATGGATGGATGGATGATGGACGGATACATGGATGGATGGATGCATGGATGGATGGATGCATGGATGGATGGATGGATGGATGCATGGATGGATGATGGATGGATGCATGGATGGATGGAAGGATGGATGGATGGATGCATGGATGGATGGATGGATGCATGGATGGATGCATGGATGGATGGAAGGATGGATGGATGCATAGATGGATGGATGGATGGATGATGGATGGATGGATGCATAGCTAGATGGATGATGGATGGATGAATGGATGGATGGATGCATAGATGGATGGATGGATGGATGCATAGATGGATGCATGATGGATGGATACATGGATGGATGCATGGATGGATGGATGGATGGATGCATGGATGGATGGAAGGATGGATGGATGCATAGATGGATGCATGGATGGATGGATGGATGGATGGATGCATAGATGGATGGATGGATGGATGGATGCATAGATGGATGGATGGATGGATGCATAGATGGATGCATGAATGAATGGATGATGGATGGATACATGGATGGATGCATGGATGGATGGATGGATGGATGCATGGATGGATGGATGGATAATGGATGGATGCATGGATGGATGGATGGATGGATGGATGGATGCATGGATGGATGCATGGATGGATGGAAGGATGGATGGATGGATGCATAGATGGATGGATGGATGGATGGATGGATGGATGGATGCATAGATGGATGGATGGATGCATAGATGGATGGATGATGGATGGATGGATGGATGCATGAATGAATGGATGATGGATGGATACATGGATGGATGGATGGATGGATGGATGCATGGATGGATGGAAGGATGGATGGATGGATGGAAGGATGGATGGATGGATGGATGGATGCATAGATGGATGGATGGATGGATGGATGATGGATGGATGGATGAATGGATGGATGGATGCATAGATGGATGCATAGATGGATGGATGGATGGATGGATGCATAGATGGATGGATGGATGGATGATGGATGATGGATGGATGGATGGATGCATAGATGGATGATGGATAGATGGATGCATAGATGGATGGATGGATGGATGATGGATGGATGAATGGATGGATGGATGCATAGATGGATGGATGGATGGATGATGGATGGATGAATGGATGGATGGATGCATAGATGGATGGATGGATGGATGGATGGATGGATGTTCATGTTTCAGCTAAGGTGATCAATTTGATTTTTACCTTTCCCATAATAACAGGTGAATAAAGGCTTTTTCATAATCATACAAAGACGAGTTTCCTTGGTTTCTCTCTTGCAGATGTCTTGCACTTTTTTTTTCTTCCATTAAAGTGATCACAGTGTCCTCAGCTCACTCACTCAAGTAGTGGTTATGACACAGCCTGAGGTCGTAGCATTCGAAGCCCTCTTTGGCTCTCCACCCGTAGTTTCCTCCCCGCACGATGATGTCGATCTCTTCGTAGCGGTTCTGGCCCACGTCGCCGCAGAAGATCCTGCCCCTGCCGTGGCGGCTGACCGGGTCTCCTCGGTCCACCGAGCAGCGCCACATGTTTCGGACCCCGTACGCGAACACCTCCGGCCGAGCCTCCGGGTCGCCCGCGAAGGGATTATCGGGGGGGATCCCGTACCGCTTCCCGCTGGCGTCGCTTCCATCCACGTCCACGCGGAGGACTTTCCCCAGCAGAGCGCTCCTGCACGGGATCAGATTTGACTCGTTTTCTGTTGTGACATTTTGCTTCGGTAGATGTGTCAGCACGTCAGTAGACGCCCACAGATTCAGCAACCTGGAGGGCCTTACTTGTTTTGTGCGTTGCCATGCTTCCCAAACGGATCCCCCGCTTTCCCGCCATCTCCGGTGAAGATGTACAAATATCCATCAAGACCGAACAGGATCTGACCTCCGTTGTGGTTGGCTGCCGGTTCCTCGATCTCGAGAATGACCCTGAAGGAAGAAGACAGGGTTCACTGTAACCCTACCCACACCCCCCACCACACACACACACACACACACACACACATCTTTTATCCCCCTTTATCAAGTTCAACACTTATGCTTTACTGTATGTGACTCATTCTAAATCCAGTGTTTATTACAGTGAAAGGCGAGATGCTCATGAACATGCTCAGGCAGGTTAGCGTCACTGTGTGGTATGACTGGAGCCCGGGGGGTGGGGATGTCTGGGGGGGGGGGGGGGGGGGGGGGGGATGGAGGATGCAAGGAGTGGGTGCAGCCCTGCCCATCACCAGCCACTCATTAAAGCTGTAAAAAAGAGAAAAAGAAAATTTCCCAGTGCGCACCTCTCCGAGTGAGGATCAGCCACGTTCATGTCGTGGGTGGAGACCGTCATCTGGCTGACGCGGACCTTCTCCAGCTTGCCACCGACCAGGATGGAGTAGTAGATGAAGAAGCGCCCGTTGTGCCGGTACCGGGGGTGGAACGCCATGCCCAGGAAGCCCCGCTCGTCCCCCAGCCAGGGCGTGGTCATCACCTCGCCGCTCACGTCCAGGAAGGGCCGCTCCAGCCGGGCGCCGTCGCGCAGGTACACCCACACGAAGCCCACCTGCTCGGCCACGAACGTGCGGTGCGTGTCGTCGCGGCTGTGCAGCATCAGCACCGGGTTCCTGAGGCCGTTGGCCACCTCGGTCAGGCACAGCTGGAGACACCCGCCGGGGTCCTCCGCCACCTTGCCCAGGTTGTCGTTGAGGTCGGTGCTCTTCAGCACGTTGGGGTAGCAGTAGTCCCGGTCGGCCAGGTCGACCAGGCCGCAGAACGTGGACGCGCCTCGCTCGCCGGCCTCCTGCAGCAGCTTGTTCCCGGTTAGATACTGAACCACGTGGCCACACTTGGCGTGGAACTCTGAGCAGAAGCCGAAGCAAAGGCCGGGCAGCTCTCTGACGGGGGTGTAGGGGTCCTCGGCGTCGTAGAGATGAGCGGCGTAAGGAGAGCATTCCTGGATGGGACAGACATGAGGCAGTGTGCTGTGCTGCATTACATTAGGAGCATTCAGGGATTTCATTTTTGCTGATATGAAATCTAAATCCGATTCATTACCTTTGCACTTGAAAACACAAAAAGCTGTGACTGCTGTTGGTGTTGGGGCAGAACAGTCAGACCCTCACAGTCCTGACTGTTTGCGGGTGATGTAAGATTAAAGCTTATTCTACTGTTGAATTCACGTTTCTCAATTTATACAGTCAACATGCAGTCTGATTGGAGTCCTGCCCACAAACACTTTAATACATTTGGTCTTAAATCAGACTCAACTTTAGTTTGTTAGGTTTATATTCACCCAACTGGGACTCGTTCAGCCAGACTCCTGTCCAACAACAGTTCATAAGAGTTTAGAAAGTATACTGAACTTTATTTCTTTAATGTTCACCCATCTACACAGATTCCAGAGAGTTGTATGATACCTGTACTTATACCTAGACTCATAAATGTTGTGGTTTAGATGGATTGCTAACATTGCACACATAAATAGATGGACTTTCTTCAGATGTGAAAGACTGTAATAAACTAGTCATAAACACAACGCCATAAAAACGCTTGGCCACCTGCCACGCATTACAACAGCATCCACAAACAAAGTTATTTACCTGGCACATGATTTCTTTCAACGTGTCACCGCAGAGCTCGAGCCCCGCCACCTCCAGGAGGTCAATGATGTCCCAGTACCTCTCCGCGATGCTGCTGTCCGCGCGCTGGTCGCAGCAGCCGAACTGCTCGTACTGCTTGCAGAACTCCAGGTGCCACGCGGGTTTGAAAGGTGGCTCAAAGTCTAGACACTGAGGATGAGGCGAAACTTGTTCCACTGGAATGAGCAGAAGGACTGACATGATCACGGTGAGCTCCGGGAAGCTCGGGCTCCTTGTAGCTGGTCCCGCTGCCGCGCGTAAAACCGCGCGGCCGGCTCCGCGCGGATGGAGGGCAGCATCACGCGTCCTTGTCATTTCTGCCGTCTGCGTCCGAAAGAGTTGAACTGTTTACTCTGCTTACTCTGCTCTTATTGAAATGTGTGTGTGTGTGTGTGTGTGTGTGTGTGCGTGTGTGCGTGCGCGCCTGTCATTGTTTCATTTGCGTCACCTGTCCGTCACCTGCCTCCAAAACGCACCTAGACGCCTCTTCTGTATTGAACTGATTGAGACCAATCAATTAATGGTGTTATGATTTTCTTCTTTCTTCTCTTCTTTCTTTTCTTCTGGTTTTGTATACCGCAGCGAAATTGGCAGGTACTTACAATAAACTCACGAGGGCACGCACACGCACTGCCACATGCACGCACACACCAGGGCACAGCATTGAGGAATGCAAACATTAATACTATACACTATAATTTTGTCTCCCATCTATGTAAGAGCCTCCGGGCAGAGCGGCTCAGTGGCTTACTGCCGTGATATGTGTTGTCAAGCGGCACTGGCAATAAAAACACCCCATTCAAAGTTTGCCAAACTTTTGAAAACACAGCATGTTATCACAGGAAAGGGGGTTTATGGAACGGGAGAATAGCAAAATATGGACCTGTATTGAATGGCACCGTGACTTCAGTACGTAAACTATCATATAGTTAGTGAAAACTGTGATCTCTGAAAGGAATAGCTGAAAGGAGCTTTTCTGTCCACGTGTCTGCACTCAGTTATAGTCACAGTTATATAGTTATATATAATATAATAAGTTATATTAAATTAGTATATATCTAGGTATTTTAACTGGTACCGCACATTTTCTGATCTCAAGGAAATCTCCAGTAACTGTCAGAGATGAAGATCCAGTAAGTATCCAGCAGGTGGCAGCATCTAATCAGGGAACGTATCTCAAGTGGACAAGGAAGCGGAAACTCGTCACTTAATTTTATTTTGCGTTTGTTTATGATGAGGTGACTAGTGTCAAGCTCGCTAGAATAAAGATGTCAAACATCCGTATACCTTTTTCAAAATAAAACCCCTCTTGACAAACGGCCACTGCAGCATGTTTTGAATGACGAAGCAGCAAAGTGAAAGTACACAATACATTTAACGGGGAATCCTCAGTAAATGTAATAATTCCACTGTTTTTACACAAATGTTGTTGTGCACACAACACTTAAGCGGCGTTCACGACATTTGGCAACGGACTGGCTTTTCAAATTTCCACGCAGTGCACATACATGTGACATTGTCCGTTGAAGTATCACAAATGTTCATAATTGACTATTCCGTTACGCGTAGTCCAGTCATTCCTATGGGAGACACTAGTTTGACCATTTCAAATTTGACTTTGCTGTAACAAATGCATAGCCGTTTAGGCGATTCTTTTTAGAAAGTGACAACTTTACGATTTTATTTCGAAGGCAACATATGTAACGTCCGGTGATAGTCTAGCTGTCCCCGGCTAGCTTGACCCAGCTGATGAGGCGCTGCTAAATCTGACAACAAAATATAATTTGGCTAACGTCGCGCTCACGACTGAAAACCCCACAGACATGGGTCGTTAACGGTTTGGAGGAAGACGTGGTCCCATGTTTGCTAGATAACTAAAGTCACTCTACTTTTCACCGTTGAACCGAGACGCTGCGCCCCTCAAGACAAACGGGTCTCTGGACCCTGGAGAAGCTACAATGAGCTCGGAGCACCAGAGCGACGGCGAGGACGCCGACGAGTCGCACGACAGGCCCAACAACAGTGTTTCCGAGAAGGAGGAAGACCCCGACATCGAGGATTCAGACAATGAAGATGACAACCCTCGGAGGGTTTCTCCTGCCCCGACGAGGAGCAGCGGGGAAGAGCGGGAGCATAGTGAGAGGTCGCCGGCGTCCGAGGAGCGCGAACCCCGGTGCCGGACAGCCGAGATCCCGGGGACGGGGAGCAGCGGGGGCTCCGTCTCCGCGAACAGCAGCGGGAGTAGCCTGTTCTCCTGGCTGCAAAACAGGACTATTAGGAGGGGCATCTTTGTGGACCCTGCTAGGGATAACTTCAGGACGATGACAAACTTGTACTGCTCAATGAATCCAGCTGCAGACTCTGTCAACTTGAGCACTCAGACTCACGGCGCGGTGTTCAACCTGGAGTACTCTCCGGATGGGTAAGGCGGCTTTGCTTTCACATTTTGGGCCTTCAGCCGACGGTGCTGCTCAGAGAACAGCAGAGTCAAGTTAGGAGGGCAAAGGGTTCAAGCCTCAGACAATAGATGTAGTAAATAAATCATGGAGCCCAACACGGGTCACATTCTGTTTGAGGGTTAACAGAGGTTAGTTAGGTTAGTTGGATAAAGTCTTAAATTATATAATCTAAACTCAAGGCCCTTAAGTTTTCTTAAATGTAGTTAAATATAGCATTTTAGTTTGTCAGTTGTAGAGGTCTTAAAATGGTGTGGTTTCTTGGCTGTCATGCAGACCATATCCTGACAGGTCTACAGTTGTTTTCACTTTCACTTTTTTTCAAATTGGAAAAAGGGAAATTGGTCTTAGATTTCATTCTAACTGGCTTTAAAAAAGTATTGAAAAGTCTTAGATTTAAGTTGACTTGCTGAGTCTTGCTTGACTTGCTAGTCTCATATAGGCCACAGTTTTATTAATATTATTCTGAGTATTACTTCCCTTGCTGTGGGGAAAACCACCAGACAGCTCCACAACCCTTATGGGTCACGACCTTTTCATTTACTGCTACATCGTTGGCATAGATGTAGGAATGATTTCACTATATTGTGTGAAATGGCCAACAAAGTGATTTTTTCCCATCTCCTATGTTTGGGTGTGTAACTGATCGTGTGTCCTGATCGTGTGTCCTGATCAGGTCGGTGCTGACTGTGGCCTGTGAGCAGACCGAGGTGCTGCTGTTTGATCCCATCTCATCCAAGCACATCAAAACCCTGGTGGAGGCCCATGAAGACTGTGTCAACAACATAAGGTAACTCCTGATTCACACCAGGGAGCTGCCCGGTACGACCACAGGTTTCCAGAGTTTGGCCACTGTTGCTCTACTGGAGCTGTTTGGGGGTTAAGTGCCGTGCTCAAATAGGTCCTCAGGTTTGTTCATCTTCAACAAGGGGCCGGAAGGCCGGAAGTCCATCGTGCTTCCAGATGCACAAGGTTTGGTCCCCCTGTGCACCGTCTCTGCAGATTTATGAAGATGGATTGTGGGGATAGACAGATTTATTGGTTTGCCAATATTGACCTTTTTTATTAAAAATCAGATATCTGTTATTCATGTCGTCCACCACTCACATGATGAAGGTTCCTCTCGGACCACAGCTACAGAAAAACTGTCTGTAAAACCTGCAATGGATTTTTTTTCTTTTCCCATTTTCTTTTTTCATTAATTGGTTTTTTTTTGTTAATTAATTCTTTATAAAAAGACCAAACGTTTCCCATGGTTTCCTTTACCATTGACATGGTGTGGTGGGTCACCCTGCTAAAGTCTGGGTTTCAATAGTTTTATAGTTTTAGTGTCACTTTGTCTAAATGGGGTTTCAGAGGCTTTTCCACCCTGACAACATTCTGAGGGAAACACTGAGAACTTGTAATTTATTGGCATGAAAATAGTCAAATTTAAAGATTTTGAATAAAAGGGCACAAAATATCCACTATCAGTGACTTCACTCTAAAAACCATGTCAGTCAAACCCTAATAAATTGCACACATAGGAGCATAACCCAAATGTGCAGACTCTACTGTTCTGTTGTATGACTATCAGTCTATGTTCATTTCCAGGTTTTTGGACAATCGTTTGTTTGCCACCTGTTCCGACGACACCACAATTGCATTATGGGATCTCCGGAAGCTGAACTCGAAGGTCTGCTCGCTGCACGGCCACGCCAGCTGGGTGAAGAACATCGAGTACGACACCAACACTCGTCTCCTCGTCACGTCCGGCTTTGACGGCAACGTCATCACATGGGACACTAACAGGTGTGTGTACGGACATGTGTACATGTTACATGGATGGGGGAGGGGCTTAGTTGGCTAAGATGCAGACCATGTCACCTGAATCCCACCCAGGACCTTCATCGCATGTCACCCACCTCTCTGTCCAAATCTTTCCTGTCTCTCTCCTCTTTGAAAAAATAATGTTTTAAAATGTGAAAAGGTAAAAGTGGCCCTCCATGCTGTAACAGTGTGGTTCTGCACCTGAAGGTTTTTGGATGAGTCACTGAATCAGATCGGTGCTTTAAAATCGTAGGCCGTAATTGTGAGAGGCAAGCAACAACTTTTTGCACCATTTCTGAGGTTCTTCTTAAGGAGGTATGGAGTCCACGCCAACGCTCCATCAATGTTTTGATTCAATAAAACCTAGTCTGTCCTGATTGATCTAAATCCCATCGCTTTTGCTTCCTGTATTTTTAGTGGTTTCATGATGGTGTCTTAGTAGACGTATATCGGCGGAAGTAAGAAAAACATGTTGCAATCCCTACTGGACGTCGACACCGGAGGTCGATAAAGGTCATAGATGACTTGGCGCCATTAAAGCCTCTCCTAACGGTCCCTCCTCCACAGGTTCACAGAGGACGGCTGCCCGCACAAAAAGTTCTTCCACACCCGCTACCTTATGAGGATGCGCCTGACGCCCGACTGCTCCAAGATGCTCATCTCCACTTCCTCGGGGTATCTGCTCATCCTCCACGACCTGGACCTCACCCAGTCCCTGGAGGTGGGCAGCTACCGCATGCTGCGAGCGCGACGGACCCCCCTCAGCTCGGGTGAGTTACAAGTCTCTGATTTCTTCTACTTTGCAATGTATATGGAGGGACCCGGGAGTGTCTTGGTGCTGCGGTTTTGTCCCTTGCTCTCTGTATTGATTGGTTGTAATGTTGACAGTTGAGGAATTGAAGCTTATTCCATCCTTGCGCTCGCTGTAATTCACTCTCACCAGCTTCTCTCCTGTTTTGCTTCCTGTGTTTTTGTTTTGTTCTGATCACACTCTGATAAAGGTTTTTCTCCTGCTATTCACTCTGTCCTGTTTTCTTTCCGTTCATTCTCCTGCTTTCTCCTATCAGCTGTGTCATTATTGTTATTTGAAGAAAATCAAATTTGACCCTCCTCTGACTCTGTAGATGGAGGCACGTCAGCGTCCAGGTCGACCGCAACTCCTCGGCAGGGAAACGACTCCAGCAAGATCCACCCTCACAGAGAAGGTTAGACGAACGGAACAATGTCAACGGTAGTACAAGTGAAAAAAACAAGATATAGTATGAATGTATGATAATTGTCTTTCTCCCAGGCATCTCTCCGAGGAACAGCCTGGAGGTGCTGACTCCGGAGATCCCCGGGGAGAGAGACCGGGGGAACTGCATCACCTCCCTGCAGCTCCACCCGAAAGGCTGGGCCACGCTCATCCGCTGCTCCAGCAACATGGACGACCAGGAGGTGAGCGACGCTTTGAAATGACGGGTGTGGTTATGACAGGCGGCCGACCACGGTTACACCCGTCATCATTTCAAACCTAGTTTATGAGATCTGAGTCAAAATATCAGATTTTATGAGATCACGTTGCCGTCCATCTTCCATTTGTAGATCTGGTGGCCACCTGAGCAAATCGGTTCTTTGTTGCATCCAGATCTGATTGGATGATAAAAGTTGCATTGGAAAAACAAGTGTAGCCACAGCCAGTCACAGCCTAAATCAATAGACAGGCTCCTTGTAGACTAAAGAAGGAAGAAAGAGGTTAAAAAGCCTTTATTTTAATGGGTAATTAATAGAATCAGAAATAAAAAAGCACCAACATGTTGCAACACACAGCCTTCATGGCTCCTTGTCTCATTTATTTAAGAAGACTTGGTTCAAATGGTATTTGCAAATAATTATTGTTTGTTTTAGTGAGAAGCAGAAAGTTTAGACAGTTACAGAAAAGAGTAGTAGTAGTAGTAGTAGTAGTAGTAGTAGTAGTAGTAGTAGTAGTAGTAGTAGTAGTAGTAGTAGTAGTAGTAGTAGTATAGTAGTAAGTATAGTTGTAGTATTTGATGGAAAAGCATTTACTGAATAGACGTGATATGTTCTACATTCAGGAAGCCTATTTTTTTGTTTCAGTCCAGCTAATAAATAAATAAATGGCATTTTATTGTTTGTGACATTTCAAAAGTTTTCTTAGGCCAGTTTGTTGGAACCATAGTCACCTTTGTAAATGCAATATTTAATTTGTTCATGAAACAACATCACTAGGAATGAAATCTAACTAAACGTCCACCCTGAGGTCCCAGCAGTCTACCGTCAGGTCTGTTCGGGGAGGATTAGACTTCCACGCCTTCTCCCCGCAAGTGTTGTGACATCACAGCAGAAAAGCCACTAATGATTGGTTGTGGGTCCTGAACCAACATTAACGTTGCTGTTGGAGGGATGACGGCACCACGGTGAACACTGTTGTGCCCCAGGTGTCTGACTCCACCTGACCCCTGACCCCTGACCCCTGACCCCTGACCCCTGACCCTGCTCCGCTCTCTCTCCCCCCCTGTAGTGGACGTGCGTGTACGAGTTCCAGGAGGGGGCGCCGACGCGGCCGCCGGTCTCCCCCCGCTGCTCCCTGCGCCTCACCCACTACATCGAGGAGGCCAACGTGGGGCGGGGCTACATCAAGGAGTTGTGCTTCAGCCCGGACGGACGGCTCATCTGCTCCCCGTACGGCTACGGCGTGCGCCTGCTGGCCTTCGACGGGCGCTGCGGCGAGCTGGTGGACTGCCTGCCCGTCCAGACCAGCTGCCTCAGGGAGGTCCGCTCCATCTACTCGCACAGCGACGTGGTGCTCACCACCAAGTTCTCCCCCACGCACTGCCAGCTGGCCTCGGGCTGCCTCAGCGGCCGCGTGGCCCTCTACCAGCCCAAGTTCTAGCGTCCGCTGCCGTCGAACGGGGGTGGGGGGGGGGGGGGGGGGGGGAGGATGCCCTGCAGACCTGGGCTCAGTAGGTCAAGTAGTCAAGGCTCCTGCACAGGTCTGGAAATGTACGGGGAGAGAGTCGGGTCATTTCCAGTCTTGATAAGTTTAACGATATTGTTGTGCTTTTCCCGATTAATGTACCACCTCATCTTTTCTGTGGTTTTAGACCCGTCATCCACTGTCCAGTGAAAACCTCACACCTCTATCTAAAATGTCAACTTATCAGGAACTAAAGTAAAACAGCCTCGTTTTCAGCTTCACCCCTAATACATTTTTTGGGGGTTTTTGAAAGGATTTCATTAAAGGGTGGTAGGATTTTCTCAACTCCATAGAACGTGAAAATCACCAAGATCGGAGTTGTGAGGTTTTCACACGACGACAGCGATATTGTGATACGTGCTGCTGTGAAGATGAATCATCCAGTGAGGCGGCGCAGCTAAACGGTGCTTCGGTGCTAAATTGGCACATGCCGGTGTTTGTAAGCCCAATCAACACTTCGTTAACACTGGAGAACCTGCCGCCTGGAGGCAAGGTGACTCACCGTAAACGATCCTGAACTCCAACCAAAACCATCACAGCAAAAGAAAAAAATGAAGGTCTGGACAAAGAAGTGGAGTTTTGAAATTGAAAGCGTGAATAGGTGTGACTGCTGGGCGGGGTTTACTGCACGTAAGCCAATCAGATAGTGGCAGTCACGACGCCGTTCTACTAAATTGACTATACTAAATACTCTGCTTTAATACTGTGACTGTCCAAACGTTCGGGGCACTTGCTCTGTGTGGAAAACCCCACCCGTCTGGCACGCAAGGAAGCTAAAACCAACCAACTAAATCTCTGCAAATACAATCGGGTCCAGGTCTGCAGCTGTGGCCCCCGTGACTGTCTGGGTGGGTCGGGCCCTGAACTGAAAAAAAAAAAGATTTAAAAGAAGGTGAAGACGCCAAGTGTACTGGCTGCAGCTGTGGCCCCCATGCTCAGACTGGGTGGAAACTCTCAGCCTTTCTGACACTGAAGTTTAAAAAGAAAGGAAAAGAACAATGACTTTAATGTAAAAGAAAAAGGGGGTGACTTTGAAGAAGAAGGGAGGAGGAGGTTGTACGCCCAAACCTCAAATCTCTTGATCGTCGTTCAGCTCGGATCGAGGGATTCAATCGCTCTGAAGCAGACGGAGGACTTCCTTGTCTCTCGGTCTTTTTTTCATACTAATGGTTTAATGTGAGCTGGTTGGTCTGTCACTATAGCAGTAGATCACTTTGAATCTTATTTTGAAACTAAAGTCGCTCCTCCTGGCGTTCCTTTTCTCGGGACCGAAACACTAAGGATGCAAAGGACCAGACGGTCAGTCGTAAAAAAGAAGACAAATGAGAAAACGGGCATGCTTCGGTGTCGTCGTGGATCCGTCGTGGATCCGTCGTGGATCCGTCGTGGATCCTGCGGTCTGGATTCGGTCGCTGCGAGGTCTCCGCTCTCAGCTGCTTTTGCGCTCTACTCATGCCTTTTCCACAGGTGCTGCTTCTCTGCTCACACAATCTGAACTTTGACCCTCAATTTCAGGACCTCATCATCATCATCATCATCATCATCATCGACGTCAACGCCTTTCCTCTGCGCTCATGGACGGGGACCTCTCCTACCTACCTGACACTTTTTGTTCTACATCTCCACCTTCTCCCCCACCCCCCCCTCTTGGTCTTTAATGGGTTTTAGTGCTTTTATTGGTGTGTTCCTAATGAATGTCGTCAACACTATTTGTAGCTTGGTGTTTAAGTTTGACTCATTTGATTCCTCAGTCGGGTGTTGCAGGCCCTGTGGGAGTACCCTTCACAATTTCACAATTTCACATTTTGTTTTGTGTGTTTGTTTGAACCTCGTTCTTAACACTAGACAAGCCAAGCTACTGTTAATAGACTGGTTTGAATTTTAGAATTGAAATATTAGAAAGACATTTAACCCCTTCAGTTGATTCCTTGTTGGACTGGTCTTTCAGGTGTTAAGGCGGTGATGCACTGGGCAATTTTTTGGGCAACAATGTCAAAGGAGTTGCCTTAGCATTGTTGCTTTAACGTCCTATAGGATGTTCGATTGTTATCAAGTATTTGACAAGATTTCTGACCTTGTAGCTCGTTTTGTTGGTTTTTGCAGCAACTGTTCGTCAACCTTCATTGCCCCTCAAGTTTTCTCCCCAAGTTGCCCAAGTGTTTGACCACCCTTTCCCTCATCACGCCCAGTTTCTCATCTTTCCGATGTTGTCGTCAAGATGGCCGGACACACTTTTGCTCGTTTCTTCCGTAGGTGAATGGGTCGCTCTGATTTCGGCACTTCACAATAGCGCTAGTGCCGCCATTGCTTTTGTGTTTGCTCGGCAAAACCGGTGTCGTATAGCTACTGTAGCTCAAAGAGCCAAGCGAGATGCCTGGATATTACACCTTCATGTAAGACAGTAACAATACATAGCGAGTGAAGAATAGATAGCACTATGTAAACCAACGATAGACATGAGCCTCTACTACTATGCACACCAGCCTTTATGGATATTCTCCTTATTTATGCTCCACATTGAGCCGTCAGATGCCAAAACATGTCTTAAGATTGTTTGGTCCAGGCTGGGGTTGCTCCTCACATGCTTGTCAGCTGAGAACTACAAGTGACCATCTGATGCTTTGGTCAAGAATGAAGTCTTTACATATGGCTGAAGTTCAAGTGAGTGAAAAATTTAAAAACAAAATGGGTGGGAAATGAAAAGTCATGCCACTCAATATCTCAAAAGACCCTCTGAGTCCTCACAAAATGGTTCGTTCTGACTCAACTCGGTCCAGTATGTTAGAAGGAAGGACACTTTTTTTTTTACACCTTGTACCTCAGTTAACTGCTCACTGGTGTTCTGTCGATCACACATGGGGTCAATTCACTTTCACTTCATTCAATTCAGGAGCTTTTGTTGAGAAAAAAAATCAAAAAAAAAAACAACAAACACAATTATTATGACTATAATACGTTTCATGCAGTGCTTCTAACCGGTCTATAAAGACATCATTGAGAATAAATGCTCTATTATTAGTGAAGTGTTTCATATTTTATTTCATCCCAGGCCATGCTGTATATTCAGTGCTGCTTTTAATCCACTTCTTCGCAGGCTCTTCAGTGGGAAGTGACATTTTTTCACTATGGGGCATAGCAACGATAAACTGGTGTCATCTTTATGAATGTGTTCCTCTTTTTTTTTTTTGTCAGTCCTGTTCAGGTTTTTATTCGGTTGTGATCGATTGAACGTTCTTAGTTTTTTTTTTGTCATTGCTGGTGCACCATCACCTCATTTGATCACAGCTCCAAAGGTGGACAAGAGATGAAAACATGTTGGATGCTCGCACTGTTGTTTCCTAAATGGCTATAAGTAATCCCAACATTGATACTAAAATGGTACTTATTATCACTGAAATAAAAGGTAGCTTTTTTTGCACTGCTGACTGTTTTGACTCCAGTATTCATGACCTCACACGCATGCAGTGCTCCAAACCTGCCACGAGATGGCGGTAAAAATCACATGAACTGCATGACGGGATCTCGTTGATTATAGCAGAAAGTGCAGAACCTGCAAAAAGTATGCTCTGAAACACATTTTATTTAACAGGAAAACACAAAGCAGGTTCTTTGCGTTCTCTTGTAGTGGATTTCACTCAACCCAGTGGGGTGCTGCTACCCCGACGTTGTGGTCCTGGTGGACTAGAGTCATTGTCAAATACAGGTACAGTGTTAGAACAACGTGTCACATATCAGACCAGCTGACACATCAAATCCTAAACTCAATCTCTTTATAAAAAAAAGCTACATAGATCACTACAGCTGAACCAGCTATAATATAGTGGAACTGGAGGGTTCAGTTACAAAAAAATGACATTTGTACTGCAATTTCCTCATTCAATACAGAGGATCCAGTAAGAATGTTCTCATTTTATCAACCGAGTATTGACGTTACCTACCATCCTTCAAAAAGTCATTTGTTTTAATCCGAGGCTATCACTGAGCTTGCCTCGTGTTGGTATGAAACCTCTGTCAACCTTTGTAAGAGTAGGTGTCTCTGTCACGGGATCTTTAATAGTGTGCTGTCAATAATTGTGAACACTTTCTCCAGATTTCTCATTTTGGAACGAAACTCTTGAACCCTCCCGTACACTCTCATGCTTTCTGAGCCCGAGCAGCCCGAGCCTTCCTCGCCTGCTGCTGCTGCTGACTCTCTCTGCGGCGGTTGATGGCCTTGGTGCTGGCGCGAAGCTTACGGAGCCTCAGGGCGCGAAGACGAAGCTGAAGGTCCTGCGGGATCTTCCCTCCTTTAGCCCTGATCTCCTTCAGCCGCTGACTGGGCGTCTTGGTCATGCTGAAGTCACAGATGGTGGGGCGTGCCTCCATTCCAACGTGGCAGTGACGCATGGAGGGGAAGTATCCCTCGGCCCACACCACCACCTTGTAGTCCCCCGGGTTCAGCAGGCGCCAGTAGTCCCCATCCCCAGCTACAGGGAGACAGAAAGCACCATTTACTATGGCGGAGACGTGTGACACCATTTCTTGAACTAATTAAGCACTAATTAAGAACTAATTAAGGGTGTACTCCCTTTCCCTCAACCAGCCTCGTCCAATTCTACTTCAGTTAGTGATTTCCTACATTTCCCAGAATGACTTTGGACAACCCCCAGAGAACGTGCCTGAGTTTTTCCAGTGTAGGAGCACAACATGTCTTGTGGCCGCATTGCATTCTGGTCTATCGTCTGAAAGAAATGCTCCCAGAGGAATAAGGAAGTTAGTGTCATACCTGTTCGGATGTCGTGGTTGTGGTCCTCCACCTTGACTATAGCATCTGCTATACCTTCCTTGGTCATCTTGTTCCTCACCACGCCCTTGATCCCTCTGTGAACCTGAGTGAAGAGGAAGCACTACACTGTGAGGCCCTGAAGAGGAACTGAACAGTGGAAATAAATTGATTCATGTGGCGCCGGTGACGGACCAATGATAAGAGGAGGAACGTGTGGTGATCCCCTATTTCTCCACACCCTGTCTATGAACGAACAGATTGATATGTAACTAGAGAGGCACTGACCTGCTCCATGTAAACCAGTAGAGACTCCTTGTTGTTCTCCCACTCGATGGGAAGCTCGCTGGCATGGGGGAACTTGTCACAGGACAGCTCCACCGTCACCTCGAAGCAGTTGGTGTGGAGGTAGCTGAAGTCGTTCATACCTGCAGACCCGCGAATGACAACAGAAACTAAGGGTACACACTTTAAAGGGACTGGTTTGAAACCAGTGGTAACCACATGGGGCATCAGGTTTGTTTCTGGAAAGAGGGACAAAACCTTTATTTATAAGGGTGTACATGCTGAGAACAAACAAAGGATAAGAGAGGAAAGATAAAATACAGATGTCTAAAATGAGTTAGGAATGTGAAATCCCTCAACACATATTATTAAGTACATTTTACTTAGTTAATATAGATTCTAAAGGTACACTAAGCTTTACCTCTTCTACCAATATCGTCCTTTACCTCCCTGATGACAACTTTTTTAGAGGATGTAATCATCTGTGCTGGTTCAATATCGAGTAATGACCATGACCATGCGGGACTCACTGCCAGGAACGGTGTGCCAGGCTCCGCCGTTGATGATATTGTTGTGTCGCTGGAAGTCCTCGTAGTGGCAGATGCGGCGGTCGGGGTTGGCCATCACCAGGTTGGTTGAGGCGTAGACGGTGGCCAGCCAGCGGAAGAAACTGTTATCCGCCGTGGGGGTGTCTTCCTGGGGGGCCCAGTCTCGGGTGCAGTCGAAGGGATAGGTCACCACCAGTTCACCCCCGTGGAGATTCGCACTGAGCACGAACGGGATATCCTGCATCCAGCTGATGACCGCGCGGGTCTCCGGTGCAACCTGGGGTAGGAAGGGCAAACCGCATTAACTGCTGTTCTTACTTACAGACACTTTGGCAGAAATCTGGCCTAAAACTTTCCATTGTTTCCTTTTGAGAGTCATGTGGGCGTGAGTCAGTCTCGATTAAAGATACATCATGAGCTTGATTGATGCTTTCTGCGTCAAAGCACAAGTACATAAAACAAGTGGTAGTCCGCAAGATTCAAGTTGTTGTTTTGTTGTGTCCATCTTTGTCTCTCAGCCTCACTGTGGTGTTCTTCACTGTGGCGTTCCTCACTGTGGCGTTCCTCACTGTGGCGTTCCTCATTGTGGCGTTCTTCACTGTGGCGTTCCTCACTGCTCTTCCCAGAGATCACCTGTCAATCAAACAGTGTGTCCAGTACTGTGACGTCTTCCTCCTTGGATTTTCTGTTGATGGAGTTTGAGTTTCTTTTCTTTGTCTGTTCAGCCACGGTGGCTATCGCTGCTCATGCTGACTAACCAGTTCTTCTGTTTATTCCAAAGAAATTGTTTGAAACATAAAACGCATCACTTCTTGTAAGCCAGAGGGTTTTTCCCAGGAAAGACCGACCTGACACCGGGTGTTTAGAACAGATGTAAAAGCTTACAAGCAAGCAACAATACAATATATTTGCAAAACATTTATTTCTATGAAAATACTACTTTAACTACACATATCTTTTGAATTTAATAACTATTTTATTGTTTTGAAGATATTGGGTAATCTTTTAATACCAAGACGCAGTTTCAACATATGTTCGGTGTTAACTCAGGAACCAAACATTGACTGACACAGCTCCAGTAAAACCTCTATTGTCCCAGTCAGTTTCCTCAGAACTGATATTATTTCCTGTTCTAGGGATATGCTGAGGCTCACATTTCACTTTTTCATGTCTCCATAAACTTTTTCAGCATTCCCTACATTTATAGATGAATCAATTTCCATAATCAATCAACTATTTGTCGTAAAACACATTTGCTCTTCCACAATAGACTTACAAAAGCATCTTCTTTGGTGTAGTACTCTGGGATGGGGATGTAGTGGTTGGAGACTTTAGACTTGTCCGCCGCTACCTCCCGGGCATCCCACATGATGTTGTTCAGGTCCGGGAAGTTGTGGTTCATGTCGATTCCTTCGAAGCTGTATCGCCCGTGAGCCCATCCAGCCAGTTCTGAGCCCTGTGGCAGATCAATAATCACGATGATACTGATATACATGGCACAATGGAGTAATGTCAACATCCAGGACAAAAAAGAGAGATGGTTTTGTGGTGTACCGGAGAAAATGACCTTCCCCTTCTCCTTTGGAAACCCTCTTGTCATTATTCTCTCCCTTGCCCACCTTCTCATAAGCTCCTTCATAGCCGTCGGGGTTCATGGAGGGCAGCAGGTGGATTCGTGTTTCAGTAACCAGCCGGACAATGCGCTGGTTGCCCCTCTTGTATTCGTGGCACATGTACTGCATGAGGTTGAGGACCAGCTCTCGGCCGAGAACCTCGTTCCCGTGCATCCCCGCCACGTAGCGAAACTCTGGCTCACCTGCCGAGAGAAGAGACGATCGGAGTCACTTCGTTCACCGAGTCGTACGTGTGCAGGAGTTTGTCTCGGCGGCGTTTCATGCAGAGACGTTAACAACTACGGACATGGACAGGTCAGACCAAATATGAAGCATCTGAAACCTTGACTGTGACTCTTGGCAAAAGCCCCGAGGCACATCAGGAACACATTCAGTCTTTCAGATAAAACCTACAACCCTTGTGTGTTGCGGTAGGCTAGAGTGTTGTCGTTGTACCGTGGTACCTTGCCAATGATTATGAATGGATTGGCCTAGCTTGAGGACAGACATTCCTGAATATAAAGGACGTGCAGGTTTCTGAAGAGCCAAGACCTGCTCTTGATCATCAGCATTTCAAAGACCCTGAAATATATTCTTTCATTGACTAAACAAACCGACTTATGAACAATTATGAAAATAGAAAATGTGCAAAGCTTGCCCTTCTGCCGTTGGCACCCAAGTCTAACAACACATGGAGCCGCTGTAACGAACATCAGCTGTCTACACATAAATAACCTACAGTCTAACCATTCGCTCTCAGGGGGGAAGCGATTTCAAAATGGGTTCATGCCGTTTCATGTCTTTGAAGGAACAAGGACTAGCTGTACTCCATTTATTGTATTTACACTTTTTGGCAGGAGCAGCGTGGGCCGCAATCTGCCTGCGAGTGGAACCGCCAAATGCAAAAATGTTAGTACACAAAAGCGTGCATCTGAAGTCAGTATGACAAAGGAATCTTTCTTGCCTGATGGAGAATACACGGTGTTGAATTTCAAACCACTATCAGTCTGTTTACATAAGAGAGGCCTTCTCTACAAGACACCCCAGGCTCCCTATCCGGTCCTGCTGTCCAACCCGGCCTGTATAAACAGTTGTGGATGTTCGACTGGGCCCCTAAGCAGCCAGCCAATATCAGGGTAACATGAGGACCGAGATGAACTCTGCTGTTGGCTTCAAGGCTTGACGAGAGTTTAAGTTCTCTTACCAAGTTCGTGCTTGCCGGGGTTATCTGAGATCTCCATGACGTAGAGTTTGAGGCCCATGTAGCTCTTGCCTATGGTGTAGATGCGGGTGATGTCCGGGCACTCCTCATTCACAGACTTCATGAGCTTCAGGGTGAAGAAGACAGTGAGTGGCTGGACTTGAAATGTGAAAGTCTTTAAAGAGTTAAATCTGCACTCGGGTAAAAGACGTCTGTCAGCAGTCTGAGTAAAAACGTTGGTATTTGCTTTAGGGGGGCTAAAGTGAGTTGTAAGGTCACAGAGTTACTCATCCTGCATGTGTGGTTTCACAATCTGACCTTCCTCATCTCTTTGTAGTTGTGGTGCCTGAAGTCTAGACCGTCCTTTGATGCTGATTCTGTCTCTGAGAAGTAACTGCTGCCCGGCTCTATGAGGAAACAACGTCTGAGATTTCAGTGCCCTGGAGGGACCCAACTGAGCTTTTGATCAAGGAATACCCCAAACAAAAAAGAGCAAATGAGAAGTTAATTTACAAAGTGCTATACAGACATTTTAGAAAAAACAAATTACCTGAAGTTCATCTTTCAATTGCTGTAACTTACTTAACGTGACTTAAATTACCCCCTACCATTTAAAAAGTACCATAATCTGTATTGATTTTGAGTCATCAGCCACAACGGACATCTGAAACAAAACTCCTAAAATGAATGATCAGACTGGATATTGATGAGAACCGATTACACACTTTGTAGTTCTGCTCTGGTTTCTATCAATTAGACATTTCTTATACGGCACCTGAAACGCGGCAGCCAAGTATCTCAGCCCTGAGGCAGATGGTGCCGTTGAAGTACCAGGACTGGGGGTTGATTCGGATGAAACGGGCAACGGTGGGAACAGGGAGGAGGCCCAGCACCGGGGTCTCTGGGTCCTGGTTCCCTTGAAACACCTGGACAGTACAGTGTTACATTATATGGGCTTGTACTTTAAACCGCAGACTTAAGTTGCTTACTGTCCTTCCAAGAGTTCATTTTTTCATCAATTATCAAAGTTATCAATTCTTTTTTAAGAGTAGTTCACTTTTTTGAAATAGCAAATATCTCATTTAGGAACAAAAAAACACTTCAAAATCAGTTTTTCTGTTTTCGACAAGTGTCTACAGGAGGTGTATGTACAGTAGGTGTATGTACAGTAGGTGCACTTCTATGTCAATGAACACAACATTAGTCCTTACTGCTTCTGCTGTTCCATTCATGCAGGTTTCCCAGTCCACAGAGTCATTGCTCAGCTGGACTTTGTAGGTATGGACCCAGTCCCAGCTGTAATGAACACCAAGAAGGAAGACGAAGGACATGAAATCAATGGGTAATAAACCATGATGCATTGAGCCACCAATGAATACGTCATTACTCTCTAAATATTGTACTTTGTCTTTGTTGTGGTGACTGTATCTCGAAGATACATGTGTTGTAATAATAAAGTAATTAAACTAAACTAAATCAAACCACACTAAAGTAAACTAAACATTGATCCTGATACTACCTTCCCTCCTTTTACTTTAAATGTACAATTACAAATATTTCTGAAGATTGACCCCTAACCCAAACCAAGCTATACAAAATGAAGAGTTCATTTCCAAAACACTTTATATATTGATATAATTCAATATCTCAAAAATATAGAGGATTCAATCTGTGAAAGTGTCATCAGGTACCTACTACCCTTCAAAAACGACCATGAGGTGTTTTCACCGTTTGGATATCTCATTTTGGAACAAAACTCTTCAAACATCGATCCTGATACTACCTGACCTCCAGATGGAGTTTCTGCCTTGCAGGACGACTCCGGTGAACAGGGTGAGGTGGATGGCGTCCACTTCAAGCCACTGGTTCTTGTCTTTATACTGTGCACACCAAGCCCCGTCGTAAAGGTCCCCATCCTCAATGCCAGACTAAAAATACACATTCAGGATACAGTAAGGTTTTTTTTTGTCCACTGCAGCATCCACTACGTCCAAATTCTATTTAAAACTTGGAAACAGACTTTCCTGAACCTTTGCCTCACTACTCCACAAAGACATTGGCATGTACTTGTGTCATAATTGAAAAATAAGTACTTTCAGATTGCCAACTACAGATTTCAGACTGCAGAGTGAGAGGGGGATGGGTGGGGTATCAAATAACACTGGTAATGTGTTCAATTGATTATTTCGCCAAGTGACTACTGTCATACAAACTATGCAAAAACACTTTAAGCTCAGCAAGCACACTTTCTACTGAAAATGGTACTACTGTAGTTGATTATAGCCACTAAAGACTGATGGGAACAAAGTGATGGAGAGTGTGGGCGACGCACATTCCTTCAATACTCCATTAGTTTCCAGTTTCAGAACAGTGAAGATATACAGAATATTACCGACAGGAAAACAGGAAAACGGCGACATGCAGTGACAGTAAATGGACAGTAGAATTAATATGAAGACATTCTCCAAACCAATGAATGAACTGTCCCCTTGTGAGGTCCTACTTCCTGTTGTTCCTGTACCATCATAAATCTGTGCGAGTTGTCATTGACTGTACTTGGCATCTAAAGCAACTCTGATCCTGAGTCTGATTACACTAACCTGGATATTTAGCCTGCCCCTATGAGGACCCAGTCCAGTCCGCTGATAGGAGGAGGCTTGGATCTGGCTGTCATCGATGCGCAGGGACTCCAGGCCAAGCGGAGGACAGTCTGCAGGGGAACGAAAACATCAGTGGATCAAATCTTCTTTGTGCTTATGTCTGTGCTTGTCTGGAGATGCTGATCCTATGCAGCATGTCAAGCAAAAATGCTGAGGTTTTCAATGCACTCTTTTTGACTGGTCTGAGGAAGCAACCTCAAGGCTGATGTAATGTGAGGTTCCAGTGCGAGGCATGTATTAGGCTACAATGTTAACCAACACAGGGTGGAATATCCCTGTCTGTTCAGAGGCCCCCACAGCCCCCCTCCTCCTCGTCCGGGGGAGTGGGTGAAAGTGGACTGCAGATAAGTGAATCCGTGGAAAGCCAGAGAGCTTGGATGTAATTTGAGACATGGTTCAGGACCTACAGACTCAAACTTTACTCTACAGCTGCAGGGTTTTCATGGTGTTAGGAACGGCCAGTAACATTCCCATCAATCACAAAGTAAGCTGACTTGCCTGTTATCAAAAAAAACAACATTGTGTGCTCTCTTTGGGTCAGCAGTGTTTTCACAAAATTCAAGAGAATCGTAACAAAAAGTGATTTAAGGTGGTTCAACTATTAGATTTGCATTCCACAGACTCACAGACTGAGGAACTCTGGCTGAATGCCATCGATTCAATCTTGATTCAACATGTTATGCAACTCAATCCAAATGAATCTGAGAAAAATAAAAACATAAAAAGGAATTGGAGAAACTTTCTGGCTGTGGTTTATCTGCATTGTTATCCAGCCAGTTTCATCTTTCAAGCAAATGTACCACCACAGTTTTTCTTATTTCAATGAATTCTGACAAATGTGACAAGCACGTTAATAGCAAAATTAGACCAACTTTAATTAAAACCGTTTTGCTTCATAGATCCACAAAACAATCCACCTTTAATTATGTTTTTGCACGTTTAGAAAATTAAGCAAGCCAGTCAATGGTTTAGCTGTGCAGATGTAAATTAAAAGCTGAATGATTGAATTAAACAATTAATTAATTAATCCGTTAATTCATTAATTGTTTAATTAAATCACCTTATCGTTTTAATAATTAAGATTAATAATTGAGTTTAATTAGTGTGGGATTTAAAACAGACAAAAAACAGATGTGTGCTATTTCGCTGAAGGTCAAATGTTAAAACTTTTAAACATTTAAACATTATTCCGCCTACCCAAAACTTTTTGCGCATCTTCTGTCTTGCTGTCACCGGCTTCATCTTCTTCGTCTTTACTGGTGTGTTTTTCTTCTTCACTGTCTTTGCCGGTGTTTTTCCTGTCCGCTGCACTGCTTTTGACAGTGGTGGTGAATAACTTGGTCTCTGCTGCTGTCTGCCCGCCGCTGCTGTGATCCTGATGGCCAGTAGTAGAAACCACTGTGACAGACTCAGTCTTAATTAAAGTCGCGGCTGTACTTGTGTTGAATGAATAACTGGCAGTCGTTGTATTACTGATCAATGCTCCGACATGGTCAAAAGCTCCCAGAATAACCACTGCAGCCAAAATGTGCAGTGACTTTTCCATCTTGCTCTTTGTTTGCTGCAGAGTTGAAAAAAACACCTCAGCTTCTATGGAGTTGACAGACCAGAGCTCTGCATCCACATCCCTCCTCCCCCATCCCTCCCCCATCCTCAAATTCCTGCCCAAACCGTAATCCATAAAAAACAAGCGCAATGATTGCAGTTTACATACTGTGGGTTTTGTGGGCATGGAGGAGTCGGGTTGCTACTTTCAACTAATAACCACATCAAGTTCAAAATATCTAAGATATCAAACTATGAACCATAAGAAACATATTTGACCACAGCTGGATTTAGGTCAATGTTGCATTACTGCACTGCTTATTTTACAACTGGTAGATCTTTTTCATTCTTTGCCATTTCAATTATGCATCGTGAAGAATAGTGAAATTTAACTTTATTGGAAAACAGAATGAGTACAAACACACTATTGAATGTATTGGACTATTGAGGAAATGAAGGACTGATGACAGATGTGTCTCTCATAGGAGCTCAGTCTGCATCAAGTCAGCTGGATTTACTCTCTTGTTAATGCATTACCTCTGATTGGTGGAACTGACTACAGGCTCTTGGGACTAGCATACTCAAAATGCCACCTATGGAGGAACAAGCTGTGGCAACAGGTTACACTTTAGGAACTATCAACAGTGAGAGAGATTTTGTTTGTTTCGTTTTTTGGATTATCAATTTTTCAATTCTCCAATGGAACAAAAGTCATTTTGTGAAAATGACTTCAATAGTTCACTGCCTATATATCCACTCATCCCAGTGTTTTCAGCAACCCCCCCTAGTGGACAAACAATGCAGAAACATTTGGGAGAGACTGACTTCTCCATACCAGTCTTTGCTGTTCAGCAAATCAGAAAACACATGCAATGCTAATGGGGGAAAGATGGTCACATGTGGATGTGATTTAGTGAAAGAACAATATGTATCATTGTGCTTGAACCTATGTGCCACAGGAGCCTTTCTAAACCCTTATAAGCCTTATAAGTAGATGTGAGATGAGAGATCACAGTTCAGATGTGGTCTATTAAACGAAGGCACAAAGACTCACTTACTTTTGCAGGTGCATCCTGTTTTCTGGCATTTCAACAAACTGCCATAGTGTCACAGAAGGTCTGCCATATTGTACTGATGGTTGCTTTCATCTCAGCCTGCCAGTTGCAGGGAGCAGGGGTTGGTTTTGTTTCCAGTATATAGATTTTCCCCAGAAGAACCCTGTTTCAGCAACTGGGAACTCACAACATTATCTGGGACATTGATTTTCATCAGTGCTGTAACTTAACAGACCGAGGCTTCTCTGTGCAGAGCTTATTCTTGGCGTCACACAGGACCTTCTTTGCCATGGTCAGCGGCTATTTCCACTTCTTGATTTTCCCGTTGTTTTTAGCCAGGATCTGGTCAAAGTGTTGATTGGAATCCTGAAAGCGAGAAATGACAAAGGAAACGTGCATCAGCTATGGCTATTGGGGCAATAAATACGATTTGTCCTGCCCCATAGCAAAGAATCACCATAATATATCTGTGGGCGGTTGATAGGGTTGTTAATCAATGTTAATCAACCAATCAAACAAATCACCACCCTACATTACATCATTATTGAGCTGGAACATTGGTGCTGACCAAACACAGTCATCCTCCACGTGTCAATTCCCATCCAAACCATATATTTTTAGTGTCAGCAAACTAAAGCATGACTTCTGTGTTGTATTTTCTCTGTCCTGCCATGAACCTAGCCATGTTCACTTTTACACACTTGCTTTACACACTTGGCTGTCAACATACTGAAAAATGTATAACTTTGTAATGCAAGCTGACATAAAGAGAGACGAGTTTCAATGTGTTAATGGTAGCCGACATGTTTCCAGATGGCCTGTGTGTATCTATAGTCCAACATTGTATATAGTAAGGCTACATTTGTTTGTGTTTCCAGGTTTGGTTTTATTAAGCTGGCTGTCAACCGTCAGCCTCTTTGAGAGTCTTTTAATGGTTGCCTCTGCAGCACAGAGTCTCATAGAAATCTGAATTCACCGTCTGCCATACAGCTTGGTGAAGACGTTCCAACTGCTGCTGCAAGTCTGTTTCCCCGCTGTCAGTCGCCTTTCTTAAAGAAAAAACTCACACATCCAAACCTTCTTAGTGCAGGTGCATCAGGATGAGGCATGACAGTATCAATATGAAGAAGGATCCCACACACTGCTCTTGCAATGCAACACAACTATTTTCATAAATTCACGTGTGAAATGTCCATAGGCAGGACCATGGAAGTGGAATAGGATGAAAACTATTTTCCATTAGTAAACAATTTCTATCAGTTCCCTTCCTATACATAGAGATGTGTAGTGATACCTTCTCCAACCACATGTGCAGGAAATGTACTTTCTTCATATCAGTGATCTTGCCTTTGCCACTTTTTCCATGAACTTGCACTGATAGGGGTGTGTCAAACATCGGACTCCTACATTTCATTACATTACATTACATTACAGTCATTTAGCAGATGCTTTTATCCAAAGCGACTTACAATAAGTGCATTCAACATAGGTAGAGAACTACTAGTCACCAGAAATCATAAGTGCATTTCCTTCCTAAACAAGCAACTAAGAGCAGAACTAGTGTTAAGGTAAGAGTGCAATAAGTTAGCAACCTACTTTTCTTAAACAAATGAGACAAATAAGAAAATCAAATGAGCAAGAGCTAAGACAAATAAGTGTATCACATTTCAACGTGGCCTGTAGCAGCATTACCTGATCCTGAAGACTCAGTCTGTCATGAGAGGATCTCTGGGGCTTCTCCTGGTTGTTCTGGGCATCGGATTTGAGATTTCTTTGTTGGGTTTGACAGGATGGTTGTGTTATTTGGGAGTGATTGAGACAGCAGTTGTTCAGTGGTTTGGGGACTGGGAGCCACCAGATAAGACATGGATGATGAATGATAAAGTTACACACAGCAACAAACATTCAATCATTGCGCATGTGACAAATGTTTAACAGGGATCGTGTGCAACTTTTTTTGAGGATACACTATAAACCTGCTTTATTATTGTCATTGCTTTAACCACGGTCTAATCGAAAATGTGCATAGGTATTTCCTGCAATAAAAGTGAAAGTGAAATTGTGTAGTAGAGCAGGTTTGCCTTGTTATCATTGCGTTTAGCATAGCATGTCTACCTTTTCAACCAGTTTTTGACAATTGTAAATAGGTTAAAGACATAATAATTCATAATACATAATAATGTAGATTTTGATTGCATTTTATACACTTATACAAATAAAGTCTATTATTATTATTATCATATTATTATTAATAGTAGTAGTAGTAGTAGTAGTAGTCGTCGTGTACGCTCAAATATTTGAAACATTTAATCGGTTTCAAATATTTTTTTGGCGTGTGAATTAGATGACTTTTATTTTGATATCGAGACAATTTCCTTAATCTGATTGGTGCAATTTTGCTGTGACGTATTAACGGGAAATGGCCACGCAAGCGACTGGAATCATAACATTGCATCTGAAGTCTCTTACTCAGCCTTATATCGTTGAATATTAACTGTTTGGTTTCGTTTTCTCCATCACGGCTTCTTCTCGCTTTCTCGGACAAGCGGAATTTGCGGAAAACGCCCAAATATTTGCGTGTAGTATTATGAAAATATGTTGCTGGCCATTGTGCGAGCTAACCACCAGCACCTAGCTAGCAAATGGCTGTTCAAGAGTGATGCGAGGTACTGTGCAAAGTAAGTGCACCAACATATCGACAGCACCATGCCTTTATACGTCCTAATACAAAGCTTTGTGAGAGATTTACTGTCTGCATGCTGCACTTCTCCAACGCATATGAGTGGTTAAAACTTGAGCGAAGCAAGAGGCCCGGTTGCAACGACTTAAAGGAGTGTAGTACTAATTGTGAGGATTTCCGTGTTTTACAGATGACGAGAGGACGATCGAAGTAGTCGAGCTGGTTATAAGCTGTGTCCTGCGGTGAAGCATGGCCAACAGCATGTGACACAAGCGCTGTGCTCGCCAAAAACCTGGGTTCAAGATGCCTCGTCTAGAAGAGTTGGCCAACGTTGCCCTTAGGGTGCCAAGCATATTGGTGCTGGACCTGCTATATAAATGTGACATCGATGGCTTAACAGAGCACCTCAAGGCCAAAAACGAAGACATGCTTTTCAAGTACAAGTATGTCATCTGGAACATGTACTACTTTGGTATGTATGGATATGATCAAATAACCAGGATGCATTCAGTCATTGTAGTGAAGATAATAAATATACATATACACATGCCGCTGTAAATGGATACTGTACTCTTACATAGATTCTAGCATTCTCTCTTGCTATCTACAAAGTTATTAGGTGTGGGGTTAGATCAATGTATCAGGCTGATATTAAGCATTTATTAAACATTGGATATTGGCCAGTCATGTCCTCCTGACATGATGGAGGTTCCTCCCTGACCACAGCCACATAAAAACAGTCTGTAAAACCTGCAAGGAACATTTTATTTTCTGTGCACATTTCGTTTAATTGTTCAATTGTGCTTTAATGTAAGTTAATTCTTCATTCAAAGGCAGCTAAGACAGCCCAATAAGTGAAGTGAACATAGATAAAATCATTACAGACTAACAAAAATCCAAAAAACATGTATTGATTTGGTTTACCAGCAACCCAATGATGGGTAGTTTGGATGGGAATCTCCCTTGTGTGCACCACCTGTGTTTGTTTTTTTTTCCGTTTCCTAACATTTCCATGTGTATCCATGCTCTGTGGTCTTTCCTTCCTTTTTAAAAGAAACACGGCAACCACAAGCAAGATAACATGAGCGTCCCCATTTGCCTTCCAGGTCATCTGATTAATGTGGTGGTGTTGGTTCTGCCATTGAGACACATTGTGACGCTCTACCTCCATATCCTCGCTGCCCTTCTCCTATATGTGGGGCATCAGATTTCCAAGTGAGATGCCCTACTACTGCTACACTTCCTAGACATACCACACCGGGATCAGTTGTCTCTCTTGACAACGATAGGCTACGTTCACAATGTCTGTGCTTCTGTGTATCAAATATCCCTCCTTCTGCCAAGTGTGCTGCCAAGATGCTGATACTAGAGTTTAGAGATCTTGTGTTTACTGCTCGCTTGCTTGCAGATTTTAAGTGTTTTGTATCCTGATAACCAGGGGTGTCACTTTGGCACGGAGGCTCTTTAGTAGTTTAAAGACTGCTGGCTTGATATCCAGTACTGACAGTGCATTGTATAGTTGAAGTGCCCCTGAACCAGGGCAGGTAACCCCCTTGTATACGTGTGCCAGCTCGCTCCAATTGAAGTTAACATTACACAAATACACTGTAATACAACTCAGTGGACATTTGCTTGCAGATATGTGATGAGAGATCTGTGATGGTATCTGTCTTGTGAATATAAACCACACATATACATGCATTTATGTAACCAGCGTGTTTATCTCTTTTAGGGATTATGTGCGTGAGGAGGTGCACTATGGTTATGAAGGGGCGGTGTACCTCGACTCTCTGGCCTTCAACCGATTCGTCTCTGCACTAACTAGTGGGTCCCAATACCAAACACAGTTACGCAGCATTCACTCTGATCAGCATACCTGATCAGTCTATTCCTTAATAATAACAATAATAATAATAATGTATGTTGCACTTTTCATAAAAGCTACAATGTAGGACTTCACAATTAATAATGCATAAGTGTATCCTGCAGCTTCCACTATCAATAATTGTAGAATATTGACATATTGGAAATACTGAAGGACACTCTTGAGGTCATTCAAGATCAAGCAAAGTAACTGTGGTTTTCATTTTAGCCATAATCTTGCAGACATAACTTTACAGTTGTGGCAATCTGATGTGTGTTTATGTTTTTTTGTTTTTTTAATTATGTTTTGCTAGGTCAGATTATTCTCAGCACGCTGTGTGCCTTTCTAATGAAGACCAGAAAGGTGTGGCTGTTTTCTGCTCATATGCTCCCCCTGCTGGCCAGACTCTGCGCTGCACCCCATGCCACACTGTTAACTGTCAACACCTTCTCCATGTGTCTGACTGGAGTGGGAATAGCCATGTTCCTCCTCTCACATCTCTTTGTGCCATACCGCCTAGCAAGGGCTGCCTATTCAGAGCTGCTTCAGTTGGAGGTACTCTTATTATGAAATCCCTTTTGCCCTGTTAAAACGTTGCCGATAGTTTTACTGTTTTCTCTGAAGGCTTAATATTTGCTTACCTCTCAAATATTTGACAAACCATGAGGAGATTTATCTTGTCACACAAGCAATGTTTCCCTTTTGGAGGCTTTTCAAGGCTTCGGCAAGTTAATGAAACACCTCGATAAACAAAGATGTTTGAACTGTTGAAGTTTAGTTTTACTCAGGACTGTTTCATCCATCTATTCACTTATTAAGAAATATTCCTCCTCCTCTTACACTCTTAATTCATTGCTTGTCTGATGCACAATACTTGAATACCTCTCAAATATTTGTTAAAAATATCAGTGCTTCATTTAAGTGCCAGTATCATGTATTTTATGGCTTTTCAAGAGTCTGGCAAGTGAATAAAATGCACATAAAGATCAAATATCTCTTGCACACGTTTGTGCTGTAGGTTTTTCTGTCTCATCCATCTTCCAGGGATGTGATTTTAGGTTTTAGTTTTTTGGGACATGACCTAGCACTTCCCTATCATACATGATCACTACCAGGACACACCGTGTGCTCTCAGCCCTCCGCTCCTTACTTTTGGTTGCTTGTAATGTATGTCGTGTGTAAGATTATGCTATGGTTGCAAGTCGGTCTGGGTAGGAATGCTGCAGAATTACTGTTCTCCTGCTTTTTTGCTTTCCTCAACACATCAGTGATTTCTCCCCCCCCCAGGTGATTGAGCTGTACAGGCTCCTGGCTGTGGGCATCTCTCTGTGGAACCAGTTTGCCGTCCCAGTGCTCTTCAGTGTCTTTTGGTTTGTTCTGTTCATCGTCCAGCTGTGCTCAGACACCATGGCCGGCAACGCCTCAGCAGGCCATCAGGGAATTATGTTCTTTCTGCTCACAAGGTGTGTGTGTGTGTGTGTGTGCGTGTCGGTGGGTCTTTTTGGTGTAGTGGGTGTATTTGTGTGCTGTGCGTGGGTGTGTGTGAAAGCATGTGAGCATTATGATCACATGGGTATCAAGCAGGTTGCACCTGTATGGTTTGTGCCACGGTGTTTCCTCCTGTCGTTATGTGGGTGTATGTAAATGCTTCCTGTGTGTGTGTGTGTGTGTGTGTGTGTGTGTGTGTGTGTGTGTGTGTGTGTGTGTGTGTGTACACCTGACATTCTACATATTAGGAGGCAGCTGATGGCGTTTCCTCGTGCTTATCTCCACAGTGTCTCTGAATGTTGTGCCACGCCCTACTCCCTCCTGGGCCTGACCTTTGTGGTGTCCTACCTGGCTCTTGGATTGCTCAACCTATGCAAGTTTTACCTGGGAGGTTACGCCGCCGTGCAGAATGAGAACGTCATGCACAGGTGAGGTTGAACCACCACTCATAAATTGTCTCTATTTTTCCACCATTCAGAAACACATATTTTTGTTATCATGTGTTACTTCAACCCCCTCTGGGTGGCATCAGTATTACCAGAAGACGTCTGGTGATCAGTCATTGTTCCCTCAGGACAACAGGAATTGAATCCCTCCTGAAACAAACATGTCAGTGATTTTCTCCAGCTAGTCCAATAAAAATTCCAGCTGAGATTACTTACTGTAAGTTAACTCTGACGTCCTAGGGTCATCTTTAATTCCTTCCAGATCAACATCCGGTGTTTCACCAAATTACCGATTTCCACACTCAACATCTGGATTACAGTGGCCACGCAACCAGTGGCAGGGTAGAGGGCTTTTAAGATTAGATGATCTCTGTGTGGATATTAGATCGTTGCAGCAGCAGAAGTAACAGGATTCAGTAGAATATACACACAAATACAACATGAAATAAGAGTTAGTGCATTTAATCATCACAATTTGGGGCAAAAAAAGAGAGAGCAGGAGCTGTTTTATCTGGTGTTACAAAGATATGGAGCCACTTAAAGAGAGTTTTACCTGTTTTTCTGTACTGGCTGATGTTATGTCGGGTCTCTGGATTATTACGGTTCCTCAGAAAATGAATTTACTGACTGAAATGACCGATGTGCATGGGTAAAATCAGCTTAGTGACCTCTCCTGGTAATACTGATTCCACTGGTCGAGGGCTTTAGTTGATCTTCCTGCTCTGTATTCTCTGTGTTGTTATTCCTGTCATCCTCTCCCCTCAGAGGCGTTACTGAGGGTGTCACTTTGCTCCTGCTTGCACTTCAGACGGGTCTGCTGGATATGCAAGCACTGCAGCGCACCTTCCTCCTCAGCATCATCCTCTTCATCGTGGTGACGTCGACCCTGCAGTCTATGATCGAAATAACGGACCCGGTCATTCTGGCCCTGGGTGCGTCTCGCAACAGGTGAGGGGTTCAGATTCAGAGAGCTGGACCAAACAACTTGATGTCTCAAAGTTTCCACGTTGTTCTACAGCTGACCGATAAAAGTGACAAGTGCAGAACATTTTTCAAGTTACCCCCCCGTCTTGGCGTTGTTCTCATCGGTGTGCTTTGTATTGCGTTGCTCTTGTGCTCCTAGGAGTCTTTGGAAACACTTCCGCGGCCTCAGCATGTGTCTGCTCTTGCTGGTGTTCCCGGGATATATGGCTTATAAAATCTCCCAGTTCTTCCACATGGACTTCTGGCTCCTTATATTGGTGTCCAGCTGCATGCTCACTTCTCTTCAGGTAGGAGAGCTGCATGACTCTCTGGTGGGGTGATGAGGAATGGATGCTGACTCACTGGTTACAGTACATACATGGATAGATGGATAGAGCATGGCACTGATGCTGCTACAGTTTGGGGTTCAGCTCCCACTAGTGACACTGTGCAGCTCCTCGTATAAAAGTGCACCTTAAAGAAACATAAACCTCATTTTAGTTTGTTTATCACAAAGTAGAACAAACCTTCCATTACATGTGATGATATAATGAAGTAAGGCGTGTTTGCTGTCGGTCCCAGGTAACAGGCACTATGCTGATCTACTCCCTCTTCATGGTGGAGCTGTTTCGCAGCGACCCGATCGACAGCCTGGACGAGGTGATCTACTGGGTGAACGCCGTCAGCCGGGTGCTGGAGTTCGTGGTGGCGCTCTGCGTGGTGGCGTACGGCACGTGGGAGTCGCTGTTCGGGGAGTGGAGCTGGATGGGCGCCTCCGTCATCATCATCCACTCCTACTTCAACGTTTGGCTCAGAGCGCAGTCGGGCTGGAGGAGCTTCCTGCTCCGGCAGGAGGCGGCGAAGAAGATCAACTCCCTCCCCAGAGCGACGGCTCAGCAGCTGCAGCGGCACAACGACGTCTGCTCCATCTGCTTCCAGGTCAGTCGTACGTGCACGCGGGTCGTCCGGGTACAGTGTTTACAGTCTGTGACGGCAGTGATGAACCACTATGTAAAAAGTGGATGTTTAGATTTCCTTCACCGGTGATCTAAAAACACAATTTGGATGGGAGACTATTAGATGGGAGTTTGTACCTTTCTAGAAACGTTTTTCCTGTTTTTTCCTACTTGTGCATCTGAAGGTCAAGTACACTTCCCTGACCTTGAGCCATGGGAACTTTTTTTCATGGGAACAACTAGGATGACTAGCTTGTTTTTCATCCTAATAACAAATATGAGAAATTGTACTTTGCCGTATTGAGTCACACTTCTCTCTCTCTCTCTCTCTGCAGGAAATGAACTCTGCCGTGATCACGTACTGCGGCCATTTCTTCCACGGCAACTGCCTTCGCAAGTGGCTCTACGTGCAGGAGACCTGCCCCATGTGCCACCAGTCGGTCCGGCCCACCACCCCGCCGCCGGGTCCGAGTCCGGGTTCGGGAGACGCTCAGCAGGCAGCACCACCACCACCCCGGGGAGACGCGGGGCCAGATCTGGCTGCACCAGAGGGAGATCAGACCCCCGGTAACGACGCTGCCCGAGAGGCCCCGAGCGACCCGGTAACTCCCGCCCCCGCAGGAGGGCAGCAGGAGAGGACAGAGAACTCTGAGGGGGGAGCCTGTGGTATTATTGATGACTCAGCAGGTGACTCTGACAGGAAGTCTGTCCATGGCCTTCGTTTCAGCTCCAGTGGAGACTTTGTTGGCTTTGTCAGCCCAGTGTCGGGCTGCTCTTCGGTGGGCGTTTCTAGTTCCCACGCACCGTCGGATGAAGCTTCTCCCGTCAACGCGCACATCCCACGGGAGGAGGGTGGGTGAGCAGCCGTCCGGAGAAGATGGGCCGTGCCGTAGAACTGTGGACTCGTCGACGCCCGATCCTGTAAACGGGGACGATGCGGAGAGTAGATCTGACTCTGAGGACGCAGGACCTCACGCACAACTTGAAGGAATCACCGCTTCCTCTCGCACAATACGACAAAATAGCGACGACCCAGTAATTGTGAGAACCGTTACGAAACCGTTGACAGCGCAATAACTAAAGTTGACCGTGTCGGCGGTGGTGAATCAAATAACCTGATTTGAGTTAGTGGGGGAAAAACAGATGCCCTGTGTGAAAATGGATTTGACCTGAAAAAAACAGTGGGGCGTCAAATGCTGATGGTCAGACAGCAGCCAGGGATGGCACGCCCCAAATCATGGAACAGTCTTGATTCACCAGAAGGAAATGACACTGACAAAACATCCTGTAGCTGTCTCATCTGGTATGAGCCCTGTTAGCCAAATATCTATCACACCAAGTAATGAAAACACAGAAGTAGCAGACGGACTTGGACCTGGACGGACTCCGAGAGGCCAAATCTATCTCACGAATACCCCGGCTGCCCACACACGCCACCCACTCTTGCACAAGCACAGAGGAGTGACCACCCTGCATCAGTGCCTTGAAAGGGTGAGGAGGGGAGATTCTCCAAAAAGTTGACTGAAACACATTTGCCTTTTTCCTCCGTGAACCAATAGCGAAAAATTGTGTATCCTTTAACTGACAGTATAATGAATGTGCTTCTATTTAGTAAAAGGCGTCTGGATTGAGTTTAGAGACAAAAATGTATTGGGTGAAAATGATATCCTAATTGTGTACAACTGTACAGAAATTGTAAAAAAATAAACAAATGAACTACATGTAAAGCATTTATGAGGCTTAAATATTTAACCAATTCTAATTGAAATGGTCTTATATTTGAAATGGTCTTTTGATTTATTTTGATTTCATTTTTCCCCCATTGTCCTGGCTGTTTTTTTTGTGTGTATAGCAGAACTCCAACATTTGTCTCTGTTGTTCATAAATCAAAGTTTTGTACTGCATATAGGCTCTGTTTCTCAGTATTAATTCACTGCTGTGAACTTATACTTTTTTACTGTAGTCTTATTAATTAAATCATGACACAATACACAATGTGCTGGCGCGGTGAGTCACATTTATTCACAATAAAAAAACAACATTACTTTTAACATTTTTGCTGTCATAATCAGGCCTGGATGAGTGGAAAACTGACATTTCTCCACGCATGTTTTTTTTAGTTTTTTTTTTAAGACTTGTAACCAATCTGGCCTCACATCCTCTCTGTCACTCAGTCAAAAACAAGCGGACCGCCTTGAAATACGTGTAGACAGCAGCTAGCAGGATAACGGTATCGACAGAAACCAAAGGAAGAGGAAGCTTTTGTTGCCCGTGTTCCTTCAGCTGATAAACGCACTTATTTAGCCGCAAACGGGGAGACAAGTTATCTAATAGAAGTCGTACAAACTACCGAGGGAGTAGAGGTTACCAAAGCGTCGCGTTACATCAGCCTTGTGGCGAATATAAACTGGTTACGATAGCTAGCATTGTTAGCAACTCCGTGCGTAGCGTAGTTTAGCTTTCTCGTCGGCTAGAGGACCGTTACGCTAGCTCGTGAAGAAAGGCCGCCGGGGTGACCTAACGTAAGTTGTTCCGCAGGTAGCTGACCATCCTGGCATATCACGGTTGGCCCTCATTGCTCGGCTCTAACAACATTCAAATCGAAGAGAACATCGAGAGAGGATGGCGCTGAAAAGGATCCACAAGGTAAGTTAGCTTAGCTCGCCGCGCTTAGCCTCCCATATCTCGTTTCCCGTGAAACGTTAGCTAGCCAACAGCTGTGGGGGAACATGTTCGTGGAAGTGTGTTAGCTCGCACTAATCCTGACGTGTGTAAACATTTGGTGTGTGTCGGATTGAGCGAGTTTCAGTGTTGGCGCTGGACGGGCACACGCGAACGGAGGGCAAGCTTTTGCTGCTAAACATTATCCAGCTCGTTGGGGTTATTTATTAATTAAGGTTTACTGTGTCCACCGATTACTTTATTGACGTGGGTTGACGACAGAAAGAGGCCACAAAAATTGCTCAACATTTCATACCTTTACACACCGATACCCATAGTGGAATGCTGTTTGGTAATGCCAACAAGCCTTCACTTGAGCTCCACATCATGTTATCAGGCTTTTCATAACGTCCATGTCCTCACCAACTAGTTAGTTACAACATACATGACCTCGATAATTGCAGTTCCCAGAAACCCCGTGACTCACAGACTTCACTGGATGTATCTGAGCAATCTATCCTGTATTCATGATGCATTTCTCTGGTATGTAATCTTACTTGTTCTGAGCCTCTCACCCTGTGCACATCACAGGATATGTGTTGGTGCTTGAGCAGAGGAAAAGGGTGGCAGAGCAGCAGCTCTGGGGCTCATGACATGGCTTACATTCTGTTCTGTGCTGCCAACTTGAACCTTCAGAGGAAAACCCAGAAAACGAAACGTGAAATTGTATGTGACAGAGAGGCCCGGGGTTGGGCGTTGCCCCCACCTCACTCTAAAATAGCTGGGGACCTAAAAATAACAGTAGAGGCAGTAGTAGCCGATCAGGTCTCATCTTGCCTCATCTTGCCGTCAACCCCAGAGAGGATAACAAGGTGGCCCCCTGCCCCTGAACAGATGCAGACCAACATGGAGGGGAGGGTGGGGGTGTAAATCTGGCAGGATGGCCTTGTGAAATAAATTAAGCTTACTATCTCTTGTGTAGCATCTCATTTCCTTGGACGCCCCTCTGTGCCACTAGGCTCCATATCAGCGTCTTTATGTGTGCCAGGATGTTAAGTGGTATTCAGTCTTGGGCTTTGATTTCAGATTGAATCTCATTATTGTTTTGTCTCTGTCTAATTGGTTGTTTTTCCAAACCTCTTTTCATTACAGGAGCTTAATGACCTGGCTCGTGACCCTCCAGCACAGTGCTCAGCAGGCCCTGTGGGCGATGACAGTAGGTGTCCAGTCTTGGCCAAACTGAATGATAACTGAATTAAAGTATGAGTTCCCATCCTAAATGGGGCATCTCATAAAATGATTGATGACACACAATTAAAACAGATTGTGGTACATTTTGATGGATATATCCTCCGATTGAGCACAGCAAGAAAACCACCACCATTGCAAGTGAAGATGTGAAACTAACCAAACATTTTAATTGTAGGAATTGGAGCTCCTATCATTATTAAACATCCAAATTAAACTAGTTTAGCGCTGCAGCGTGCGCTAACACAAATGCAGGGACCGATTCGAGGTTTGACATGGAAACAAAACTACTGTTTGTTTGCTTTTATCCTGACCACCACGGCTACAGATTGATTGCAGAGATGATTGCTGAGAAAGTGTTGCGATGTGAACGGAAATGCCGTCACTGAGGTGTTGAAGGACGTGTGTCTTATCTGTGATATAAGCCTATTTCCTGTCAGTGGTACATCTGTGTCCTTTTATGTGGGTTCAGTTGAAGTTTTTTGCTAACTCTGAGCTTCTCTTTTCTCTGTAGTGTTTCACTGGCAAGCCACAATCATGGGACCTGTAAGTAGATAATCTATGACATTATAATTGTTGTTGTTTTTCTCTCAAGCTTTTGATTTTATCATCAAGGCTGCTTCAGATTTATTCACGAGATAAAAGTGGAAATGTGTTGAAACAAGTACTAATTATGGGCAGGAGTTTTAGATAATCTTTTCTAAATAATGTTAAGTTGTCTTTGTTGTTTTCAGAATGATAGTCCATATCAGGGAGGCGTTTTCTTCTTGACAATTCATTTTCCAACAGACTACCCGTTCAAACCACCCAAGGTAAGCCAGGACTGTTGGTCACACCTACATTGAGGTTTCCTTTACACTTATTGTTTTCCTTTATACTTTTAGGGTTAGGTACTTAAGGTATATGGTAATGTCAGAATGAAAGTTTCTTTTTATTTGTTGTTTCTGTCTTTCTTCCATCTACAGAATCCATGCATACACATACAAAACATTATTCTCACATGTAAGAAATGAAATGAAACTAATTTCAGTATAGGGAGCTGAAGTCAACATTGCCTTCACTAAAATTCTTACAGCCTCCCCTTCTACACTTAGGCTGACATTTTTATAGTATAAAATCTGGCCTACATTAATCGGTTGTATATGAAATAGAGCATAGCATTTTGAAATCTAGAGGATTATTTGCTCTGTTGTCTGCTTGTACAGTACAAGCCCCCTGATGTAATTCCTATTAATCTAGAAGTAGCGAATGAGCCAGCCATACACTTTTACAATCATAGTCACAAACCATTTCCCCCAATGCATGACTGGACATTGTTTTGTTTGTCCTCACTGCCTGTTCCCTTTTCTTTGCAGGTTGCATTTACAACAAGAATTTACCACCCAAATATTAACAGTAACGGCAGTATCTGTCTGGATATTCTCAGATCGCAGTGGTCTCCTGCACTTACTATTTCTAAAGGTATGGATCGTCACAAAAGAACACCTTATTGTTTTTGTTATATGTGACATAAATAATTACTCAAGGAGGAAAACTTTTATTTTGAAAATCCTGGTAGCCCGTTTGAAAAACAAAGATTATATAACCCTAGATCTAATAGTTTCCTGTTTCTTGCAGTTCTTCTGTCCATTTGCTCACTCCTATGTGACCCAAACCCAGATGACCCGCTAGTGCCAGAGATTGCACGAATCTACAAAACAGATACTCAGAAGTAAGTACATATATGTACTTTTATCTGCTGTTTCAAAAATTGCAAAGTAACCCTTTTGAAGAAGAACAACCCATATAGGTACATATTCTGAACATTCATATGAAGTATAGCCCGAATGTAGTATAATACCCAGTTTCACTCTGTCAGGTATAATAAACTAGCTCGGGAGTGGACAGAGAAGTATGCCATGCTTTAGGGTAAGGCCAAGAGCCAGCGCCGCATCTTGGCTAGTGGTATGGATTTGGTCGATGTGTTTGTGATGCTCTGGTCACATTGGCATAACCAGAGGCACTTGCTGCTGCCTCTCCAATGTCCTTCTACAGTCTTAAGTGTAAGTTTTGGGCTTTGGATCTCATTCACCAAGATTTATGGCTGCACTACTGTGGACTGATACCAAGGTTTTTATGTGATTGGCTGAGTTGAGTATACTAATACATGGCTATGTTTACATGCACAGAGCAACGTTACTATTGGCCACACTCTGGTTTAAGTCTTATTTGGGTCAAGCTGTTTACATGAACCTTTCATACCCTGTGATTGAGTCTTGCTGTTGCCACGAATAAGCCAGTAAACAGAATATTCCTGTTGACCTGTAGCGTCCCGCTCAGGGGTAAAACAGTCCGCCAGTAAAAAAGTATAAAAAGCTTTGGTCGCCAGCTACCCCCCCTCCCTCTTTGACTGAGTAATAGTAGATTACTTCTAATACAGGGGGAATAAATGGTGATCCCAATCGTAATAGTAAGTCCTGCTTGCTGCCATGTTTTTTGTTGACATCAAAACGTACCCACAACGCTGTGCGAGTCTTGAGTTTGCGCAAATGGCACAACGTGAAGGTGTAAGATGTTTACATGCCACAGTAAGCTGTTTAATATGGGAGTACGCCAGGCATCTTAACCTGGTTATTCTAACAGAGTTGTGGCGCTTACATGTGTTGAGCCCAAACCAGGTTAGTTGAGTAATCAGGTTAGCAACAGAATTCTCTGTGCATGTAAACATAGCCACTGTTTGACTGTTGAAACCTAACGGCCATTGGTTGCTCTCTGTCAGTAGCATGAAGATGTTTGTTTCTGCTGGTCCGTTGGTCCCTCTGAACTTCACTTTGATGTTTTACAGTGTTAATAAGGATGCCTGATGTGTTGAAGGAGTACACCAACTCACTGCCAAATATTCCCTTCTGTGTGTCCAGTGTTTAGTGTCTAGCTCGCACCGTTCACTAAACAACACAGTGTGATAAAGTGTTTGCATGCGCCGTAGCAAATCAATCGTGGACACACAAGTTGATCATAGAGCTTATTTGCCGAAACGTTGGTGCACTCCACCAATGCGTTGAGCTCTGTCTTCGTTGGGTGATTTTCCTTTTCTTCCTGTTAACAGATACAGCAGAATAGCAAAAGAATGGACACAAAAATACGCCATGTGATGACATCGTTCCTGAAAGCTGGTGGAGAAAAACGTTGACGCTGGATCCAAGTTTAAATTCCGGGTTTCTTTTTTTTCTTTTTCTTTTTTTTTTTTCTTCCTTGTTAATCAGACCGTTTTACCCCCTTCTTTTTCACCCGTGTGCTCATAAGAAGATAGTGTTTTCTAGCTCGGACACGTGCCAGTTTCAGTGAAGTTTTCGACTCCCGTTCTGTATGGAGTTAATAACCATGCTTCTGAACTCGGTTTGAGCATGCAGCAGTAAGAAGGCCGGGCTTGCCTGCGCTGACACTTTGTTATTCAACCCAATATTGACGATGTTACTCATTATTCTGCATACGCATTGTAGACGCTGATCCGACTGGTCTCCTGACACCGACCCGACTCTAGCTTGCACGTCAGTACCATGATGATCCGGCTAGCTAACTGGCTGGGTCCTGTGGGACTGACAATAAGTTGACTCTGGGCTGGGTTTCTCAGAGCATTCGTAGAAAACTCTTATGCCAATTTCTGCCCTAAATGATCAAAGTACTTAATCAGCAACATTCTCCTGTCCAAATTACGACCGACTACCAGTTCAGTAAGAATTTAAATGGAGAACTGTTAAATCTACGAAAGCTGTGGGAAACCGGATCTTTGCTCCTGTATTGGACCCCTGGACTGGTGTGATGTCGGTATGCTCTTCTAATCATTAGTATTGGAAACCTATTACCTGAGGAAAAAGTGTATTTTATTCCACAATCAAAGTGTGTGTACAAAGAAGCACAGCAGTATCTATCAATGTTAAGGAAACAAAGTATAAGAACTTCAATGTTGTATTTTATGCATGTTAATAAAGGTAGGTTATTATATCTGATATGTTTCTGCAGATTAAGTGGACTGTGAGGCTAAGCAGTTGGAAAATTTGGTCCCCCTCAAAGGCTTTCTATCGTTTCTTTTCATTCTTTAGAAGATAGTAGAAGAGCTATTAGTTTCATGCCCACTCGAACACTGTCTTCTTGTAGCCCTGAATTATTGATGCAAAGCCAACTCGTGGCTGTGTCTCTTTTTAGTTTTCCCTTCAATAAAGTTACTTAAATCGTTAAAAAACTGGACTGGTGCTTTATTTTTTCCCCCCCATTTTGATGGTGAATATGTTGAGTAAAATATGTAAAACCTTTGTTGTTGGGAGCTGAGGACCAAGGCCCCTATGAGGACCAATGTATTTTAAACACTTAAATTTCCTCTTAAAGCAAATTTGTAGACTTTTATTTTTTTTTTAAAGAAATTGTATTTGCCTGTTTTATTCACGTGCAAACATGTTTTTAATTTTTGCCTGACATTGTAACATACTGTAGTGTGGTCATTTTATTGTTTCGTAAAGCATTTAGCAACACAAAATTGTATATGTAGAAAAGGATAATTACACGGGGGTCGAGGTCTGTATGTGTCATTTAATCTATTGCAGTTGCCTCATAATGACTCCCACTCTTTTATCATTGATTACATGTAACTGATGTCTGTATGGACCAACCATGCATTCCAGTCTCGTCTGGATCTACATCACAAGCCAGTGGACCAAGTGAAATAACATGAAAAACACAGTCAAATAATTGTCTCTTACGTCTGCGTGGTGGTGCGACAACACCCATCCCAGAAAACTATTACATCAGTCAGCTCCTTTTCTCAGAAGCTCATGATAGCCGAGGTAGGTTTGGGTGGTTTAGTAGTAGTAGAAAAGTAGACGTGTTTTCTGCAACACAATGTTGCCATGCAGCATGATGCACTTTGTGTGTTCTATTGAACAAATGTACAAACATAAAATGAAATGGCAAACATAAAAAAAAATAGGTATTCATCAGTTTCAGTGAGAAATAAAAGGGGTGAAATCTGGCCTCGTGGACACTTAATTCTTCCATTAACATGGAAATATGAACTATTGAGGACATCATTACATTGAAATGAATGTGATGTTTTGCACAATATACTCTGTACTATATTTGTATAGATCATATAAACAACAGTTAAAAAGTGCGGTTACTGTCTGCTGGTCAACATTACAAAAGGTACAACATTTAAAAAACCTTGAACTCTACAGGTCGGGAATCACCCAAATATTTCCAAACTTCCTCTTACCACGCGCAAGAACTTTGGTCAGCTGACCGCCACAGGAGGTCACATGACAAGGAAGCGCCGTTTAGTAAACACGTTAAAAACCGAAACCCAAACAGAGTGTTTTTGGACAATGTTCTTTATGCGGGACATACCCACAACGGGACACAGATTATGACCGCGTTGAGCAGCGCGGGAAGCGTTTTGGTTTATGTTCTCTGCGCGTGGTGCGTTCGGGTTTTATCGGGACACTCCGTCACCACAGAGCACCAACACAAACTCAATCTGAACGGCAAATGGGGACTAACAAACTCCAACGGATCACTCTCGATTTCTGCAGAAGTGCCCGGTTGTGTCCATTCAGCTCTGGGTCAACACGGATACATCCAGGTAGGACGACCGGAGGGGTGATGGAGGAATGTAGTTATGAGGGTATGAGGGTATGACCAGGGGCGAAGCTAGGCATTATGGGGGCTCTGCACATGCGGTGACTCTGGGCCCCCCTCCACTTTCTTCTCGTCCTCATGCCACCATTTTTCCATCTATGACGAACATTAATGTCTACCCATCCATAACTCAAAACACGACTCCACACATTAGGTACCGATCATGTGAATGGGCACTTTTTTAAAGATATTGAATATTTGTATCAGCTTCAAACAAACCACATTATTTAAACCCTAATCTGACATGCGCTTTTACACCACTTACCCACCTAATTTAGCCCGTGTGAGAACAGAGGAATAAAGTGGAACATCCTTTCTCCCTACTCTTCCAGAACCCATACTACAGGTTCAATGATGTTTCCTACCGCTGGGTTGTTCTGGACAACTGGACCTACACGGCCACGTTTTCTGTGTCTCCTCAACTGAGGTCAGTATTTTTTTTTCAAAGACTTCCTACCTTCATGTCCTATTCTATACCTCTGTGCTTAGTATTACCTGTGCATTTAACCCCATTGACAGGGCCAAACAGAAAGTGCTTCTGGTCTTGGATGGCGTGGACACCGTAGCGTCCATTTCCCTGAATGGAAACATCTTGGGCAAGACGGACAACATGTTCCGCCGATACGTATGTTCAGTACTGTATAATACACAACGCACAACAATGTTAGAGTGTCATTTCTGTCTGCTAGCAAGCCTGTTCTTTTAAACGCCCTCTCTTTCTGGTGCGTAGGATTTCCCAGTAGGAGACTTGCTGAAGGTCGGGGAGAATGTGCTGAAGGTCGACCTGGAGTCCCCGGTGCTCTATGCAGCTGAGCGGAGGAAAGCCCACTCCGCCTACAGGGTTCCCCCCGAATGCCCCCCCGAGGTTCAGAAGGGGGAGTGTCACGTCAACTTCATCAGAAAAGTGAGCAGTACTGGATGTGATACGGGTTTGGTTTCAAGTGCTGCCTCTGCCAAAATGCTAGCTAGCTCATAGCTAGTGATCATGGATTTAGACAGATGTTCCTTCTGTAAAAATTGGAGCTTTTAAACATTTTTTGAGCTCAAGTTGTCCAATAAAAAATAATAAAAATTAATAATAAAAATAAATAAATAAATAATAAAAATGCTATGCTATGTTTTGCTCTAGGAACAATGCTCTTTCAGTTGGGACTGGGGGCCTGCATTCCCCACCATGGGCATCTGGAAGGGAGTTGGTTTGGAAGCATTTGATGTGCTGCAACTCAACCATGTTTCCTCTGTTCCTCTTTACAGTATGTCTCCCTCAGTTACTCTCTCATCATATGACTCTCTACCAGACCAGGACAAATACTGTTTTCAAATAGTAAAAGAAACATATTCTCGAATATCTCTGTGAAATACACTCCGTTTTTTATTTTTTTTTATTTATTTTTTTATTGCTGCTTTAAATTTTTGTAAGTCTAAAGCAGCAATAAAAAATAAAAGATATTATTATCTTTTTATCTGTATGATGCTGTATTATGCATCATCATGTCTTTGTGTCCATCTAATGAATATAGTCCGTCTGTCTAGACTCCACCCTCTCTCAGTGGAGCGTACAGGTGGAGCTACTTACTGAGGCTGTTCAGGCAACAAATGGGCAAGTCACCCTCTCCATACCGGAGCTGGCCTCAGAACAGACCTTCCAGACATGGTTTCTCCCAGGAAAGACCAAGACGACCTACACCGTACACATCAACACGGTACTCAATACACTGCTGTCAAACTGAAGTGTGAAAAATGAGAGGTTTTCCATTTTAAGTTAGAAAGGAATGCACTCAGAGCACTAAGACCGATGGAAAACAACCTGAATAAAACATTTTTAAAAAGTTTGGTTGGTTCGACCCTTCTTGATGTGTGTCATTCACATTTTCCATTTCCATTTCCAAAATGTATTGAAAGGGTTAAAAAAAAAAAAAAAAAAGTCACATCTTATTAAATCTAAAAAATAAGAATCCCCCTGGCAAATAAGTGAAAGCAATGATCTCTTTAAAATCCGTTTGTGCCACTTTGAGTAAATGTTTTGAGTGTTTTTTTTTTTCCTCTCAGAGTAGCCAGGTGAAGTTGTGGTGGCCCAGCGGACACGGGGACCAACCATCCTACCACCTGACTGTGAGAGGCCTCCTGGACGGACCTCTTACCATGAGCGCAGACTCCAAGGTCAGAGCTCGCTCCTAGATCACTCACATTAGAAACCTCCCCACATCTTCACTCTCAAAACGTGAGGGATTTCTGGGTATTGGAGTTCACACATTTTGAACTGATGCAGCTTTTAAGTGTTTTTTACTTTCAGTGCATTTGAAGCGTTGATGAAAATCTGTTCCGCAGGTGTACTTTCGCACGGTGGAGCTAATCCAGGAGCCTGTCGCCGGGTCTCCAGGTCTGAGCTTCTATTTCCGCATCAATGGGAAACCAATTTTCCTCAAGGGCTCCAACTGGATCCCGGCCGACTCCTTCCAGGACCAGATCACCCCCGCTGTGTGAGAGAAGGAATCTAATCACTTGTCTTGAGAAACTGTCTAAACCCCCCTGGACTTTTTCTGGACCCTTCTGAGTCCAGTCTAGTACAGGAAATGTTACTAATACGATACTTTTTAGATGATGATGATTCTTCTTCTCCTTCTTCTTCTTCTTCTTCATTTTCTTAACATTACAAAGTGGTGATGCAGTGTTCCAGGAGACCAGCTGGACCAGAAAGTCCCCTTGAGTCCCTTCTGAGTCACATTTATTTTGGTCTTGAACGCTTCACGCTCAGACTGACTGCTTTCTGTTTTCTGTGTCCTGAAGCTTCAGGAACTTACTGCAGTCAGCTGTGGACGCGAACATGAACGCCCTCAGGGTCTGGGGAGGAGGCGTGTACGAGCAGGACCTTTTTTACAGCCTCTGTGATGAGATGGGAATTATGGTCAGTAGTCAGTACTACTACAGTGATTATTCTGTATTCATTCAATACTACCAGAGACGATGTGAAAATACACGTGACAGTATTGTGGCTTTGTCTCTAAATCACAAACAAATATGTTAAGAATTAAAGGTAAAGCACTTTAACACCAATAAATCATTACCACATTAATTTTGACACATCAAAGCATGATTTGATTTAATTGTAAAAACTTTTTTTTTTTTAAGTACTGCAACCCTCAATAGAACCACAACTTGAACCAAAAAAGGGACAAAACACCTGAGCACAAACTGCTACTTAAAACCATAGAAATGTTGCACCGGTTTTATAACAACTTACTATTTCTGTAGGATTTTTAATTGAATTCTGGACATATTTGAGAACCGATAGACACTAAAGTGCTTTTAAATATCTGTCCTCAGATTTGGCAGGACTTTATGTTTGCCTGCGCTATGTATCCCACGGACGACGACTTCCTCCAGACGGTGAGAGAGGAGGTTATCCAACAGGTGAGGTTATCCAACAGGTGAGGTTATCCAACAGGTGAGGTTATCCAACAGGTGAGGTTATCCAACAGGTGAGGTTATCCAACAGGTGAGGTTATCCAACAGGTGAGCTTCTTCATGTGTCATAGAAAGACAGGGGTTATGTAGGGTGAGGTGCTACACACACATCTCCATCCACTGGAAAACGGCACCGTTAACTTCATGGGTTTTGCTCCATGTTTGTCCGTCAGGTGAGGCGTCTGAAGTCTCACCCCTCCGTAATAGTCTGGAGTGGGAACAATGAGAACGAGGCGGCTTTGGCGACCGACTGGTTCGGCATCCCCGCTTGGCAGAGGCCGACGTACCTGAAGGACTACGTGACGCTGTACGTCGACACCATACGGGCCGTCGTCAGAGAGGTGAGGGACAAATCGCGTCGCATCCTCGCAGGAAATGAATCATCAGTTACTTAACGTGAACGGGGGGAAGATTCACAACTGGGATTCAACCTTTTTTAGGGCACGGTCAAGCGGTAACGGATGGACACTTTTACTACTTTGGGGGCCATAACTTCTGAGCTAATTATGACTAAGTTATGAATGATACATCATTTTATAGGTATTTATCCATACTTTGATGGGGTAAAATAAAACATTCACTTTATTTAATTTTTCCATTGGAAAAAATGCAAAAAAAACCTCGGTAACGGATGGACGAAAATAACCACCAAAAGTTTTATGTTTTTTTTGCGTAAGTAGAAAGTGCGGTTCCTGGATTAGCAAAGCCAAAAAAAAATACCAGCGGCTTATTTAAGGTGTTTGCTATAGATATACAAAGTTTTGGACAAATATTGTGTTTGGAAGTGTGGCTAATGGGCAAGAGAAAAGTCATGGTAACGGATGGACAACAACAAGTAATATAATATTTATACATTTATTTTACTACATACAATGTTATTCACAAAAAATGTTTACAATGATATTTATATTCAGTTAATTGGACAATTCAAGTACATTATTTAGGTACTTTATAGTCTATAAGATGATACTGTCATCATGACGGTCCGAACCTCAGGAATTTACTCGCATCACTTTCATAAATAGCCCCAGATTTTTTTTTAATCAAAAAATTCCTTCAGGTTCTCAAAATAGAAACAATATGCTTTTAAAAAATATAAGGTTTGATAGCAATATCCCAAGTTTTTTTTTTGGGCCAGATGATAAGGTCCCCTTGACCGTGCCCTTTAGCTTTTAAATGATGGCAGTGATTTCTCTCCGTATGTTACTACGACGGGTCACAGTTACCTTTTCACCTGTATGTTGTATGTTGTATGTTGTATGTTGTATGTTACCCCGCATCCAAGCGAAGCCCGTGAACGAAAAGGCTTTGATCCGATGCGGTTCCTTCCTTCCTTCAGGAGGACCCGAGTCGCCCCTTCCTGGTCTCCAGCCCGACCAACGGGGCTGAGTCGGAGCTGGAGGGGTGGGTGGCGGCGAACCCGTACGACCCGCGCTACGGAGACACGCACTTCTACAGCTACACCCTGGACTGCTGGGACTGGAGGACCTTCCCTCGCACGCGCTTCGCCTCTGAATACGGCTTCCAGTCCTGGCCGTCCTTCTTCACCCTGTGGCAGGTAAACCCACATCCTCCTCGCAACCTCACCTCTCTAGGAATCCACCAAGCTGTCGGACTAGAATGGAAAGAACTCAAAGTTTGTTTAATTGGTTGGTATAGGTTGTTTTTTTTGTGATGTCACAGGTTTCCATAAAGGAGGACTGGAGCTTCGACAGTAATTTCACTTCCCATCGCCAACACCACCAGAATGGGAACCAGCAGATGCTACAGCAGGCCGGTTTACACTTCCTCCTGCCAAACTCCTCCGATCCCCTGAAGAGATTCGCAGATACTCTCTACCTCACACAGGTCAGACGCACAAACTCGTTACTCAACGTCTGACGCTCGGCATCCGGTTTGTTTTGGTTGTAATTAAAGCGGCACTAGGCAAGTTGGCGTCTCTGAACTTTCTGAACCGTGTGAACTTCAATACCCAGAAATCATGTAACTTGTTGTCAGGAACGCTCGTGTTTACCGACCCGGTCAGTCTGCGCTCTGCTGCTTGTATTTCACTCTTACTGTAGCTACACGGGTCCAATTAACCACAGGTCACGCATAAGACACCGTGAAAACTATAAAGAAATAGACATAACAACGCTGAACATGTGCGTCTGACAGAAATGTCATAACAACAAACATGGAAAACAAAGAATCAAATAAAGGAAATTACCGTGAGCGCCTCTGGACTCGTGTAGAACCAATATCTTTGACCCAAAATGACCCATAATGCATTAGGACCAATAACTCTGATCTAGATGAACTCTGAACTCTAATCATGTGACCCATATTTTTTAAAATTATTATTATTATTATTATTATCATGTTTTAACAGCCTTAAACTCAAATAATCATGCATTTATTTAACAGAACATAAAATCACCAAAAAAGTGTCTCAATTTCTGAGACCGCTACACTTACTTTTGACACTTCCTGTGGGTGGAGAAGTGACCACACCCGATACACACTCTCCCCTACTGCAGCCCCACTTTTGCTGCCTCACTTTAAAGCACAGTTACCGATGAATTAACCGTTAAAACTTAAGTTCACGGGACGCCACAACCTTCCTGTCTCCCGTCTAATAAAACAGACCGTCAGACTGATCTGTCACAGGCTTCCTCAAGGTGTTAACCGACGGATCGAATGTCCAGGTGATGCAGGCGCAGTGTGTGAAGGTTCAAACCGAGTTCTACCGGCGGAGTCGGAGTGAAATCATCGAGGGCAAAGGTCGCACCATGGGCGCCCTGTACTGGCAGCTCAACGATATTTGGCAGGCGCCTTCCTGGTCCTCTATCGGTATGTGCTGCTCATGAGTGAACTCTGAACGAGCTTGATAAGACTTCAATCTAATACCTATCATACCTATCAATTATCATCATTACTGATTGACTGTGTGGCTGGGGATCCGATGAACTGCAGTGTGCGTTGATATCGCTCTTCCTCGTTGGTCCTCTGTCTGCAGAGTATGGCGGGAAGTGGAAAATGTTGCATTATTTTGCGCGGGACTTCTTCGCTCCGGTCCTACCGGTCGGCTTCGAGGATAACGGCACCTTCCTCATCTACGCCGTCTCAGACCGGAGTGATGACCTGAGACTCAGGGCGGTGGTACGTCACTGTAGTGAACTGTATTTGTGTAACGCCTTGAAGACTACGAATACAAATAGTTTACAAATTGAGTTAGTTTAGTTAGTTTATTGACTTTCATCCATTGATTTCATTGTATATTTTCTACTTCCCTTATTGTGAAGTACTTTGTAGCTTTTGTAGAATAACGATCAAAGTTATTATGATTACATAGAGACATTTAATACGAGGGTTCGACTGATAGAGGTTTGTGAAGGCCGATAGTTTTGGATTGAAGCTGCCAATATTTTGTTTAAGTTTGACCATTTTTGCAGATTTTTCATTCTTTACGGGGTGGAAAAGCCTCTGAAACGACATTTAGATCACGTGACTCTAAAACTGTCCATTAAAACTCTGGCTGACGAGAGTCTTCAGTGGGTTGGCAGCTCCCCGGGGCAGGTTTCAGTACAGGCTTTACTGCTGCCACCCCTGAACCTGTTGAATGAAATCATATTCTCAACATGAACTATTTTAATAGAACAGCCAGTGTAGGTTTGATGTATCGGTCCGACCTTATTTAATACATTCAAAAAAGCAACTTGATCACAAATACATGAAATATCGAAATGTGAAATATGAAATATTCTTCACACCCGTTGTGTCAAACCAGGTGTCTGCGTATTCGTGGAGTAAACCGGACCCCGTGTGCACGCTGACGTCGGAGCTGGTTCTGGTGCCGGGAGGAAGCGCGTCGGCCATTTTGAAACGGCCCGTCTCCGCCTTGCTGGCGGGATGCGGCGGCTGCACCCGCCTCACCTGCCTGCTCACCTTTCACCTGGAGGACGGCGGCGGCGGCCAGCAGGGGCCCGTGAACCACCACTTCCTCAGCTCACCCAAAGAGGCTCGGGGGATACAGAGACCCAACATCACAGTAAGACGTGTTCAGCAGAGCTTTGGAGTTTAGTGGCTTTTATTTATTTTCCCATATTAAAAGGTAAAAAAATAGCTGAGATACAAAAAAAATCTGAAATGAAAGTATCATCTACATCTAAAATACAGAAACCAAATGTATTTAAAGTTTTCAGTAAACAGTAAAAAAATGTTTCAAAGACCGAGTGTACAAGGTTCAAGGTTTTTTTATTGTCATGTACACAACGTTCACAGAAGCAAAAGTGTGTAATGAAATTCTTGTGTCTCTACAACACCTAACGCTAATGCTAAGACAGACATAATTTAAAAAAACACAAGAAATATAATAAGAAAAAAGTACAATGTTAGAAAAAGTACAATGTTATAGAAAAGTACAATGTTCATAAGTACAATACTAGAAGTACAGAGTTACAAAGTACAAAAGTTATAAGTACCAGTTATACTATAATAATAATAATAATAATAATAATAATAATAAGTATATAAGTTATAAAGTGAAGCAGAGTAAAAATAAAGTGACCTTGAGGTAAAGTGGCCTGTTGTGCGTGGGGGGGGGCGGGCGAGCAGTGGAGGGGGGAGGGGGGGGGGGCTCAGGTGTGTGAGTTCAAGAGCCTGATGGCTTGTGGAAAGAAACTGTCTTTGAATCTGGTGGTGTGAGTCCGGATACTACGAAACCGTCTGCCTGAGGGCAGCAGGCAGAACAGCTTGTGGCTGGGATGGAAAGGATCCTTCAGGATCCTGCTGGCCTTCTTCCTGCTACGCTGCTGGTAGAGGACCTCCATGGAGGGCAGCTCCGACCTGGTGATGCGTCGTGCAGCGTTCACCACCCTCTGTAGCGCCTTGCGTTTGAGGGCGGTGCAGCTGCCATACCAGACCGTGATGCAGCCAGTCAGGATACTCTCGATGGTGCACCTGTAGAAGTTGCAGAGTATCCTGGGGTCCATGTTGATCCTCTGAGCCTACACAGGAAGAAGAGTCGCTGTCTTGCTGTCCTGGTGATGAGGTCAGCGTGGTGGTCCCAGGTGAGGTCCTCACTGATGTGGACACCGAGGAACCTGAAGCTGCTGACTCTCTCCACCGCCGCCCCGTTGATGTCGATGGGGGCGAAACAGCTCTATTCCAGTTTTAACACTCGGATAACTGTTTTGTCAATCAGGTGTGTGTGTACACAAGGAGTAAACTGGATCCTGTGTGTCCAGTGAGAGGAACAAAACAATCAGATGACCCAAAATATTAAAGTTAAAGTGTTAAAAGATGACGCCTCTACTCGTTGAAACTTGATTTTGTACAGGAGCTTTGCAGGAACAGAGTTTATGAGGTACTTTTGCAGAGCATAAAAAAAGGTTGTTCCACAGTATAAGGATGTGTGTAATGTGGATCCCAGGATGGCAGCGGTCCCTGTACGTGCAGGTGTGTTGATTCTAGCTCCTCCTCTCATTCAGACCAATGCGGTGTGTCTTTCCCTGCAGGCCAAGATCCAGCCGGATGAGCCGGGATACGCCGTGACCCTCCGCTCAGCTTCCATCGCGCCTTTCGTCTGGCTGGACGTGGGAAGCGTCCCCGGGCGGTTCAGCTCCAACGGCTTCCTGATGGTTTCCGGGAACAGGACGGTGGGGTTCCTCCCCTGGTATCCCACCAGCGTCGCAGAGCTCACCAGGTCTCTCACCGTCACCTCTTTAAGAGACGTTTACTGACCCGAGTCCAGCCAGCCTCCACGCTGAGTTATATCAGGCGACAGAGGCGACAGAGGGGCTCGGCGGGTCGCTGTCCTGAAACGACGAGGGTGCAGGTTCGATCCTCACAACAGCCACACGCCGCAAAGTGTCCCGTAGCGAGACGCTGAGCCTCAACCTGATGGAAGTCACGCTGGATTAGATCGGCATCCAAATGAAAAAGCAATGAAAATGTCGATCGATATGTTTTTAAAGGCCAATACCATACTGATATTTCTGGATTGAAGTTGTCGATAGTCGATATTTTATGCCGATGTTGGACATCTTTAAATTTTTATGCCAAAAAAATAGGATTCACCCAGAATAATGAAATTATTTTACGGTTAGCAGCTCTTTAAGGAAGGGTAACCCCCCCCCCCCATTCAGGGGAAACTCCAACAGCAGTTTAAATGATGAATTAATAAACATTATGAAATGATCAAAGGGAATGTGCAAAGGAAATTTCATTTTAGGTTTTACAGAATGTTTTGATCTGAGGTTATTGTGTAATGTGCACTGGGAATTATCTTTGTGTTTTTATTCACACATTCAGATAATAAAGAGGACCAAGACAACTTGAGACGTTGCAGTTCATGCCATCATGCATCGACCGTTCTGCGCTGACCTTGTCCTCTGTGAGGGTCCATGTCTGGGGGGGGTCTATGGAGTCAGTTAACTCTCAGTTGTCAGAAATGAATACAACACGATTCACAAATATATTTCAATGCACACACAAATGTGTATCGTTTCATATAAATGTAAAACAAATATATATAGAAATGACAGAAGGTTCACAAATAAATCAGTGTTCACAAATGTGTTTCCGATGCACACACAAATACGTCTCGTTTTATATAAATGTAAAACAAATCCACAAATATACTTAGTTAAAAACAGCTGCAGTGTTCATCTAAAACATATTTCAATGTTGTTACATTTATATACAGATTGTTGAATCTGCGTTTAGAAACCTCCAGACGAGTTGTGAACCTCGTTACATTTGTGTGTGGATTTTTGAGAGTTTCCTGACGTGGTTAGATTCACAACTGCATTTTTTCTAAAGGGCCTTTCTCTGTATCAGACGTCTCTTTCAAGTTCAGCCACCCAGTTCATGAATCAATGCCAAAGTCTCTTCTACATTAAGGTCGAATCCCATTTCTCATTAGACTCGTTTTCGAGGCCCCTCGCCCTTCGGCTTGGCCCTCGGAACAGAGTTACAAGGGGTAGTGGCTGAAAAATCTCCCTATGAAATGGGACAACAAATGTATATATAAATCGCAAAATATATTTGTGAATCGTGTTGTATTCATTTGTGACTATTGAGAGTTAACTGACTCCATAGATGTCGTGTACTAAACATGTATTGTTTTCACGCGTCGGTGCGCTGTGAAGCCCTTTGAGACTGGAACGGTGGTAAAGGGCTTTACAAATAAAATGGGCTTTGATCTGCTTCTACCACCAGGGGGCGACAGAAACGCGCAAATCTGAGCTTCTCACATGCACTAATGTTTATGATTTTTCCCCCCCCTCTGCTTCCAGCTGTTGCATATCTGAACCTATAGAGAAGTAACAGTCACCTACTGCTGCCATCGCGGTGCATTACACTGTGTTATATACCGTTGTTTTTTTCACCTAATGCTGGACTCTCCACCCCTAGCACCCCCACACCCCCGCCCCCCTCCTCACACACACACTTCAACTCCCCCGGTGTGTGTGAGCACGTTGCATGCCAAGTGCGAAAGTCACTCACAAAGAAAGCATTGAAAAAAATGACCGCGGCTACATGTGGTCGGTCCCCTCCATATTTCTCCTGCCTCTGCTCGCCTGCCGCGGTGACCTTTGAACCGGAGAGCCGCAGCCTAATCTGCCTCTGATAGTCCTGCCAGGTTATTCGGTGCACATCAGCAGCACGGGGAGACAAAAGTTAGGTTGGAAATCCGCGAGCGCACGGGACAGACACTGACTCCACGAGCGTACCATGGACCCGCGGTGTGTAGACGCCTCGAGGACGTCATGATTTCGGATACATTCTTATTTAAGACACAGTAAATGCTATTGAGGGGAGTAGAAGTAACACTTGATTGATTGGATCAAAGCCAGGATTTGCCCACCTCCGCCCCCCCGCTCCTTCACGGATTGGCAACAATGAATTGCTTCAAATGTTTGATTACGTGCGCGATAGTTTTTATTTCCACATCCCAAAGCATAAACGTGGACGAGCGGGATGGGCGAGCGTTTCTTGACAATCTCGTGCGGTATTATGGAGGGAACAAGTCGATCTCGATGGAAAGTCTTGAAAATTTACTGCTGCTGATCTCAGCCAGGAGACCCGAGTTAGTAGCTGAAGGGAATCCGCTGGCAAACCTCGAGGTGAGTATGAACCACAAGTATTTACACTTATAGATCCGTGAAAACATAGAAATGACTTCTTCTAGTGTTCAAACTTTAGTCATCCTAGTTTTTATTTGTTCTAACTTGTGATCAAATACATTCATTCATGTGTTTTTCTGTTTTATAGTCAATAGTTTTGTAGACTTGTATAATAATATAGAATCAATGAAGTGTTTTATTCAACTTATAGTCATACCTAGTTTATACTGTAATTTATGAACAAATAAACCTCTTTCTTTCTTCAAATTGTATTTTTTTGCTTTTAAAACTCACTATTATAATAAAAACCCCAATAGTGAATAACAAACTCTTCCAAGATGTCTGACAACCTCTGCCTGTCTGCCCCTCAGTGTCCCTCAGTGGGGCAGATCTTGTCCCACTACGGGTTCAGCAATGTCAGCCAGCTGACGGCGGGACATCTGGAGAGGATCTGCCCCGCCGTGTTGACTCAGGTGCTGCTGCCCTCTTGCCCCTTCACCGCCCCCGCGGCGCTGGTGCCTGTTGACTACACTGGTGAGTTGCTTCATCCAAAAACGTTTTGGATGTCTCCCGGTTTATTTGAAAGACCCCACGCAATACAAACAGTTCACAGTCGGCAAACCGTGCAACTGGGTTTGAACCAGTGTCACGTCTCCCCCCTCTCTCCCCCGTCTCTCCCCCGTCTCTCCCCCGTCTCTCCCCCGTCTCTCTTCACTGTGAACTGTGTCATAACTGTCTAATAAGGCAGAAATGCCGTAACAACAGGAGGATGCTCACTGACCTAATGCAGGCGAGCACCTACACAAACTGTGACGCCAAACAGTAACTTTTATTTCCTCTGTTTATGATATTTATCAGGCCTAGAGATGTAAGAAATAATGATTTCAAGCATAATATACTTTTAGATTGAAATCATCTCCTGGTCCCTGAAAGCCATCGGGTTGAACCACTGCAAAAAAAAGAAAAAGGGAAATGATTGTTTTACTGTCCTGAACTACGTATGAGTAGATGTCATCTCACATATTCTGATATTTGTGACTGTGAAGAATAACCTCTAGATTCTCTAGACCAGAGTTCCTCCAGTCCGGGCCTCGGGGTCTAGAGTGCTGCTGGTTTTCTCTCCTACCAGGACGTTGATTGCGTTCACCCGGCATCCCAGGTCTCCATCAACCCCTGATTAGCTAGAATGGAAACTAACCTGGCAGAATAGAAACCCAGCGGCACTCTGGACCCCGAGGACCAGATTGGAGGACCACTGCTCTAGACATCTCTAGAGTCATGGATAGATTGTAGGGGGAAGATGATCATCGTCGTAAATCATACTGAACACCAAACTTTTCAAATCAAGCAAAAAAAAAGTATGGGATTGTGAGATTGAAACTGCTGTGCTCCGGTCCAGGATCACTTTAATAACAAGCACTGTGCAGGAATCTGTCTTGCTGTACCTGGTGCAGAGACATATCTTCAACACGCTGACGCAACATAACCTCACGCCGAGCGAGGCCATGCTCTGTAATAAGCCCCTCCTCGTGTCCTTGGTGGGAACGGGTAAAACACGGAGCAAACTTTTACTCTGAAAGCAATTTAGAAAACTTTTACTCTGAAAGCGAATGTCTTAAAATGACTCAACTGATGACTTTCCCTCATTGTGCTTTGCTGTCATTTTCTCGGAGCAGATGTCAGTTTCAAATAGTAGGCCTAGATATAAATCATTTTTGAAACTCTTCATTTTTTCCTTAAGATAAATAAATAAGACAAAATCTAACAAAGGAGCTGAGACGTCCAGCTGATGGCAGCCGTGAGGTTTTGGTGTCTCGTTCCAGCAAACATCTCCCATGGCGCGGCCAAAGAAAAAACACCCCAAAATGTCCTGGATTGACTCGTGGAGCCCCTGATCTCTCAGACACCGTCTCAAACACCCAGCAAGGTTATGGTCAGCTGTCTGCTGTCAACATGTGATTGTGTTATAGGTTGTCCTGTTGTGTATGAAGCTGTTTTCTGCACCGGCCTTGATAACAGATTTCCCTTGTGGCTGTAAAAGGTGTTATATCTTTATATCTTTATATGAATTCAAGGCTATAAAAACCTGGTAAAGGTTGTTGTGGTGTGTCTGTAGATCATCCAGTAACGTTCTCAGTAAAAGTGATCAGTGTGATCAGGTAGATTTGACTGTGACTCAGTAAACTGTCTTGTCTTCAGCCCTAGTCTCTACTCCAAAACACTCTGAGTTGGAGCTGGAGAAGAGTCAGCTAGTTAACCTGAACTAACTGGTAGCTAGCTAACTAGCCAGCACGCTAGTTTAGTTACTGTTAACATGTGACTACTACACAGTGATGGTTAGCTGCTAGATAACAAGCTGACATTATCTAAACACAAAATCAATCAGTTGTGAAGTGATCAGTTCAGTTAGAAACATCACAGGAATGAACGTTTACTCAGATGGTCCAGTCACATGTTTAGAGACACAATCAGCCGCTGTTGCCCAACAGCTGAGCCCTCCAATATGGCCACCAGCCCTCTATAGTGGTCAACCTCTAGCCAGGTCATCTAAGCTGTTCGAAACACCCGGTGTCGGGTAGGTCTTTCCCAGGTGAAATCCTCTGATGAACAGGAAGTGATGCGTTTTACATTTCCGTCAGTTAACTTCATCAACAGAAGACCACATCACAGTACCGGTGATCTCTGGGAAGTGCAGCAGAGCGCTGAGCATCAAAGATGGAGACAAAATAAGAAACGATAACAGAAGTGTAAGTGTTTCTTGTGTCTTCCTCCCTGACAGTGTGGGGTTATGGCTTCCTGGCGGTCACCGTCATAAACCTGGCCTCTCTCCTCGGCCTGCTGCTGGTTCCCTTCACCAATAAACCTTATTTCCCCAAACTGCTCACCTACTTCATCGGCCTCGCCATCGGGACGCTCTTCTCCAATGCTGTTCTTCAGCTCATACCGGAGGTTTGTAAGACGGGGCCTGGGTAAGAGGGAGCGAACCACCAAGACAAGACATTTATTTACACACAGGAGCTTTACATGTGTGGTTTCAGACACGACGCTTAACATTTTCCCATAATTCCACAGGCTCTGGGTTTTGATCCGAAAGTGGATAACTACGTGTGGAACGCAGTTGGAATATTTGGCGGGTTTTACCTCCTGTTCTTCACGGAGAAGATATTGAAAATGGTCCTGCGGGTCGAGCACGAGGTGAGAGAGTGGGTGATAACAACTCGTCACCAGCGGTTTGGTCCAGGAGTTTATAGATTCATGTTTTACTGCTTTATCGGCTTCTTTTGATCATAATTGGTGACTTTAAAATTATAGCAGTTACTGTTTATGGGGGCCATATAAAATAGTAGTTCAGAATTTACTCCTGTAAGGGACCGAACAGGAATCAGAAAATAGTCACACTTGCTATAGGATCACACACAGTACAGCCTATAAACGTATTTTACAACAGGTCTTTTGCGGAAAACATGAAAAATGTTATCGTGAAAAATGCGATATGACCTTTAAGCCCTGAGATAATTGAGTCTTGGCAATTGTACAAAAGTCGATCCCCGGCTCCTCCAGTCCTCATGTCGAAGTGTCCTTGGGCAAGACACTGAACCCCAAGTTGCCCTCGATGGTCAGACCAGCACCCAGCATGGTAGCTCACTGCCATCGGTGTGTGAGTGTGTGTGTGTGTGGGTTAAAAGCGCTATATAAATGCAGCCGTTCACCACGTAGCTCAGTGTTACACACATTCAAACCTCCATGATGTTTGATGTCTGCTCTCTCTGTGCTCCCCATCCCATCCCCCCCCTTGTCTGGTCTCCCCAGGACGGACACAGCCACTTCTCTCCCGTGGAGCAGCCTCAGGAAAACTCCCTGCAGAACGGAGACGTGATGGAGAAGAAGGACTGCATCGTTTTGACGGGCATCAACACCATCGCCACGGACAAGAGCAGCCCGTGCACAGACCCAGAAGACGTGACACCTTCTCAGGTAGCAGCGCTCTCCTCACCTAGAACAACACAATTGATTTTTACATTGACGTCTACTGTATAGGAGCTGTTCTGCTGACTGCGTACCAACGGACCTACACCTGAATGCAACCTTGTACTCAATTGTACCATTATCTCGCCTCGTGAGCAGCTCAGTCTTCCCAATGAGATATGCCTGACAATACTGAGCCGCCCTCCCTGAAATCTTATCAGGGTGATTAACGTCGGCTTGATACAAATTTGCACACAACACCGCGCCTGCCGCGAATTCATAAAATAACTGTATTTTTTACGACTGCGGTTTACACATCTTATCGGTCATCAGCAGGAGTTAGAGTTACATGTCATGTCAAAAGTCTCACTCACCTCTCCTATCTCAAAGAGTAAGCTCATACATGGCATCGTGTGTGTGTGTGTGCTAGCTTAGGAGTTATTTATTTATCCGTTATCTGCGGCGCGAGATTGATTAGAGACGCCGTTAATGTTTAAACCGTCACACGAAAGGAGTCGAGGCTGAGCGAGAAAGTGAGCGAGCAGACGTGCCGGTGTGGCACATGGATCAGGGAATGATACCGAGCTGAAGGCCTCCCTGAACCACCACCCCCCCCCCCCCACACACACACCCGGATAAATGCTGGAATTGTCCGCCTAGTGCACAAAGACTCCTTGTTTGGCGGTGGCCAGTAATGGGATGGTTTCTCAGTGCGGAGTATCACCAACCGGGTCGCCCAAGCGCCGTTCGGTTCCGCCTGCTCTCAGGTTTTGCATTAAGAACACATGCGCCATTATGGCTGTAATTGAAGAGTTATTTTGCAGAGTGCTACACATCCATTTAGGGGAAGAGAAAAAAAACATCGCCTGAAGTTCATCATTCATTACCTCCAACATGAAGTGGATCCAGCCTGTAAAAGTGCAAACACGTTGTTGACAAAGACTCTAAGTCACCGTGATTGGTTTAAATTTAGCGGTAGGTAGCAGGTGAGAGTCGGTGTCACGTTCTTTGAAAGGTGACTAGTATGTTGGTCAGCGATATCCACTGAATACAAGCAGGATGAGAAAAAGCTGTTTGTTCTTGCAGCGATGTCTAAAATTAAATTGGGGAAACCTACACTAGTTGCACCTGCAGCTCTAGTTTACAGTATTGAGGTAGAAAATACATGAACGTGGTATTGAGTCTACAAAAGATAAAAAAGAAAGTCACGGACAGACAGTCACTTCTGCACCGGTTTACACTGTTTCAGTTTATCAAGGAAAACCTGATATCACAAGTGAAATATACACAGATTCTTGAGAGGTTGACAGCACCAGAAAATACATTGGTGCAGATCGAGTTATTTTTATTATGATTTGAACATTTTAGGGGTTGAGCATAGTGATGTGCACACAGATAGCATGTGCATGTGCATGTAGATTGCATGTGCACACAGATAGCATGTGCATGTAGATTGCATGTGCATGCTATCAGATAGCATGTGCATGTGATAGCATGTGCATCAGATAGCATGTGCATGTGTGGGTCATTGAATCCACACGTTTCATTATTTGCAAATGGAATACGACTCTTCTTTTGAACAAACAGTGGCCCTGATCCAGGACCCTCTGGGAGAGGTAAACAGCCATATGATGAAAGACTCCCAAAGTCCTGGATCCTGGTCCTGGATCAGGGCTACCAGTGAGCGTACCTTTAACCCGTCCTCTCTCTCCTCTGGGAGGTCGTCCTCACAGGATGTCCACGTGTCTGGTATATTGTGCCACTGGCTGCGCGGGCACCGCATCTCCAGCATCAAGACGGTGGCGTGGATGATAACGCTGAGCGACGCGCTGCACAACTTCATTGACGGCCTGGCCATCGGCGCCTCCTTCACGGTGTCCGTACTGGCAGGGTTCAGTACGTCCATCGCCATTGTGTGCGAGGAGTTCCCCCACGAGCTGGGTGAGTGACAACTGAAGTATCCCTCACATGAAGCAGGTTGCAGCTTATTGCTTATAACTCAAGGTTATAGAGGTATGAAATATATCACCATGCTGAATACTGGACTAATAATGCTGCTTTTTTGGCTTGAAAACGTAAGACATTGGTGTTGATTAATAAGTCTTATCAACCCCCCACAGATATATTCTAGTCATTTTCTGCTTTGGGGAAGTAAAATCTCACTTATTGGCCCTTTTTAAACTTAAAGTCGGTCCAAATAGAGTATTTCTAGAGAATGTTTTATAAGCTTGGTGCTTTTGGACAAAAAGTATCAATATTATAATTTTTTTTCCTACGTTAAGTCACATTTATAAGCATTTTTATCAAAACAGGCTCATCACAAAGTGCTTTTCAGAGCAAAAAACAACACATACAGACAAGATAGAAACATCCACTATTCCAGATTTCATTATTTTATCAACCTTCAGTTCATCTGCTGCATTTTTCTTCTGTCTCCACGTGTTGAATAAACCTCTGAAGTCTCTTTGTTCAGCAAAAGCAGTTTACTGACATGCAGCATGGAGAGAATGGGAAATACGTAGACAGGTGATGGAGAGAGAGTAAGGGAGGATGGATGAAGGTTACTCTATAAACCCAGTGGGATGTTTCTTCTTCAGTTCTGTCCCACACAGAGATGCATTGATTCATAGGTCATGATTTTAGAAAAGATCACAATAGCACTTTTTACTACACAGTGTTATGATAACGTGGCATCATTTCTCCCACAACCAGGCGACTTCGTGATCCTGCTGAACTCCGGCATGAGCGTCCCGCAAGCCGTGTTCTTCAACCTGATCTCGGCCTCGTCGTGCTACTTGGGCCTGACGTTCGGCATCCTGCTCGGCAGCGCCTTCGCCCCCAACGCCATCTTCGCCATCGCCGGAGGCATGTTCCTGTATATCGCGCTGGCCGACATGGTGAGTTGGCACCGTACTGTCTGAGGGGCCGCGCGTCGATGTGGCGGTTCGTTTTTTTTCTGGAGATTGCGATCCGTACTTGAGAGATTGTAGTTTATAGCTCTGGTCTTTCATTTACAGCACGGGCCTCGGGGCTTGTGTAACCGCTTGCCTCTGTATCTGAAGTTATCTATGTATTGTATTTGAAGCTTAAAGGAGAATTCCAGCATTTTTCAACTTGGCCTCTATATCCACAAATTCGCCTATCATACTGCAAAATAGGTCCAAAAAGTTTCGGCGTTCCTCCGGTAGATCGGCTCAGCCGGCAGTCGCGAAACGGGCTCAATGGCTGCAACGTAATCCTGAGGGGCATAGAGGTCAAAGTACGTCCACTAAAAGTGCTTGATTTTGCCACTGACAGGCTCAGATTGTTATTTGTGTGTCTGACAACATTACTGAAAGGATCGCTACAGAAATAGACCTTTTTTAAACCAGAAAACTAAAGTCTAGCTCAAGGAGAAGTCCCGCTCTGAAATGGACGGTGGAAAAAAGGTAGTCTATAGCGAGAGGGTTCACTTGTTGCAGGAAGTGGACGGTAGAAAGATTTATGTTTACACCATCCTCTTCTTGCAACAAGTCAACCCTCTTGCTTTCGTATACCACCTTTGTCAGAGTTGAGAGTTGAGAGTTGTTGGAAATGTGACAAAAGCCGATCTACTGGAGCAACTCCGAAACTTTTGGGATCTACTTTGCGGTATGATTTTGTGGATATAGACGCCAGGTTGAAAAATCCCGGAATTACCCTTTAAGATAGAAACTGTTTCGCTAAGATGCATCATCCCTCCAGGTTTCATCAAAAACAGATATCCATCAATACACAGGATGAGATGTTTCTAGCCCAATCCAGATGTTATAAGAGTGATTAAAAAACAAACAACAAAAAAAACACCCACTGAACAGCAGACACAAGGCCACTCCCTCATAAATCTACAGCGCCATCAGGTTTTGTCAAGGTTATGTACATTTGAACGTTTAATTGTAGCGCCCCCATTAGGCTTAGCAGCGTAATTTGTAAGGACAGCTTGAAGTGTGTAGCAACACACACACACACACACACACACCTCATTTCAACACGAGGGGAACAGAAAACAGTGCAAAAAGCCCTTTCACACTTCCTGTTATTACAACAGCTTCTCTCAGGAGGAAACCTCATACAGTACCTCTTCCTCTGTGACAGTCGAACAACAAGGCCCAGCGTATGTTGTCTCTGAAACGGTTTTGCCCGGTGACAGACGTCTGACTGTCGCTCTTCTTTCCAGTTTCCAGAGATGAACAACATCATGCGGCAGCAGGAGGACACCGGCACCAAGCTCGTCTTCTTCATGATCCAGAACGCAGGGCTGCTGTCTGGGTTTTGCATCATACTACTGATCACCGTGTTTGCTGGAGATATCAAACTGGGCTAGCGAGGATGAGACGGAGCGACACAAACTGGAAAGAAAGAACGTCTGAATGCAAAAGTGATGAGCTGCTTTTTCATTTGTCCCGCGGCGCGGTCGAGGCAGGAACATGAACCTGCTTGTTTTGTACGAAACAAAAACCCAATGTTAAAAAATGAATTGTTTTCTGTCCTTCGACTATCTGCTGTAGCTGAAAGCTTACTCCAAAAAAAAAAGGGAAAATCTTTGCAATCATATGATGTGTGGAATCACGATAAATCTGTTTTAAGAAAACAATAAATTATTTTTTTCAGTCTCCATATATTGTGAGTGATCTTGCAGTTCTGGTAACGTGTTGTCGACTAACATAACCTGTTTTATTATGACAACAGTGATTGTTTGACTGTTATGGCATCAGTCTTTCACCTTTGGGTTTTCTGACCTCTCTGACCTCTGTCCCTTTTTAGAGGTCGTATGACTGAGTAGTGGTTTATATATTTTTTTGGTGCGGGGAACTATGACTGTTCGTCTGTCCGTTCATCAGATTTCAGACACCGCTGATCAGATTTTGACAAAACTGAAAATGATGCATCTCAAAACTACACTCCTGCATTTGAAGATGACAGTGGTTGGCCAGTCGTAAACCCACACCACAAGTTCGGATGACATGAAATCTGTTGCACATGTTCTAGCTCTGCTTCCAGGACCATCCGTGTACACCATATTGGAATTCCCACCCGTTTTAGGTTCATGGAAAAACAGTTTTCCCAGGTTTTATTTACTGCTTGGGTCAACCAAGTGTCAGTGGGGTTACCAGACAATGAAAATGCAATACATATATACAACTTGAAACAATCTTTTTTTTTTTAATAACTTTTCCCACCCGTTTAATCTTCATGAAGCTAGAAGCATCAAACTACTGTTTCATGTTTGACTCCCTTATTTTGCACTTGATTTATTGGAATAAACTGTTATGGATTTCTTTGGTATTCCCAGCATACTTGTATACAATATTATTTTATATTTTCTTGTAATCTGTGGATGATTGAATAAATAAGTCCCCTTTAAAATGTAAAGTCCACTGCGTGACCCCCCCCCTCCCCCATGTATGCCTGTCCAACACACGCAAACACAAGTTGACATTTGTCACCGTTTGGTGCAGAGAGGGGGGTGCATCGTTTATGTGTCCCATTGATATAAGCGAAATATGAACTCACGTACACCATCACGTGACGGTATTTGTATTTGGGCATAACAACCAAGGTTTTAGGAAGATATTTACTGTCGCGAGCGCAAGGACCAATCCGCGACAAGCATTCCCTCAAACAAGGAAGTGATTCAATCTGGAGGCTACGTGCTGAACGCAGCAGACTCCTCGTTCAGCGCCCAGCCTTCATCACGAACAGGTTAGTTGTCTTATTATTAATGTATTTTTCCTCCGGCGAACCGAGTCTCCGAGCGACTCACACTCAAATCTCAGTCACTGGCAGCCTGACGAAGCTAACACTTTGGCTAGCTGCCATTAGCTAACTTACCATCGAAATGTTAAAACTAAATCGTCTGTGTGTTGGTTCTGTAGTACGTCTAACTTGAATGTACATTTGATGATTTGTTTCGTAACGATTGCTTGAGTTGGCCAAATGTATGATAACGTGGCTTTAACTTTTTGCAGTAACAATTGGTTAACGTTAGCTGACTTGTTGTTAGTTAATGATAAATGCATCATGTGACCTGGGCGCCGATTTGGGGTCATTGGTGTTATGGTATGATTAATGGTACCTGGGGGCAGGGAGGACCATCCCTAGTCTTCAACAGTAACCTGTAACATGTAATAATTCATGGTGTGAATGATATTTATGCCCTGTGATAAACTTCAGTGTTTCCCTGCCTTCCGAGACAGGCTCCAGCTCCACCCTGATATAAGGAATAACCGTCCAACTCAGTAGCCTAGTCCTGGTCTGCTCTCACACTGGTCTGTCTGCTGTTTTTTTTGAAAGGCACCGTCACATCATGGCCGGTATTCAGATCCGGAAGTATCGGGACGACGACGGGGAGGCGGTGAAGGAGATCTTCACCCTGGGCATGAGCGAGCACGTGCCCTCCTCCTTCATGCACCTCCTGAAGCAGCCTCCCACCCAGATGCTGCTGATGTGTGCGTTCTGCGCGCTGCTGGCCAGCTCCAAGTCCTTCCTGCTGCCCGTCCTGGCCGTCACCCTCCTCCTGGCGGCGGCCAGACAGTTTGTCGGCTACATGTTCACCAGCTACATCGACGCCTCGCTCAGGAAGGACCTCAACAACATCGGCGAGACCTACCTGGCGCAGAAGGACTCGTGCTTCTGGGTGGCCGAGAGCGAGGGTCGCGTGGTCGGCACGGTGAGCTGCCTGCCCGCCGAGAAGGAGCCGGGCTGCTTGGAGTTGAAGCGCATGTCTGTGCGGCGTACTCACCGCGGGATGGGCATCGCCAAGGCCCTGTGCCGGACAGTGGCGGATTTTACCCGCGAGAGGGGATATCCAGCCGTCATCCTGTACACCTCTGTGGTGCAGACGGATGCGCAGAAGCTGTACGAACACATGGGCTACAAGAAGATCAGGGAGTTTGTGATTCCTGAGCTCGCTGCCAAACTCAGTAACTTCTCTCTGGTCGAGTACAGACTAGATTTACAGCAGGATGGGAAAAGGGACTGAATGGACTGAAATACAAGACACAAAGATAACAATGTTTATTTAACATTTCAGAACGACAGCACCGCTTGAGTAATTTGCTCCGAAACTCCCCCAACAGATTTATAGCTGATTGATTACATGTAATATCAGCCCTTTAGTATGGATGGATAAATATATTCTTTCTATTGTTGTGCTATACACACTATATTTTCTGCTGATTGATTTTATTTTAAGGGCATTTAATTGCTTTCATTTTGTATTATTCATCACTACCAAGCAGAATAAAGTGCTTGAGCTAAACTACGTCTCTTTTCATTCTGTGGCATGCATGAAATAATTTCTATCAGGTGATTTTCTTTATTTCATATTATCCTGGACCCAGTTTCCCAAAACTGTCTTACCACAGAGATCATGTTTGGTTGAGGTGGACACTAAGAAACCTGTTCTTGTTGTAGGTAAAAGATGCTGAACAGATTATGACAGTACATAATATAACAACATGGGTATATTTGAAGCCTTGAGATGAACAATCCAAGGTGTAAGTATTGATCTAAATTTTGCTGCTGTACTTGCTGTTGGATATTCTTTTCATATCGGATGGAAAGCTTGTTAAACATGACCTGCAGGTTCACATCTGCTGCTGTTGACTATGAATGGTCACACTTCAGTCTGTAGTCAAACTTCAAGACATTGCTCGCCTGAAAACATAAAACACAAAGTGTAAAAATATATTCCAGTCTGTACTTTGTTCTGCTAGTGAGCTGTGTTATTTCCAGGACAGCCAGATGGCCACCTTCCAGGTCTCTGAGCACCTGAATGCTGTGTGTGTTCAGGCTCTCAGGCAGACCTGGGTGCAGTTTACCAGGTCAGATTTCTCCTGGCAGGGGTACCCGTTCATGCACGTTAAAACAAGGACAAGCTTCCTGTTTCTGGGGAAGACTGTGGGTGGTCACGGCAGAACTGGATCTGGCAGGAGTTCTGGGCGTTACCAGGTTTGTTTCACATAACGGCACACGGGATCTCTTGGCCCAGAAATGAAAGACACAAAACACAAAACAGCCCTTTTTCATCCAGCGCGAGGGGAACCGGTTCTGCTCAGTTCGATCCCGTTTCATTGTGTCTGAACACAAAAGGGCCCAGGTGATGCTCCAGGTGATGCTCCAGGTGATGCTCCAGTACCCTGAGCAGAGGCCAGTCGGCTGCCCACAAGCCCACAAGCTGCACCAGTCTGGGGTTTTACTGAAGTGGTGGATTTGCCAGGTCATCCCTGCATCAGCCTCAAGCTCCTTGATGTTTGTTTTCCCTTTGTTATTCTTTGTTTATCTTTTTTATCGATTTATTTTTTCTTGGTGCTTTTTTCCATGATGTTTTTTCAACATTTCTCCTTGTCTGTTTTCCCTTTTTTGATGGGGTTTTTTTTCTATAAAATTTTTCTAATAGGAAGTTTACAAAATGTTTCACAAGACAAACAAAAGAGAAACAAGGTTACACAAGAAACAAATACAAAAAAGAACATTTTAATGATGTCTGCCTTAATTCTCTGACTGTCTTTCCTCTTATTTGAATGAAATGATGCTGTTGTCTCTGTTCCTGAAGAATGCACCAAAGTGCAGGTTTTAACAGGGCTAGCTGTCCGGGCTCAGGCAGGCAGTAGCTCGGACACCACAGGATGTTGCTGTTCACGTTCCCATGGATGGATTGTTCCCCGCAGGAGGAGCTGCTGTCAGGGAGGCTGAGCTGAGCGGCTACGTGTAGGACACCCAGGTAGGAACTGGCACACACGGTCACGTCCGGACACGCTGGACTGTTTGCGTGCAGGCCGTGTTTAACGTTAAATGCAGACGTGCGTGTTTTTGCTGGTGTAAAACGTGCTCGGTAAGGCGCGGGGAGGCATGAGGACGCTAACCGAGGCTAGCTAGGCTAATGCCGCTAGCAGCTGACCAGGGAGTGTCCCACTGACAGCTGGGAGCACCAAATACCGGCGTGTAGTAACGGGATTAATACCGATTAATACCAGCTATTAAATACAACGCGTTAGCATTTAAAACAGTTTGGTTTTTGAGTCGTGATTTTTGCAGAGATTTAATATTATTGTATTGATGGTTATGGATGGGGTATGGGGTGGGGGGGTGGGGGGGGGGGGGGGGGGGGGGTCTGGATAGGCTGCCCACATGTGATAATCAGATTTAATGTTCCTGCAGTCAGCAGACCTCAGATCTGTTTTCCTCATGTGGCTGAAACCTGCTTGGTTCACCTGCACGAAATGAAATATTAATATCAGCCCCACCCACTGCTGTGGATTATCAGACAGAACTGGCTAAAGTGCGTTTTATCGCTTCTTTTGCAATTAATAATAATAATAATAATAATAATAATAATAATGGTATATATTACTTTAATTTATTTATTTACAACATTGTTATTGTTGTCTTTTAAGTGGGGCAGGATTTTGGGGCAGTGGTGCCCTAGTGTTGAAATGACCAGATAGCACCACTAGATGGCGCCAGATCACAAATTTGGAGCTTCCATTTCACATTAACACTTTATTTCTGCAAAGGTGGTTTAAGGGGAGTAAAATGATGACGATGCATTTAAATCACACATTGGCTACTTATTTGATGTACGCTGGAATAAAGTCTCGCTCCACGCAGATGTACCCTGAAGGAAATAGGCTGTCTGCTCGCATTCCTGTGGATGACCTACTTTTCATGTGTGCATGGCATAGTGCTGTCTGAGGCCTGAATATCACTGGCAAGCATCGAGCGGAGAGTAAACCCAGCTTTGTATTTGAAAAGTAGAGTGGGCATAGAGCATAGAGCATTACATGGGCACAGAGTCTTTGCAGTAAATCAAAAAATTAACAATCTTCTGTGGTGTTCATAGTTTATACTTAATTTATTACAATTAATTACATGGCATCACATATCTCACATAGTTAAAGTTGTGGCATTAGACGAGAACTGCTGTGGGGTATAATGACGATGTATTTATTAACCATGACATATCATTTACTGAACTGATCAACCCCTCCCCCTTCCTATTGATCTATCCAAAGCCCTAGAGATCTATACCTCGGTGACATAATGATGCTGTGTGAAACCATTCACATGCCACTGACACAGCACTTGCTATTTTAGCTCTTCATTCACGTATCTGTAAATCCACAATCTGTCTGACATCCTGAACTTCATTGATACTTGCCTTGCACAGTTCCATTTTTCCCCTCTCCCTCCATCTCTGTTGGCGTTCAGGACGTGGTGGTGTTGTTCGTCTTTACACCACCTTGCTGCTGAGGTAGATTTTCCCCCTTTCCTGGACCGGCAGACCTAGATGCAGTGTTGTCCTGTTCCTGGTGAAATCCCAGTGTGTCACCTCTGTTCCTGCATTCTCCTTGTGCACCGGTCTGAACAGGCTGCAAGCAGCACAAGGCATTTGGCTTGATTTTTTTTTTTTTTTTTTTCAGCTGCGCCGGTTACGCCTCTCTCTGCCATTGTCCTCATCTTCTGTGATGAGGCAGCTCTTTGCTTTTGGTTGTCTGCTGATCCCATGTGTATTTCAGCGGCTATGCCTATTACTTCGGCGAGCGATAAGCCCCCCCCCCTCCACCCCCGTCCTCCCCCGTCCTCCCCAACAACACCCACCCCCTCGGCTCTACCCTCCCTCCTTTGCATAAAGGGGTGCAAAGAGACTGCAGAGATTTATTGTGTCCCTAAATATCCCCGACTGTAAGTAGCTCTTGCCCCCGTCTGAAGGCTCGGTCTTATTTAGTTGGCTCTCTTCAACACATTCAATACAATACATCTGTGTTGAACCCCCAGATGGATGTGAAAAGGGTGTGAATGAGTATGATCCATGTGTTGGACATGCTAAGCCTACAACCTGAACAGTAAAAAAAGCTTGGTTTACTTTTGTTCACCTGCTGAAATAAAAACATCTCTCATCAGCCTCTATTGCTGAAACCTTTTACCCAGAAGCCCCTGCAGCGTTTGCTTCCATTGCAAAAAAAACCCCTCCACATGAATAGAGGATCGGCAGTGAAAAAGCCCCAGCCACGCAGTTAGCTGATAAAAGAGAGTTAATCCCACCTCTGTGATCCACCAAAACATCAGGCTCAGTCCCGATGCCGCCGCCGGGCCTCTGCTCAGTGAGCTGGAGCATCACCTGGGCCCTTTTGTGTTCAGACACAATGAAATGGGATCGAACTGAGCAGAACTGGTTCCCCTCGCGCTGCATGAAAAAGGGCCGTTTGGGTGTTTTGTGTCTTTCATTTCTGGGCCAAATTGAATTCATCCATCCCGACGCTGATGCTTTCAACGAGGAGGGAGAAAGTAATCTGAAGACAGTAATCTGATTACCGGCGGTGCAGGGAGGGGGTCGTTTTTGGATACGTCTGGCATCTCGCCGGATATTGCTTCGTTGCGTTGATGGTTATCAAAGCAGCTGAAGTGTTTTTTTTGATGACTAACTGATCATACTTGAGTCGGTTGATTTATTAGAGGTTTTTTTAGCAGCAATACACTGACAACCGGACTAATCTGGACCTGTCAGTGCTCTCTGATCAGCCATCAATCAATCTTAAAGAAAACAAGTCCAAACCGCTGCATCACGCATCACGCACAAGGACTATGCACGAGAATGATGAATGACAAGTTGGTTGAGATGCTGTTGAGAGGCACGGGGCGGGCTCTAGGACCCAGCGGCGCTCCCTGGGCCTAAACCACCCTCTCCCTCCTGCAGAAGCCAGTGCAGACACTAGCGCAGTGCCGCCGCTCAGCTGATGCACTCGCAAGCAGACCGAGCCTGGTCGGTTTTTTTTCTTCTCTCCCCCCCCCCCCTCTCTCTCCGCTTGCTCTCTGTTTTGCTTTGGTCCACTCGTCCCCCCCGGAGCCCGTCGCGGCGCATCGGGAGCTCCTGGACCTCAGAAGCTCCCTGACGCCACCAACTCCCTACGACCAGCCGGAGAGGAGAGACGGGGAGTTTTTTGAAAAGCCCAGGCTGCACTGTGAGGATTAGGAGAGGGATGGTGTGATCTGTAAGGAGAGAGAGAGAGAGAGAGAGAGAGAGAGAGAGAGAGACGCTCCGGCAGCATCCGTGAACCCCCCCCTCCTCACCCCACTCCCCCCTCTCCCCCCCGACCCCCTTGTGTCTGGCCGACTCCCCCATAACACCCTCAGACGGCCCGGCCACCAGCAGACATGTCTCAGACCAGGAGGAACACATACACCCGGGTGAGTGTGTGTGTGTGTGTGTGCGACCTCACCCAGAGAGGTGTGTGTGTGTGTGTGTGTGTGTGTGTGTGTGTGTTAAGTTTGATCCGTCCATTGTTTCTGTTGTGTCTGGTCGATTTGTTGCGCTCGGTGTCATCCCGTCTACGTCGCTCTCCAGTTTTGAATGGGTTTCTAATCCATTTCCACTGTGAGTTGTTGCCCCTTTGTTTGCCTCAGATGTGTTTGCCCCCCACCCACCCCCCCACCCCGGGGGGGCCGGACGAGGTTGTGGTGGTGATGATGTTGAGGTTCAGACCTCCCGCGATCTATCAACTCATATCTAATACATCTACCAGGCTGTGTTATCAGCGGACACGTAATCCTTGAGGACTTCCTGTTCGTCATCCGTCTGTGACTCAGGCGTCCGTGTCACCGGGGACGATGACATCACTCCCATTTCAGCTGCTCGTGTTTCAGCGTATTTCTTTCCTCCTGATAACGTGGCCAGTCAGTCGCCATCTCGCGTCATCATACCAAAACGTCCTCGCTTCTCCAAAATGTTCTCTTTTGTTGTGTAGTAATGTAGGCTGCACAACACACTCAAGAACATGTCAGAAAGTAGGAAATGGGAGCGCTCCGGAGTGACTCCCGCCACGCTTGACCTCCGCGAGTCCACGAGTCCGCTGATGGCTCACAGGTTTCAGCAGCTGCCCATCGTGGGTGCGTTGGGTGTAGGCTGTTTTAGCGTCGGTGTCTTCTCTTTGTCGTGGAGCTGCCGTGTTGTAAGAGTAGAGTGGCACTAAATTATTCAACGTGCCGTCTTGTGGTCTCAACGCACTCGGGGCGAACGGGCCGGAGCGTTGAGTACAACACTGTGAACGTTACTGTACAGGAAGTTGGACCAGAGCTGGGTACCAAGACACTTATCAAGGGTTTCCCCGTTGTTTTTATTTGATTCGTTCGGTGACTTTTAAAGCACGTTGAGCAGAAACGTAATGAATATTTCAGTGCAGATGCTCGGCGGGAGGACTCCAGCATCGTAGTCTCCCCTAAAGCACTTAAACCCGACGATTCTCTCTCTCTCTTTTTAAAAATGTGATTTGTAGAAACATGAAGCTTGAATGAGGATTTGACTGCTTTGCACCCCGCTGTGCTCCTCGTGGCGTCCAAACCCCTGACAGACTCGGGGATGCGTGTACCTGCTGCTCTAAGTGCCTCATAGCTGTAAAAAAGCTGCAATTCTTTTCTGGTTTCTGCTGTTTATATTTACCAAGACAGGGAAGTCACGTTGGACCAGAGAGAAAACGTTAATCTGTGCACCATTCACCCAGTTTTAGGCGGTGGATGTTTCTCCCCAACTTCCTGTTTCCTATACTTCAGCCTATATAACTTCCTGGTTCTCCTGACCAGGCAGG